>JACEFZ010017893.1:0-462500 GCA_014155875.1 Cepaea nemoralis
TCAATCAATCAATCATGTGCCATGCCGGAAAGCGTGGGCGGTCATGATTCGCCATTTCACTCGATCACCAGAGTCGTGGATCAGCTCAGTGTTCCTGTCTCGTCCATGCCATGTGGCCAAGCCATCCAGGTATTTTCCTCTCGGTCTTCCTCTTGGTCTGTTCCCTTCGATCTTGCCAGCTGTCACTAAGTTCTCCAGTCCATTTCTTCTCATAACATGTCCAAAAAATTTTGACTGTCTACGTCTAATTTCTCTAATCAATCTACGATTTTCATTTGTCTCTTGTAGTACTTGGTCATTGGTTTTTCTATCTGTCCATGGTATTCTTTGCATTTTCCTCAGAAACCACATTTCTGCAGCCATCAGATGTTTTTCAGCTTGACTGCACATTGTCCAAGTTTCACATCCATACAAAAGAACAGGCTCTATGTATCCCCTCAACACTCTTTTTCTCGTTTCAATTGACATCATTTTATTGGTCAGAATGTTTTTCATCTTGCTAAAGGCTACTTTCGCAATGGCGATTCTTGTTCTAATCTCTTCAAGGCATCTGCCATCAGATGTTATGACTGTTCCGAGATAATTGAACCGATTCACTTGTTGAAGAATATTCCCATTTACTTGTATATTACATTGTGGTACTTCGTTCTTCCTAGTGACGACCATAACCTGTGTCTTCCTACAATTTAATTCCAACCCCAGCTGCTCACTGTGTACAACAACAGCGTCTACTAATTGTTGCAGATCCTGTGCATTGTCTGCAATCAATACTGTATCATCTGCATATCTAATGTTATTTATGTTTCGTCCTCCAATGCTGATTCCATTTAGGTCTTCTACATTTCTGAAAATATTTTCACTGTATAGGGAAAAAAGATCTGGAGACATTACACATCCCTGCCTAACACCTCTCTTAATAGGTTGATATTGTCCTACTTCATTATCAATCCTTATGGCAGCTTGTTGTTTCCAATATATGTTTTTTATAAGTCTAATGTCTTTCCCATCAATTTGTAGATCTGCAAGCATATCCACAATGTTGACATGTCTAACTCTATCAAAAGCCTTTGTGTAGTCAATAAAGCAAAGATGTATATCCTTGTTTACTTCTAAAGCACGTTCAATAACTGTTCGCAGCATATACACAGCATTTACTGTACCCTTTCCTTCTACAAACCCACATTGTTCTTCCCCTATTTCAGGTTGTATTTTCTTCCTCACTCTTTGCATGATAATTCGTAACAAAATCTTTGTGATGTGACTCATTATACTAATTGTTCTATGTTGATCACATTCTAAGGTTCCTGATTTCTTTGGGATTGCAATAAATACAGAGTTACATAATTCAGAAGGTATATCTCCAGTATCATATAACGTGTTCAGCAGTCTAGTGACTTGCTCTAGTCCAAATTCTTCTAAAGCTTTAATCATTTCTGTTGTGATGTTATCTGCACCGGGGGCCTTGCCAGCTTTCATATGCTTAAGAACATTTTGAACCTCCATCTTTAAAATTTCTGGTCCTTCATTATTAAATCTAATAGCATACTGTTCCTCTCTGTTATCATTATACAGGTCTTTCACATAATCTGTCCATACATGTAGAATCTGATCTTTGTCTATTATGATTTTGCCATCTTTAGTTTTTAGACAGCCTGTTGATGTACTTGTTCTTTTATTAGTAAGTTCCTGAATTCTTTTGTGCACTAATTTGGTATTTTGACTGTTGTGTTGTTTTTCAATTTCTAAGCACTTTTCCTCAAGCCATGATTTTTTTGCCTTCCTACATAATATTCTGACTTGTCTGTGAATTTCTTCATATTTGGCAGGATTATTTTTGTTGAGTCTTCTTGTTTCCATTAAGTGTAAAATTTCCTCAGTCATCCATTTCTTACGACCCACCTTCTTTAATTTTGGAATAGTTGTTTCTGCAGCCACATTGATTGAATTCTTTAACATTTCCCATTGATCATCCATCCACATCCTGGAATAGGATCTCTAGATCAGACAATATTTCAAATCTGTTCTGTACTTCTATGTTGAATTTGTTTTGTATTTCTTTGTCATTACTCAATGTACACAAGTCATATTTAGTGTTTCCTGTTATATACTTGACTTTCTTCAACTTTATCCTCAATGTTCCTGTGAGTAATCTGTGGTCACTATAACAATCAGCACTGGGAACTGTTTTTGCTACTGTTAGTGCGTTTCTAAATCTTCGGCTAATGAGAATGTAGTCAATCTGGTTTCTAATCCTGCTATCAGGACTCCTCCAGGTCCTTAATCTTCTAGGGTGTTGCTTGAACCAGGTGTTTCCTACAATCATTTCCTGTTCTTTTGCCCACTCTACTAGTCTGTATCCTCTTTCATTTCTCTCTCCTAAACCATAGTTTCCTACTGTGTGTCTATCCCCTTGATTTCCTACTTTTGCATTGAAGTCCCCTATTATGATGTTTATTTCTGAATTTTTACATTTCTTTAAGGCAGACTCTATGTCATTATAAAATTCCTCTACACTATCTTCACTGGACTCTCCTGTTGGGGCATATACCTGAATAACATTTATGTTAAAAGGTCTGCCACTCAATTTAACTAGTAGAACTCTGTCCGACACGGCCCAATATCCCTGAACAGACGTTGATGTTTTCCGGTCCAAAATATTGCCACTCCCCTATGTCGATCTTCACCTCCAGAATAAATAATCTTAAAATCTTTATGTATCTTGATGCCTGCTCCTGTCCATCTCGTTTCGCTCATACCTAATATATTAATTTTTTCTCTTTAAATTTCTTGTGTTATGTTCTCTAATTTTCTGTCGTTGTTTAACGTCCTAACGTTCCATGTTCCTAATTTTAATGTCTCTGTCCTTGTCTTGCGATGATCAGTCTTTAAGCGAATCATAATAAACTAGGCACTTTCAAAGAGGTAGTTTGCCGTTGCTTTCCTCTATGGCAGTGACCATACTGGCCGGATGACCGCAATCATTGTCTCTCGAAAGAGATCTTCTGCTTGCCGCCGCGAAACTCGAGACCATAACCAACAAATATCTGTCAGCTGCCCTCAAAATTTCATCCACCACCTGCCTTCCATGGCTTCTTTTGAACACTTCCAATAAACGAACACGAAATAACATCACATAATCCAAAGGAAAAACACTATCCACACGAATTCCACGGGAATTTCCATAGGAAATCCACAGAAAAACACTGAACAGCGTCTCCCCTAAGAACAACGAGTCATCGCGTCGCCATTATACTGGATATATACCGGATTATAGGGTTAGCTCCATATAACCAGCATGCCTCAAGGCATGAACAGGGTTTTATTCATTACATTCATGATCTGCTCCAGTCATTCGCATTGGAAATCTGGCATTGTGAGCATGCTGTGCGCAGAGTCGATTACAGACAGGATCAATTGATTCTACATGACCAACAATATGCTGCCATTGTTTTTAATGCTGCCAATCCATGCTTACATTTTTGAAGGCTTTGATTGGGCATGATATTGGAAGTACAGGCCTTAGTCAAATATAATTCAAAGCTATTTTAGCCTGTCATACATCAGTCATATGCTCTTTTAGAGCGATGTCAGTTAGGTAGAAAAGTGGCTAGGTGCTCATCTGTTGAATTTTGGGTTTGAATTCACATCAGGGCAGAATTTTTAAAATGACCTTGGCTACCAGGTTGACTCAGCATAAAATGGGTTTCAGAAAATGTCTTGGGAAAAAATTAACACATACATTTGTATGTATAGCGAAGTAATAATGAGAAAGATCAAAGAGATGCCAGGAATACTAGTTGGAGATTATAATATAAATAATATACGCTATGCAGATGACACTGTATTGGTGGCGGATAATTCCTGAAATAATAAAAATCTAGAGGACTGAAGAATTACCCCATGACTGGAAAGAGTCATTATTGATACCTATCTTTAAGAAAGGAGACAAGTTCCAATGTGAAAATTATAGAGGAATATCACTACTGTCCATAAGCTAGGAGATACTATCCGCAGTATTACTAAATAGACTAAAACCATATTCAGAATACATATTAGGTGACTACCAGGCGGGTTTTAGACAAAACAGATCAACAATAGATCAGATATTTATCTTACGACAAATAGCCGAGAAAAATTGGGAATATAAAAGAGATCTCCATAACATTTTTGTGGATTTTAAAAAGGCTTATGATAGTGTCCATAGGAATAGTCTATGGAATGCTATGCGGGAATTTGGAATACCAAGGAAGTTAATCAACATGACCAGACTATGCATGGAAGATACTTATAATATAGTAACATATAAAGGCAGGAAATCAGACCCTTTCCAAATAACATCTGGCTTGAAACAGGGTGATGCACTATCGCCGCTGCTCTTCAATCTGGCTCTAGAGAAAGTTGTAAGGAGGGTAAAGGAGGAATGTGATATTGGAGGAACATCCAAGCTGCTTGGTTATGCAGATGATATAGATATTATAGGGGAAAATGAACAAAAGACATTGGAAATATTGACTCACTTAAAGGAAAAAGCCCAACAGATGGGGCTGGTTATCAACCAAGATAAGACAGAATATATGGTAATTTCAAGAGAAGGAATGGCTAAAAACTCTGGCCACATACAAATAGATAATATGACCATTAAAAGAACGGAAACATACAAATACCTGGGTACAATCTTCAACTGCTCCAACATCATAAGGGAAGAAATACAAACTAGAATCAATTCTGGAAATAAGATATACTATGCACTACAACATCTACTAAAATCAAAGGCGCTATCTCGTAACACCAAGATCACAATATACAAAACACTGATCAGACCAGTTGTGCTGTATGGCTCTGAAACCTGGAGTACAACGAAAGGAGACGAAGCCTTGCTACAAACCTTTGAGAACAAAGTTTTAAGACGCATCTTTGGACCCATTAGGGATACACAAAGTGGAGAGTGGAAAAGAAGAAGTAACAAAGACATTTATGATCTGTTTAAGTCCCCGCTAATCACTGGTATCATGAAGGCTAATAGACTACAGTGGCTGGGGCATATAGAAAGAATGGAAGATAATAGGGAAACAAAACTCGCTTACACTCAGGAAATAAATGACCGTAGACCCCGAGGTAGACCCAGAAGACGGTGGAGAGATAATATACATACAGACCTACAAGCACTTGGAATCAACGATTGGCAAGAGAAGGTCAACCAGAGAGACGAATGGAGACGGATTGTATCTGCAGCAAAGAACCTCAATGGCTCGGAACGCTGAAGAAGAAGAAGATGTTTTTCATCTTGCAAAAGGCTACCTTTGCAATGGCAATTCTTGTTCTAATCTCTTCAAGGCATCTCCCATCAGATGTTATGACTGTGCCGATATAACAGTATCGATTCACTTGTTTAAGAATATGCCCATCTACTCGTATATCACATTGTGGTATTTCCTTCTTCCCAGTGACGACCATAATCTGTGTCTTCTTAATATTCAGTTCTAACCCTAGTTGTTCACTGTGTGCAACAACCGCATCTACTAAATGTTGTAGCTGTGCTGTTCATTGTCTGCAATCAATACTGTATCATCTGCATATCTAATGTTATTGATGTATCTTCCCCCAATGTTGATTCCTTTCATATCTTCTATATTTCTGAATATATTTTCACTGTACAGGGAAAAAAGATCTGGAGACATTACACATCCCTGTCTCACACTTTTAATAAGCTGTTATTGACCTACATCGTTATCAATTCTGATGGCAGCTTGTTGTTTCCAATATATGTTTTTTTTAACAAGTCTAAGGTCTTTTCCATCAATTTGTAGATCTTCAAGCATCCTTATCATGTCGACATGTCTCACTTTATCGAAAAGCCTTTGTGTAGTCAATAAAGCAAAGATATAGATCTTTGTTTACTTCTATAGAACGCTAAATTACTGTTCTCAGTATATACACAGCATTTACTGTGCCCTTGCCTTCTACAAACCCACATTGTTCTTCTCCTATTTCGGGTTGTGTTTTCTTCTAACTCTTTGCATGATAATTCTCAGCAGAATCTTCGTGATGTGGCTCATTATTCTAATTGTTCTATGTTGATCGCATTCCATGGCTCCTGATTTCTTCGGGATTGCAATAAATATAAAATTACATCATTCAGGAGGTATATCTCCAGTATTGCATATTGCGTTCAGCAGTCTGGTGACTTGGTCTATTCCATATTCTTCTACTGTGATGTTATCTGTACCCAGGGTCTTGCCAGTTTTCATATGGTTAAGAGCATTCTGAACTTCTGTCTTCAAAATTGATGGTCCTTCATTATTATTCCGATGATCATATTGTTATTCTTTTGTATCATAAAGGTCTTTCACATAATCTGATCACACATGTAAAATCTGATCTTTTTATATTATGATTTTGCCATCTTTGGTTTTTAGGCAACCCGTTGATGTGTGTGTTCTTTTGTTAGTGATGTCATTAATTCTTCTGTGCATTAATTTGGTATTCCGGGTGTTGTGTTGGTGTTCAATTTCCTTGCAATTTTCCTCAAGCCATGTTTCTTTTGCCTTTTTGCATAGCTTCCTAATTTTCCTATGAATCTCTTCATATTTTTCCTTGTTATTTCTTCTTACTTCCATGAGTTTTAAGATGTCTTCCGTCATCCATTTCTTGCGTCCTATTATCTTTATTTTTGAGATGGTTGTTTCGGCAGCTTGGTTGACTGATTTCTTTAATATTTCCCATTGGTTACTGATGTCTTGAAATAATATTTCCATATCGGACAATGCATCGAATCTGTTCTTTACCTCTACGTTGAATTTATATTTTATTTCCACACTCTTCAGTGCTTGTAGATCAAATTTTGTGTTTCTTGGTGAATGGTTGACTTTCTTTAATTTTATATGTAAATTGCTTAAGATTAATCTATGGTCGCTGTAACAGTCTGCGCTTGGTATAGTTTTTGCGACTTTTAAGGCATTTCGAAATCTTCTGTTAATGAGGATGTAATCAATCTGATTTCTAATCTTATGATCAGGACTCCTCCATGTCCATAATCTCCTTGGGTTCTGTTGAAACCAGGTGTTTCCAATAATCAAATCTTGCTCTTTTGCCCACTGTATTAGTCTGCAACCTCTTTCATTCTGTTCCCCTAGTCCATACTTGCCTACTATGCATCCGTCCTGTTGATTTCCAACTTTGGCATTCAAGTCACCCATCATCCATCCTCCTAAGATGTCCTATCCATCTAAGTCTTCGAAGACTGAGCATGGAATAAACCATCACACAACCTGATCTTTCCAATACTTCAGTATTTGTGATTTTGTCTTGCCACTTAATGCCAAGTATTCTTCGCAGACACCGCATATGAAAGCTGTTTAAACGTTTCTCTTGGTGTGAGTAAGTTGTCCAGGTTTCACTGCCATAAAGAAGAGTACTAAGGACACAGGCTTGATAGACAAGGACTTTTGTTTTGGCAGTAAGCTTCCTGTTCTCCCAGACTCTTTTTCTTAACCTGTTCATTGTTGTTGCTGCCTTACCAATCCGGATCTAGGGATAATTTGCTATTTACCACTGATCCTAGATATGTAAAATGGTCTACCTTCTCTAGTTCGGCGTCATCAATAAAGATTGATGGTACCCCATGTGCACCTTGTGACATAATCTGTGTCTTCTTTTTGCTAATTGTTAAACCAAATTCAGAACAAGCATTGGAGAATGCAGATAGTAGACATTGTAATTCTTCCTCAGAATGGGTCGTAACTGCAGCATCATCTGCAAAAAGCAACTCTCTGATCAGTACCCTCCTAATTTTGGTCTTGGCATTCAATCTCTGAGAATTGTAGAGGCTGCCATCTGAGCGTGAGTGAATGTATATACCGTCATCCTGATCACTAAAGGCATATTTCAGTAGAAGTGAAAAGTATATTCCAAAGAGGGTGGGAGCTAGTACACAACCTTGCTTAACTCCACTCTTGATTTCAAACTCTTCTGAAATTGCACCATCAAACTTAATTGTACCCTCCATGCCTGTGTGGAACGATTCCACAATGGACAGAAGAGTTGTTGGGCAGCCAATCTTCTTTAGTGCCTTTAACAGACACTCACGACTGACCAAATCAAATGCATTTGTGTGGTCGATGAAGGCAATAAATAGTGGTTGATTCTGTTCACTGCATTTTTCCTGCATTTGTCGCAGTGAGAATATCATATCAATGGTAGACCAGTTCTGTCAAAAGCCACACTGTGATTCGGGGTAGACTTGATCTCCTAGGACTTGAAGTCTACGCAGAACAATTCTGGCAAATACTTTTCCAGCAATACACAGAAGTGAGATACCGCTATAGTTGTTGCAGTTGCTCCGATCGCCCTTGTTCTTGTACAGTGTTATGATGCTTGAATCTTGGAAATCCTGTGGGACTTGTCCTTCTCGCCAGCATAGCTAGGTTAGCTGGTGGATCTGTAGAGTGAGTGTGTCTTGCCCACTCCTGATAACCTCTATTGGAATCCCATCCTTACCTGGAGCCTTGCCAGATGCAAGTTCATTTATAGCACACTTAACTTCTGTTATGGTGGGAAGTGTGTCCAGGTGGTCAAGAGTTGGTAGAGCCTCTGTGGTGTTGAGGGCATCATCCGCTAGTTTCGTCTTACTTGAGTAAAGCTCTAAATAGTGCTCTACCCATCTGTCCATCTGCTGTTTCTTATCAGTGATGATTTCTCCAGTCAAGGTTTTCAATGGTGCACTTCTTTTGGTCAGTGGACCACAGGCTTTCTTTATTCCTTCATACATGCTTCTGATGTTTCCCTTATCACTTGCGATTTGAATTGACTCACATAACTTGATCCAATAATCATTTGCACACTGCCTGGCAGCCTTTTGCACATCCTTCCTAGCTTGCTTTAGCTCACTCAGAGTGTTGGGCATTGGTCTTTCCTTGTTTCTTTAAGAGAGCTATCTTCTTCTTATCAATCAAGGGCTGCAGAGTCTGGTATTTGCCACAAACCAGTCCTGCCTCTTATGATCCACAGTGCCGTAAACCCCTACGGTAGTTTTATAAAGAGTTTCCTTAAATTACGTTGACCCCACTTTTCACTTACTGTACAATTTTCTGGTGTATCAGTGAAGTTGCTGTTGAAACTGAAAGCACTTTTCAGGATAGAGAGTGTTTGTAATATTAATCCTGGGGCTAGATTTGTGTTTAGCTGTATAGATTCTCTTTGGTCTCAGTCTAACCTTTGCAACAACCAAAGAATGATCCGTATCACAGTCAGCACTGTGGTAACTTCGAGTCAATGATATATGGTTCAGATGTTGTCTCCATGTGATGATGAAGTCCAGCTGGTGCCAATGGCCGGATCTTGGATGTTTCCATGTGACCTTAAGCAGCAAAAGGAGTTTGTAATAGATAGGTCATTTCTGGTGCAATGCTGCAGCAGCCTTTGCCCATTTTCATTCACGCTACCGATGTTGTATTTTCCAAGACACACTGGCCATGAACTCGAGTCCTTGCCCACACGAGCGTTGAAGTCACCGATCATATAAATGTGGTCAGATTTTGGTACTGCCTTGATCACGGAGTCTAACTCCTCATAGAACGAATCCTTCACATCATCAGAGGAATCGAGTGGCGGTGCATATGCAGTAATAATGGTGGCTAAACCACAAGAGGTTGCCAAGTGCAGGGATAATAGTCTTTCATTTTCTCCTGCTGGAATTTCAATCATTCCCAGTAGCGAATTCTTCACTGCAAAGCTCACACCGTGTTGCCTTTTTTCTGCCTGCCCTCTACCCTTCCAAAAAAAGGTGTAATTGTTTTCCCTGATTGACCCTTCCTCAGCGAGGCGAGTCTCCTGCAGGCCAGCAATATCAATGTTAAGACGATTGAGTTTGGCATCAATCACAGCCATTTTTCTCACATCGTCAATATTGGTCAAGTCAGTGGAAAATCCTGGACACATGGTTCTCACGTTCCAGGCTGCAAACCGTAGCTTGAGGTTTTTATTTTTATTTTTATTAGTGCCTGGTACATTGGTTTTACAGCCTGCAATTCAGATTTTGTCCAGCCCCAAGCACCCATTGAAGCAGGCAGGCTGTGGCGATCAGCACCCAATTGCCCAGGGGCTGCCCAGCTTGAGGCTGGCAGTAGCTGATCAGTGACACCTGTAGGTGTCTCCCACCATCAGAGGCAACATGTGGCGCCCCTTGTCTACGCCAATTGACAGGGACTTATAACCCGTAACAGTTGCCTCTCACTTTGATTTCGAGACCGGTTAAGACCAGGGATGGAGTTATTGCCTCTCCATAGCACAAAGCCTGGGCTAAAATATAGAGATCATGTGTTGCCTATGCAGCATGATCCCTCTCTCGGCCTGCCAAGTTCACTCCAGAGGAAAGGTAACACCTCTACATCTGGAACAAGACAGCCTGCAGAAGCTGCCGGATCAGCAAAGCAATGCTCTAACTGTCCGCCTGTCGGAGCTTCGATCCTAGACCAGCTGGCAACCAAGGCTTAGGGCCTGCTCTGCCCTGCCATGACATTTTGTCTTTAGGTTGCATTTCCTCACACCAGAGTAAGGCTTGTACCCTCCCAATTGCACTCTTCCGCCCGAAGCCGTTGGCACAATGTGGGTGGTCGGGTTTGGTAAGCGCCGCCCAACATTCGGCGCTAACAGAAAGCAGGTAGTACCACAAGAAGAATGAAATAGTGGGAGACACGTGGAGAAGAGAATTAAAGACAGAAATGAAAAATACGGGGATGAACATGGAGGAAGATGCAGGAGATAGTAAAGGATAGGATGGCTTGGCATTAGTTGGTTTAGGGCATAGGCCCAAATGGTGGATAAAAGGCAAAAGAAGAGGGTTTCTGACAATTGTTGGTGTGTATAAGCTAAAACATGCTTATACTTTGCAGAATTATTTTATTTTTAATAATTGTTATTTTTGAAGATTTCTATCCATCCATCCATCATGTGCCATGCCGATAAGCGTGGGCGGTCATGTTTTGCCATCTCACTCGATCACCAGAGTAGTGCATCAGCTCCATGTTCCTTTCTTGACCATGCCACATGGCCAAGTCATCCAGGTATTTACTTCTCGGTCTTCGCCTTGGTCTCTTCCCTTCAATCTTGCCAGTTGTCACCAAGTTCTCCAAGTCATTTCTTCTCATAATGTGCCTGAAAAATTTTGACTGTCTACGTCTAATGACTCGAATCAGTTTACGATCTTCATTTGTTTCTTGAAGGACTTGTTCATTGGTTTTTCTGTCTGTCCATGGTATTCTTTGCATTTTCCTCAGAAACAAGTCATTTCTTCAACACTCTTTTTCTATTTCAATTGATATCTTTTTATTGGTCATTATGTTTTTCATCTTGCAATAGGCTACCTTCGCAATGGGAATTCTTGTTCTAATCTCTTCAAGGCATCTCCCATCAGACGTTACGACTGTTCCGAGACAACTATACTTATTCACTTGCTTAAGACTATGCCCATTTACTCATACATCACATTGTGGTATTTCCTTTTTCTCAGTGACGACTATAATCTGTGTCTTCTTACTATTCAATTCTAACCCTGGTTGTTCACTGTGTGCAACACCCGCATCTACTAAATGTTGCAGGTCCTGTTCATTGTCTGCAATCAAGAAGATTCCTATACTTATAAATAATCTACACTGTGTCACACATTTACATTTATGCTGGATGGTTCATAGGATATGATTTCCTGAGTTTTATAGAAGTATTTTTCTGACATTAATGAGGAACGGTACTTTACATTCATAATTACTTTGTTTGCATAAAAGTATGTGTCACATAATAATTGTAAACAAATTCACAGAACTATCTAAGAGGCTCTGGACGTCCTTGGAAAGCAATAACTGTTTGTCAGAGAGGGACAGAAATGCCCACCGTTTGATACTGCCATAGCTGCTTAATTATATTAAAGGTTGCTGTGACAGTGCATTATACTGATTTTTTTTTCGTACATTGGTTTAATCAGGTTATATATATATACAGTAAAGCATGCAAACACCTCTCCTATATTTGTGTTATAAATATTTTAATGCTAATATTGTCCTTTGTTAATATTTACTAATTTACCTGTTCAGTGTGAACATTTTAAATATTGGGAACTTCAATTATTCTTAATATAGTAGAGCAGCAGTGGTGCCCATGTTTTATGTAACTGATTTCCACACACAGTGGCATTTGGTCTCATTTGTTAGAATAGATTCAGGACTCTCTGGAAGTCTGTGACCTATATTATCTTCTTTAAAGCATCATATATCAAAGGGGGGGGGGGGGGGGGGGGGGGGGGGAATATCAAGAAAGCATATGAAAATATCACAAACATGTTCCTTAATAATAAGTCAATTACATACTCAAAAAGTGGACAATTTTCATACTATTACTGAGTGTGTGTGAACAATATATGCAGCAGAGACTTGGAGGGAGAGGAAGGCAAGGATAGGCAAATATTTGGCCACCAATATTGTCAAGTGTTATGATGGGAGACCAGATTATGTGAGTGGTATTTTCCAAATGTTCGTTTGTGGTTTGTCATGGTTAAAAATTTGCAGCCTTTATAATAAAATATGCAATATTGATATAATATTCAAAATAGACTCTTGGAAATAATTTCCTGTATACATTTTAACATATGGATCTCTGTGCATATCTCAATTTATGTGGACCAGTCATGTTTTTCACATAACAGATGAGCGGCTTCCAAAGAAAATACTATATAGTGAGCTTGACTTAGACAACCTCGTGGTGGACTGAACAAGTCCTACATCGACACCTTGAAAGTCTCAGTGAGAAACTCACATTAGCCTTGGAAATTGGGAGAGCATTGTTGCTGATAACTCTGCAGGGCAAAGTCGAATCTCTGCTAGCTTTGGTACTTTGGAAAGCTAAAAAGTGAAGAACCTACACAGAGACATACCATCTGAAAATCAGAAGTTGAGTCACCTCCATCTAATTCACAGACAGGATTCCTCTGCCCTTATTGTAATGGACACGTCAAGGCTCTCTGACAATGATGGAAAATAATATGAGCACTGTAAAGAAACATATAGAACTAAGCATGGGGATCACTACTGTTCTTTGACAGTGAATAATAACTTTCTCTTAAAATCACTTTGTATTTTTATTTTATTGTTGTGCAATTTAAATATATCTTGCCATCAGCTTTACTGTTGCTGCCAAGCTCAATCCAGCCTGATAACTTTTCTGCTTATTTTTAATTGTTATTAGAAATTAGTCAACAAATTATATGTGTAAATGTCAGTGATATGCTATTTTATTAAGATCTCTTCTTCTTCTTCTTCTTCTTCTTCTTCTTCTTCTTCTTCTTCTTCTTCTTCTTCTTCTTCTTCTTCCTCTTCTTCAGCATTCCGAGCCATTGAGGTTCTTTGCTGCAGATACAAGCCGTCTCCTTCGTCTCTCTGGTTGACCTTCTCTTGCCAGTCGCTTGATTCCAAGTGCTTGTAGGTCTGTATGTATATTATCTCTCCACCGTCTTCTTGGTCTACCTCGGGGTCTACGGTCATTTATTTCCTGAGTGTAAGCGAGTTTTGTTTCCCTATTCTTCCATTCTTTCTATATGCTCCAGCCTATTGCAGTCTATTAGCCTTCATGATATCAGATGATTAGCGGGGACTTAAACAGATCATAAATGTCTTTGTTGCGTCTTCTTTTCCACTCTCCACTTTGTGTATCCCTAATGGGCCCAAGATGCGTCTTAAGACTTTGTTCTCAAAGGTTTGTAACAAGGCTTCGTCTCCTTTAGTTGTGCTCCAGGTTTTAGAGCCATACAGCACAACTGGTCTAATCAGTGTTTTGTATATTGTGATCTTGGTGTTATGAGATAGCGCATTTGATTTTAGCAGATGTTGTAGTGCATAGTATATCTTATTTCCACCGAGTTGATTCTAGCTTGTATTTCTTCCCTTATTATGTTGGAGCAGTTGAAGATTGTACCCAGGTATTTGTATGTTTCCGTTCTTTTAATGGTCATATTATCTATTTGTATGTGGCCAGAGTTTTTAGCCGTTCCTTCTCTTGAAATTACTATAACTATATATTCTTTGATAACCAGCCCCATTTGTTGAGCTTTTTCCTTTAAGTGAGTCAATATTTCCAATGTCTTTTGTTCATGTTCCCCTATAATATATGTATCGTCTGCATAACCAAGCAGTTTGTATGTTCCTCCAATAGCACATTCCTCCTTTACCTTCCTTACAATTTTCTCTAGAGCCAGATTGAAAAGGAACGGCGATAGTGCATCACCCTGTTTCAAGCCAGATGTTATTTGGAAAGGGTCTGATTTCCTGCCTTTATATGTTACTATATTATAAGTATCTTCCATCCATAGTCTGGTCATGTTGATTAAGATCTCATATCTGTTTTAATTTAAATTTGATAATACCTTGTTATTTGGTGCCTTAGTTGACTTAATGTTGTTGTTGTTGTTGTTGTTGTGTGTGTGTGTGTGTGTGTGTGTGTGTGTGTGTGTGTGTGTGTGTGTGTGTGTGTGTGTGAGA
Organism: Cepaea nemoralis; assembly: GCA_014155875.1. Classification (NCBI taxonomy): domain Eukaryota; kingdom Metazoa; phylum Mollusca; class Gastropoda; order Stylommatophora; family Helicidae; genus Cepaea; species Cepaea nemoralis. The sequence continues at coordinate 14,520 of JACEFZ010017893.1, forward strand.
GAGAGAGAGAGAGAGAGTGAGAGTGTGTGTGTGAGAGTGTGAGTGATATGGTGCTATCACATCAAGACCCACTCCTTTGGGAAAACAAGTAAAACAATGTGGTGCATTGGTTTAATTAATGCCATTGAACAACATGAATCATGTCGTCTCCTACATTTGACTGCTGATAGCCTGTGTATCATTTTTCTTAAAACAAAGTCACACATGTTAATTACCTTTTTAACACTATACAAATGTATACACAAAACCTTTTATGCTTTTAACAATAAATATAATATTGCTGACATTAATTTTTTTATATTTTTATTTTGCATATCCCTTACAGGACGTTGCAATCAACACCAGCATTTTTCAGCTGCTGTTGATATACTAGACTAGGTTACGCTCAGTAGTTTTCTGAGCGACCGGCTCACATACCCCAGTAAGTAACCAATGCGGCGCGATCTGCTACCGAATCTCACGCAGCTGCGTTACTCACTAGAATATATGGGGTTACGGAGAAAGACGTTAACCCTACGTCAGAGAGACCGACGACATTAATTAGATGTCTGTATGGTATGTTGTGGAGGCAATTTCTGTGTTACATTTTGTATGGATTATGCATACTGTTCATTGCTGATGTAACGTAATAGGTCTCCACAGGTACTATGACAAGCATTTAGGCTCGTGTTGAAGCATATAGTATGCTAACCAGCTTCAGCCTCATAACTTGTAGCCATATTATAATATAAGTCTGGGGGAACCCTAGAGCTGCCCCTTCAACTGTTTAAGATCCTGAACCACTATGCGGATAGGTTAAACTGACACCCACATAACCATATACAAACACACTTTGGGAAGAAAAGAGCAGTGAGGATAGTTTTTAAAGCAGCAATAACGTGAACTGGTGAAACAAGGAAAACAACATTAAGATACTGTTCAGTGTGAAGCATGTCTGTCCTTCTACTTATCTGTCTATCTATCTTTATCATCTTTCTTCATTATTCTTCCACCTGTTATGGGGACTCGTACTTTTGCTCATTGGTTAGTTAAGTGGAGGTGAAAATTTCCTCTTTAAAGCCATCAGTTCATTCTTTTTTTTATTCATATAGTTTTTTCTTATATTGTCATGCAGTTCTTTTTGTAGTGTGTTCTTTATAGACCCTTTTATTCATGTAATTTTGTCTGAATCAATGTTTCTTTGAGCTGAACATCTGTGACATATTTATTTTACTATTAATGTTTACTGGGGGGGGGGGGGGGGGGGGGGGGAATACGTGAGAAACCCTAAATAAAAACTACAAGGAGGCAACTAAAAACTTCTACACAAAGAAAAGTGCAATGAGAACCAGGGGAGAACAATTTGACTCAATTGAAATAATTAACAGCAAAAAATGAGAACCAATAAGTGAACAAAAACAAATCCTAATAAGATGGAAGCAGTAGTCAAACAGCTTCTCAACATTCCATCAGATGCCACAGGAATTCAGGAAACCGATACAGATGCCATTGAAGAAATAGAACCAGACATGCTAAAAGAAGAAATTTGAGAATCCGTCAGATTAGCCCCATTGAACAAATCACCGGGACAAGATGAAATACCAAATGAACGAATTAAAGCAGCAAGAGAAGTAGGAACAGCATGGCTACATAGACTGTTCAACCATGTTTATATAGAACAACAGACACCACAAGACTGGGAAACACCATAATTATTCCAATTTGGAAAAACAAAGGCAGTAAAAGAGACACATTATACCAATATTCTTGGCGTAGGCTGATATATGTAGGTACAACTGTATTTTGGGATAGGTTCTGACCAAGACACTCTACCAAGACCCCTCAGGCCCCTAGACTCTGCTGTCACTCTCTCTTTCTACCAGTGGACTTGCTTCTCTAGGGACTCTGTCCAGCTGACACATCACAACTCTAAGACCGTCATGCTAAATTCAAAATTGTAATGTTACACACTAATATAGGTGAGAATAGGTGTAGTTGGAGGCAGTGATATAGCATCTAGATAGAGAAAGGTAGCAGTAGTTTAACAGTCAGGTAGCCAGCACTGCAAGATCATCATAGGAGGTCACGGTGCCTTATCCCTGTCTGTGCGTCTGGTCGTTGCTGTTGACTCACCCGATGTACTGAGATCCTCCTCCCAGTAGTGGCTGGAAAGATGGTCAGGATGTGTTGTTTGTCCATCAAGAATGATGATGACCATTCATTTCATCCAGTGGGGTTGACGGTGTGAAGCCGTGGGTTCTAAGATGGCTGATAAGGCCTATTTTGGCTCGAAATGTTCTTTGACAATGTGGGCAAAGAATGCTTGACGTCTCTGGAGGAGGATTTCCTGCAGTGGTTTTTCTGTCCTGCCTTTTCTTCACAGCTCTTGCAGTCCTGGTTGCCTCACATATGACTGCACCTTTGCGCAATGATGCACGCCACGAATTTCGGTCTCTGGCTGCAGCCTCCCAGGTGTCATGATGAATTCCAAAAGCATTCAGTGAAATTTTCAGTGTCTTTAAAACGTTTCCTCTGGCCACCTTGGGAGCGTTTACCACAACGCAGTTCGCTGTAAAAAATTCGTTTAGGGAGCCTGTGATCTGGCATGCGAGTCAAGTGACCAGCCCAACGAATCTGATTCTTCATCAGTATAGTGTGGATACTGGGCATGGATGCTCTTTCTAGGACTTCAGTGTCTGGAATCTTGTCTTGCCATTTAATCTTCAGTAGCTTCCTTAGGCAGACTGTGTGGAAGTGGTTTAATTTCCTAGCATGTCGCTGATAAACAGTCCAGGTTTCACAAGCATATAGCAGTGTGGATAATACAACTGCTTTGTAGACTTTTAGCTTTGTTTGCAGGCTTATTCCAGTTCTGTCCCATACATTCTTGTACAGTCTGCCAAAGGCCGCACTGGCCTTGGAGATTCTTGCATTCACTTCGTCATCGATTGTGGCAGCTTGTGACACGGTGCTGCCAAGATAGGTGAACTTGTCCACAACACTTAGTCTATGATCATTCACTTTGATATTCGGCACAGTGTGATTATTCCCTGGAGCTGGCTGGTACATAACTACAGTCTTCTCCAAGTTGATACTGAGCCCAAAGTTGGCACAGGCATGTGAGAAAGCTGAAACATTATGTTGCATGTCCGCCTCTGAGTTGGCGTATAGAGCGCAATCATCAGCAAACAGGAGCTCTCTGACGGTGTCGCTGTTAATTTTGGTTTTAGCTTTCAGCCTTCTGAGATTGAATAACTTTCCATCCATACGGTAGTTGATGTCTATTCCAATGTCGTCGTTCTCGAAGGCATTCATCAACATGGCTGAAAACATGAGGCTGAACAGTGTTGGTGCCAGGACACATCCTTGCTTCACTCCATTGGTGACAGGAAAGGGTTCAGACAGTTCACCATTTTCCTGTACTCTTGCCTGCATGCCGTCATGAAATAGCCGCACTATTTGGACAAACTTTCGTAGAACAGCCATATTTTGCCATAATCTTCCACAGTCCTTCTCTGCTGACTGTGTCAAAAGCCTTGGTAAGGTCAATGAAAGTGGAGAACATTTCGCAGTTCTGTTCCTGACATTCTCTTGCAGCTGCCTTGCAGCGAAAATCATGTCAACAGTTCCACGTTCTTTTCTGAAGCCACATTGACTCTCAGGAAGAAGACCTTGATCGAGATGGGCTGTGAGGCGATTGAGAAGAATTCTGGCAAGTATCTTCCCTGCAATTGAAAGCAAGGAGATGCCTCGGTGGTTGTCACAGGATTGGCGGTTTCCTTTACGTTTGTAAAGGTGGACTATTGACGCATCCTTGAAATCTTGTGGCATGGTCTCGTTCATCCATATGTTTGTGAAGACTTGGTGAAGCTGCTCTGTTAGGACCGGCCCACCTGCCTTGTATATCTCTGCTGGGATGGAGTCAGGACCAGGTGCCTTGCCGCTGGAGAGTTGCTGGATGGCTTTGTTTACTTCCACTATGGTTGGCAGGTCATCAAGTGTCTCATTGGTGGGAACTTGAGGAAGGCAGTTGATGGTTTCATCATCGAAGAAGGAAGTTGCATTTAAGATTTTGCTGAAATGCTCTGCCCAGCGTTGAAGGATTTCTTTCTTATCGGTGACCAATGTTCCCCCATCTGCACTGAGGAGGGGAACTATGCCTGGTGATGAAGGACCATAGACCGCTTTCAGTGAGTCGTAGAAGTTTTTCATATCATGTCTGTCAGCAAAGCCCTGAATTTCATCAGCTTTGCTGCTCAGCCAGGAGTCCCGCATGTGCCGAAGTTTCTGCTGCACTACTCTCTGAATGTTCTTGAAAGCATCTTTTTTTTATGTTGACTTTGGGTCATTCAAATGTGCCTTGAGGAGAAGATGTTTCTCGGCCAGCAATTGGTTGATGTCTTCGGAATTTTCATCAAACCAGTCTTTATGCTTTCGGGGGGCTGGACCCAGGATTTCCATAGCAGTGTTGTAAATTATGTCCTTTAGGGCTCTCCATTCTGTTTCTGTGTCCTGTTTAGCTTCAGCATTGGGCTTGAGGAGGTCTTCCAGCATATTTTCAAATGACTGCTGCATTTTCTTGCTGTTTAGGCGGGTGACATTTAGCTTTTTTTGCATTTTCGCCCCTTGAGGACGCCTTGGTGGCCTGATGTGGATGTTCATTTTCGAGACAATGAGACGATGGTCTGTCCAACATTCGGCACCACACAAAGATTTTGTCACTCGAACGTCTTGTCTGTCACTCCTCCTGACAATGACATAGTCAATGAGGTGCCAGTGTTTCGAGCGAGGGTGCATCCACGATGTCCTATTTCTCAATTGTGTTCGTAATCAGGAGATCATGTTCGGCACATGTCTGAAGGAGGCGGAGTCCATTGCTGTTACAATTTCCGACTCCATGCTTTCCAATAATGCCACTCCAAGAGGTGGTGTCCGTGCCTACTCTGGCGTTGAAGTCCCCAAGGAGTATAAGTTTGTCTCCTTTGGGAACAGATGTTAATACATTGTGCAGGTCCTCATAGAACTTGTTCTTGACATCATCTTCGTTGGTCATAGTTGGTGCGTAGACACTCACAATGGTTCCTTCCATTCAGCAGGGGCAACTTCATGGTCATGAGCCTGTCGTTTATAGTCTTTGGAAATCCAGCTAATTTGCCGACTTAATGGCAAATCCCACACCGGATTGGCGTCTTTCCTCACTTTTCCTTCCACTCCAGAAAAATGTGTAGTCGGCACCTATTTCACAGATTTGGCCTTCTTCTGCAAGTCGTGTCTCGCTCAAGGCTGCAATGTCGATGTTGTACCTGCCCAGCTCTCTCCCAATCAGTGCTGTTCGTCTCTCTGGACCCGACGCGCCGTCTCTGTCAAGTAGGGTGCGTACATTCCAAGTTCCAATTGTTAAGGGAATATGGTTTACTCTTTTAGCTTTGCTTGTTTTATCTTTCTTTGTATGTAGGATGTAGACAGGCTTCCACACCCTGCAGAAGTGTTCATATCACAGGATGTGTTCAGTGGTTGTGCATATCTCTTCGTAACCACTAGTACGCACCATCACTGTCCACTTTCTGACTAGCGGCGTAGTTGATCGAAGCAAACTGGTCTCCCTCTGGCTTCAGGAGCGTCACTGAGGCACTGTGCATCTCGCATTTAAGGTTCACATACTTCGCTGTTAGTGTGTTCCATGTAGCGAATCAGAATGAATGACGTAATGGATAAGTCACAAAGAATCTGAGAAGTAATCTCGAACCAACAGATAGAAAAAGTCGCTACGTGACGTGAGAAGGTAGAAACGTCACAACGTGATAGTTTAGCAACAACAGATAGAGCTTGGGCTTGCGACACGGAAGGCGGCATGAGTTTGTTAAAGGAGAGAAGGTTGTCAACAATCCTTCAGGACATGGCAGTGATAGCTAGGAACTACTTCGTAGAAGAGCTAGATCGTTAAAGCATTATTCCTCTCAGTCAGGACCAACAGCTGGCCATGAATGTGGAAATTAGGACTCGGCGAGAATGGCCAAGGTGACAGAACGGTCAATCGATAGGAGGCAGTAGAACTGACGCTAGGCGGTGAGACATTGTCTTAGGATTTGAATAGTTAGGTTCAGCTGTGTGATTATATTTATTGCTACGATACCGACCCTCCTGGCTGTACAGGAACGGTATTCTGATAATTATTAGTATTATTAATATTATTATTCATATTTGTCACAAGCTGTTCGCAGGAAATAAATATTGACATCATGGACATGTCTGCCGGCTTTTAGTTGTCGATGCTGTTGGCACAGTGCTTTCAGATTCTGTTCAATTGGTTCCACCTGGACAACAGGTTTTGCTGATGTTTATTGTTATATCGAATACACCATTTGGCAGTGTGGATATGGAATACGTAAACGTTTATGGTGTTGGCTTTCTCCATGGTATACTTCTGGACAGGGTACTGCATAGGCTTAGCTTTGTAACCTTGACCCCCTTCTCAGTGGCGTCACTGGGGTTGGTGTCACCCAGTGCGGTAAACTCTTGGTGTCACCCCTCTAGACTTTCACCATGGTCTTCTTCCGAGTGTTCCTGTACCATATATAATCGCATATAGTAAAGTTTGTAAAATAAGTCAAAATGTTAATAAGGACATAAGAAAGAAAACAAATTGAACAATATAACTTCAATACTTCAGGTAAAACATAAATAAAGAACTTCGACAAACTCGGACAAAGTTAAATTTTTGTTATTTAACATTAAAATTTCTGTTATTTAAAATTAAAAGTTTCCCATCCTGGTCTTCAAAGCTGCAAACCTGTCAATCACATCATCAAAATCAATATCTTTCACCATATCACTTTCAATTGATAATATAGCCAGATCAGAAAGTCTTGACTGTCCCATGGTTGATCGCAAATAGTTCTTTATAAGTTTCAGTTTTGAAAAGCTCCTCTCACATGAAGCCACAGACACACAGATCGTAAGAAATAGTTGTAGGCTTAGTGAGAGTATTGGGAGAGATTCAAGGAAATCCCAGTCAACTATGAATTTTAAAATATCAAATATTGACCAGTCTTTGGCTTTGTGGATATCAATATCTGCTGCCTTCAGGTGTCTTCTCAGCCTTGGTATTTCTTTTAAAAGCTCTACTTCGGATAGCTCATCATAGAAAGTGGTCAATTTTGGAACTGACACCAGCAACTCTTCTTCAGTTGCTGATAGAAGACTCTTAGGCTTGAACAGCCTCAAACATATTTGCTACTTCCTTGATCGCTGTTGATCTGGTCTGGAGTTCAGAATGAAAACGATCAATACACTCCAGCATCGCCCTATTGTTTTCTTCTTGCATAGTGAGTCCAGCATCTGAAGCATCTCTGAGTTGTTCCCCTGCCATTCTCTTCTTGAACCTTAATCTTCTCTCTACTGTTATTCCAAATTGGTCTGCTTTTAAAAGTGCCTGTTCAATTGCATGCTCCACTAAGTGACTGCGCTTCTCCTGCAGAAAAAGTCTTAATGCCTCTAACTTGGTCACTACTTTGTCAAGAGTTAAGCCTTTAGTCTGCAGATACTCAATCAATCAATCATGTGCCATGCCGGAAAGCGTGGGCGGTCATGACTCGCCATTTAACTCGATCACCAGTGTCGTGGATCAGCTCATTGTTCCTGTCTCGTCCATGCCATGTGGCCAAGCCATCCAGGTATTTTCCTCTCGGTCTTCCTCTTGGTCTGTCCAAAAAATTTTGACTGTCTACGTCTAATTTCTCTAATCAGTTTACGATGTTCATTTGTCTCCTGTAGTACTTGGTCATTGGTTTTTCTGTCTGTCCATGGTATTCTTTGCATTTTCCTCAGAAACCACATTTCTGCAGCCATCAGATGCTTTTCAGCTTGACTGCTCATTGTCCAAGTTTCACATCCATACAAAAGAACAGGCTCTATGTATCCCCTCAACACTCTTTTTCTCGTTTCAATTGACATCTTCTTATTGGTCAGAATGTTTTTCATCTTGCTAAAGGCTACTTTCGCCATGGCGATTCTTGTTCTAATCTCATCAAGGCATCTCCCATCAGATGTTATAACTGTTCCAAGATAATTGTACCGATTCACTTGTTGAAGAATATTTCCATTTACTTGTATATTACATTGTGGCACTTCTTCCTTCCTACTGACGACCATAACCTGAGTCTTTTTACAATTTAATTCTAACCCCAGTTGCTCACTGTGTACAACAACCGCATCTACTAATTGTTGCAGGTCCTGCTCATTGTCTGCAATTAATACTGTATCATCTGCATATCTAATGTTATTGATGTTTCGTCCTCCAATGCTGATTCCATTTATATCCTCTACATTTCTGAAAATATTTTCACTGTACAGGGAAAAAAGATCTGGAGACATCACACATCCCTGCCTAACACTTCTCTTAATTGGCTGATACTGTCCCACTTCATTATCAATCCTTATTGCAGCTTGTTGTTTCCAATATATGTTTTTTGTAAGTCTAATGTCTTTCCCATCAATTTGTAGATCTGCAAGCATATCCACCATGCTGACATGTCTAACGCTATCAAAAGCCTTTGTATAGTCAATAAAGCAAAGATGTATATCCTTGTTTACTTCTATAGCACGTTCAATAACTGTTCGCAGCATATACACAGCATTTACTTTAATCATTTCTGTTGTGATGTTATCTGCACCGGGGGCCTTGCCAGCTTTCATATGCCATCTTCAGTTTTTAGACACCCGGTTGATGTACTTGTTCTTTTATTACTGCTGTGTCAAATTAACTTCCTCAAGTACAGCAGCCCAAAAGTAAAGGTAGCACAGAAACGTGAAATCACAGACAGCAGGTAAAAGACCTTGTGCTGCACCTCTTGTTTCCACATTTTCACGAGGATCACATAGAGCTTCAATCGCCGCCACACATTCATCAAACTTATCTTTCACCGGTTTAACAGCAGTATGATGTGCACTCCAGCGTGTTGTTGATAGCCTTTTAATCAACATTGCAGTGTGTTCAATTAAAACATCCCATCGATGGGTGGAAGCAGCAAAGAATGAATACGTTCTCTCAAGAGTTCCAAAAAATGTTACACATAAAGCATTTTCAGCAAAAGAGTGTTGACCACACAAGTTAAGCGAATGGTCCACGCATCCGTTAAAAATAGCTTTCTTATTCTTTCTTTTCAGAATGGCTTGAACACCTCCATGAATTCCAGACATTGTGGCAGCATTATCATAACCTTGAGCTCTGCACATCATTATGTCAAGTCCATCACTTTCTAGATTTTTTTAAATGTCTGAACTGAGGTCATCAGCTTTTTTCCCCTTTAAAGGGAAAAATCCTAGAAACACTTCTCTCACTTCAACTTCCCCATTGTGGATTTTCACATATCTGATCACCTCAGACATCTGGTCAGTGTGTGATATGTCAGGTGTGCTGTCGAACATAATTCCAAAATACCTTGCAGCCTTTATATCATTTACAAGAATTTCCTTCACATGATTTGCCAGAACAGTTATAAATTCATTCTGAGTTTCTGGTGAAAGATAAGATACGGATGCTTTTACTGTTACAGATGTAGTTCGCTTTAATCTCATTAGGTGCTCTTTCAACACAGGGTCATATTTAGAAAGCATCTCAACCATCTCAAGAAAGTTTCCTTTATTCAACGAAGATGCATCTTCCTTATGGCCACGAAATGCCAGATTTTGCTTAGCAAGAAACAATGTCATATCAAGCAACCTGTGCAAGATATCCCTCCATTTTTTTAATCCCTATCCATTACAGCAACACTGTCGGCATCAATTGTTTTGTGCAGCTTAAGGCCTGCTGCCAATGTTTTCCATTTTTCAAGGCAACCTAGATGGTCATCCGATATCTCATGATTATGTAATTTTGGGCTCAGCTTCCACCACTGCTGAAACCCAGTGACAAATTTTGATGTTTGTTCTGTTACATTAACAGCAGCAAAAGCAGTATAATTTCTCACTGACGAGCGAGTAAACCATCCATGACCGCAGTATTTTCTCACCATTTGGCATCGTCTTGTAGAACCATTCTTTTGACAGCTGGCGCACATCTCCTTTAGTCTTTGCACCTTGCCTTGTCACAGTACTGAAAGGCCCATCTTTGTTCTGAAAAGAACAACTTCCTCTTTTGATAATTTCAACTCGAAAATGATCTGGAACTGGTGCATTCCAGAAAGAAGCATCAGATAAAATATTCCAATTTTTCTCATCCACTTGACTCATCACATTTACAGTATCATGACGATAATCATTTTCAGCATGCATTTCTGTTTCAACTTCATCCACTGCTATTTCATTATGTATTTCTGCATCAATCTCGTGATTCTCTTCCATTTCTGGCTCTAGTTGCTCTTTTGAAGAATGCATGCTGTCAGCATGGGAGGAATCCTTATCAATTGTAGATTGAGGAAGAACGTCTTTTGATGAACCTTGTCCATCACTTGGTCTCTTGACATATTGAAGCATGAATCCAGGTAGTGATTTGAGTGATTCACATCTTTTCTTCTTTGCTTTTCGCTGCTCGCATCCACTAGGCCTCTTTGATTTGTGCACTCCATGTGGCATGATGGAATATTCTAAAATAATAAATCTATAATAAATTAGGGACTTAAAAATATACAACTAAACAAAAAGATATAATATAAATATATAAAATCTGTATAAATAATTATAATCCAAACATTTATGATTTATTCTTAATTTAATAAATATAGTTATTTAGGTTAAATTGCGTTGTTTACCGTAGAATTAAAATGTAATAAAAAAATGATTATGTACACTAAAAAGAACCGTCTAAAAAAGAAAACTTGTCATACAAAATATTAAATTTTTTAAATATTGTCCATGGAAGTTACAACTTTTTTATTTCATTGTAACAAGTTTGAGTGGATTGTAACTTTTTTACTGGCTAATGGAGTATTGAACATACCAACCTGCATACGATGCGGATGGCAAATGCTGCAAGGCACAATTAATGGATTCATATACAAATGTAACCGGCGGTCAACAATATTCGTTGCAACACTTCTTCTTAACTTTTATCAGGAAGTTTTGTCGCCAATGCACGACTGTCATTTCATGACATATATTTTATTATTTTATATTGCGAATTGCTGGCGAATGTCAGTAACCGCATCAATTATTGGGGGGATCTGCGTGTGGCAGTCTCAACAGTGACTCGTTGGTTCGAAAAATTACACAACCGTTATTTATTTTTCTATTTCCATCTTTTTAATTAAAAAATTTAATTAAAAAATTTAAATATATATTTTTCAGACAGATAGAAAAACGTGTGTATGCCGTAATTTTTAATTATTGTAGTAGTAAACTACTAGTATACTATAGTATAGTAATACTAACTTTTTTAAGTGGAAGCCTGCCGCTGTTTTTCTCCTTTAAAATGTAATGCCCTGTCCTAATTAATTTACTTTAAAATATTTATATTTTAGTGATATTGATAAAATTATAAAATTCGTAAAAATAATTATTTACATAAAAAACGAACCTGTAAACAACGTCTGTCATTTTCTGCAACCACGTGACTCCATACGTCATTAATTGACGCGTTTGCAAATGACCCACGATTCTACTCCGACTCCGAGGCTCCGAGCAGCTCTGAGCTCTGAGTCTTATTCATTTAAGCACCAGACGCTCTGCTTGGTGGCGCCCTGTGCCTGCTCATGTATTTAACAATTAACGGTTATGAAACCCGACTAGACAGAGCTACGTCTGCTTTGTCAAATTTGCAATTTTTTTATTTTGGTGTCACCCCTTGATGGTGTCACCCGGTGCGGCCCGCACCCCCCTAGTGACGCCCCTGGAAAGAAGGTCTGATGAATAAACTGAGAAACTGCAAAGTCAATGGAAGAATGTACAAATGGGTGAAAGCATACTTGCACAACAGATGAGCCCGAGTACAGATAGACGGACTCAATAGCAAGAAAGTACTACTGCGTCACGGTGTTACCCAGGGCGGAGTCTTGTCCCCCACACTTTTTCTAATCTTCATCAATGATCTTGTTGCTAACCTACCGCATGGAATTAAAGTGGCAATGTACGCTGATGACCTGGTTCTATGGAGCACAATTGAACATGCATCAGTGGCCACCAGAACTCTACAAAGAGCTGTAGATGTATATGTTTCATGGGCAAATAGATCTTGTGTCAGCATAAACACTGACAAGTACAGCAGCACTCTATTTACCCTCTCTCCAAAATAAAAGGCAAGGGCCATCTTATAAATGGAATACCCCTTAGAACATAACATGAAAATTAGCACAAGTAAAACAGAGGTATTAACTATAACTAAAGAAGAAAAAGCAACAACGATTCACCTAAACAAACATCCCTTGAAACAAGTAAAGAGTTTCAAGTACCTAGGAAGTATAATATCATCAAATGTCAAATCAGAAGACGAGATCAAAAATAGATGCAATAAGGCAAACCAACTCATTGGACAAATGGCACCAATACTAAAGAACAAACATGTATCAATAACTACTAAGAAAGCACTTTACAACACAATCTTCCTACCAACTCTATGTTACCAATGCCAAACCTGGACAATGACAGAAAAAGAGAAAAGAAAAATCACAACAACAGAAATGAGATTCCTGAGAAGAATACTCAATGTGTCAAGAAGAGATAAGATCAGAAATGAAGAAATGAGGACTAAAGTGGGGGTTATAGCTGCACTAGATTTTATTAGCAGGCAGCAAGTCAAATGGTTTGGCCATGCAAGTAGGTTACCAACTAACAGTATACCACAACAAGCAATGATGTACAGACCAGAGGGAAGCAGAGGAAGAGGCCGACCACGTAAACGATGGACGCAGGGAATAACAGAGTCCATGGGAATATCGATACATGAAACCCATAATCGAACACTCTCCCGCTGTTCATACTTCACCTCGACACCGCAAGGTACAAGAGGAACATGATGAGATGAGATGAGATGAGACCCATTAGAGAAAATAAAGAACCAACATACCTTGGAGTAATATTTGATGGCAGGCTGACATGGAGAAAGCACATCAACAAAGCAGTAACGAAAACCATTCTGAGAAAATTAAGTGGAACCACATGGGGAGCCTGTTGGAAAATACTTAGCAAAGTTTATCAACAGAGCATATGTGTCACACCTGGAATATAGGTCAACTGCGTGGTGTTCAGCATCAAAAACCACACTACAAGAGCTGGACAAGGTGCAAAATCAAGCACTTAGAGTCACCACAAGGAGAATGAGTTCAACCCCTATAGTGGAGATGGAGAAGATGGGGAGGACACAAGCACTGAGAGAGCGTAGAGATACGAAAACACTAATACAAGCAGAAAAGCTCCTCAGCTTGCCAGGCCACCCTATGAAGAACAGATTTGACAACTTAACTATGGGGCGGTTGAAAAGAAGCAGTTTTATCCACGAGGCCAAACGACTGCAGAGAAACCACCGATCTGCCCACAGTTGATATCCTCCTGAAAATTATTCCAGAGCGAACTACATGGAAAGATGAGCATAGACTATCACTACAAATCCAGACAAAAGTGAGAGGAATATTTGACAAGGAAGAGCAGAACAGTGTACAGCGCAGAACAGCCACTCTCAGCTTCCTTTATGAAGAATACCCACAGGACCTCTGGATCCGAGTCTGCACAGATGGGTCAGCACAAAACGTTGTTCGAAATAGAGAAGCGGGAGTGTAATAGAATACCCAAATAATACTTCTACTTCTTCTGCGTTCATCCGGAGTGTTTTTTTTCCGGACGTGATTGCGTTGTGCCTGTTTACAGCAGAGCTGCATTCTTGCGCCGTTAGGCCGACACATCCGACTTCTGCGGGCATTTATTGACGGGTTAAACTACCCGGGGGTTTCTTAGGACATTTGACTCTCACTGTTGTGGTGTTATCCCTCATCCCAGCTGGCCCATATAGAACAGCCAAAGACATCCTGGTCAGCCCTCAAGGGAAGGCAGGGGCAGATCACGGGCATTCCCCGCCATCCAAGGAGGCTTCCATAATTGCAGAGCCGACACATAGCACTCTGGTACTGGGCTCACCCAAGGAACCGTCATGTCCTGCACATGGCTACTTAGCCTCACTTCCGTATATTGGGCCTTCCGTTCACCATAGGCTGTTCTTCCGGAAACCAGAAGAATGCAGTCTGCAGATGACATCCACACAGTGAGCTTTCGATTCAGACTTTCCACGTTAATGGATTTGCTATCCAAGCAATAATCCATTTTGTGCCACCAGGACACTGTTTCCACCTTTTATGAAACCCACACAGTGAGCTTTCGATTCGGACTTTCCACGTAATGGATTTGCTATCCAAGCAATGCTCCATTTCGTGCCACTAGGACACTTTTTCCACCTTTTATAAAGCCCACACAGGAGCTTTTGATTCGGACTTTCCGCGTAATGGATTTGCTATCCAAGCAATATTCCATTTCATGCCTCTGGGACGCTTTTGTAACCGACATACATGTGGTATGAAGTGTGGCAGTCTAAATACTTTTTCATGCACCTTTAAATGTCAACCTGAATGTAGTTAAAGTAAGCTGCAGTCAACTTGAGCTTGTTGATGTCTCCATAGAGCTTATCCTCAAATGAAGCAGGTGTGGGCCAAAATATCTTTCTCTGTTCTGTATATGTTGGGCAGTCCTGCAGCAAATGTTTAGCTGTCATTTTAGCAGTTCCACAATTACATTCATCGGTATCTCCTATCTTTAGTTTATTGAACAAGTGGTATTTCAGCCTGTTATGTCCTGTGCGGAGTCTGATGATTGCTACTTGCTCTCTTCGGTCGAGTTTGTAATATGCATCATCTTTCTGGTGGCCTGGGTGCTCTGATTCCCATTTGGTTCTATAAGTGCTTTTCATAAACCTCTTTGCCTCATTATAGGTTATGTCTATGTCAGGCTGTGGTAGCCGTCCACCCTCTTTTGCTAGTCTATCAGTTTCTTCATTTCCTGGTATACTGCAATGTGATGGCATCCACTGTATTATAAATTTTGGATTTATGGCATAGACCATGGAGTGCTGCTCTTAGGTCAGCTAGTTCTGTGCTGTGTTTGCTCTTCAGTATTGAGACAGCTGACTTTGCATCTGTGAAGATAGCTATTTGCTTCTCTTTGTTTTCCACCATAAAGAGCATTTCTGCTGCAGTTTTCAAAGCCTCTACCTCCGCTTTGAAGTTACTTGAAAATTTTCCAGTTGCCACTGACTGTTTTTTTTAAAACTCCATTTTTTAAATTTAGGAGAATTCCGCCTCCTCCATTTTCTATTGAATTTTTGGCTGATCCATCTGTATATGCATGGATCCAATTGCCGCTCGGGTAATGTTCTTTTATGTAGTTTAGGGTTATTTTTCTTCTTTCGGTTTCATTCTGAGTGTTCTTTTTCTCAATACCAGGTATGTTTTCTATCATCTCAGGCAGTTGCTGCTGTCTCCAAGCTGGAAACTTGTGTGCATTGTAAATGGGTTTGACTGTTGATATGTTAAGTACCACAACATCCAGCTTAAGAATGGAGGTGGAGGCAGTCACTGCGGCTCTCCGCTGGATGGAGAATACGACACACACACACACACACACACACACACACACACACACACACACACACACACACACACACACACACACACACCACACACACACACACACACACACACACACACACACACACACAACACACACACACACACACACACACACACACACACACACACACACACACACACACACACACACACACACACACACACACACACACACACACACACACACACACACACACACACACACACACACACACACACCACACACACACACACACACACACACACACACACACACACACACACACACACACACACACACACACACACACACACACACACACACACACACACACACACACACACACACACCACACACACACACACACACACACACACACACACACACACACACACACACACACACACACACACACACACACACACACACACACACACACACACACACACACACACACCACACACACACACACACACACACACCACACACACACACACACACACACACACACACACACACACACACACACACACACACACACACACACACACACACACACACACACACATCGTGATTGTAACTGACTCAGAAAGCATGCTGACGAGGGTGAGGACGGGCAGGCTTCGTGTGGAGTGGCTTGCTTCGCTTCGGAGGTCACGGGTGACAAGCATCGCCTGGATCTTTTCTCCGGGGCATGCCAGTGTGCTGGGAAATGAACAGGCGGACAGATTGGCTGGCTCTGCAGAACTTGGTGGAGTATTGATACATGACAAGGCAGACGTGGTTGCGGCCTTGTGGGAGCACGAGTACACCTCGGAGGAGCAAATGGATTACCATGGTCTGGCAAGAATGATACAGCGAGGAGTGACGAGGGTATCTGGCCGACGCTCAACGCTCAGAGGAAAGGCGAGAAGGACATATAGTCAGATTGCTACTGGTACTATTGGTGTTGGAACTCTTCGCTGACTGTTGAGGATGGGGAAGGAGCGCTTATGGGAATGCCCCGAGTGGTGTGATATCGATTTGTAAATCAATCAATCAATCAATCATGTTAAATACGGGATCTGCCCTAATCTTTCGTTTTGCAGTTTCTACAAAGTTGCTACGCTTCAGTCTGCCCTTTCAAAAACCATTAAACCTGTTATACATAGGGTGGTCTGTCAATCTTCTAACTTTTTCTGCTTGTTGCTGGGCTCTGCTATCTCTTCTATCCTGCATTGGTTGTAAACAAGTGATATTTTCTAATTCATTAATAGGCGTTGTCTTCAAGCTTCCAGTTATGATTCGCATTCCTTGATTCTGGACTCTACTTATTTTGTTAAAGTTTGACTTAGCTGCTGTTGCCCAAGCTGCAATGCCATATTCCAGTACTGGCCTCACCCGTCCAGTATATAACTTCTTGAGAACTTTCTCATATGCTCCCCATGTTGTACAGCAAGCTTTTTCATGATTGCCATTCTTTGCCTTGCTCTTGTTCGATTTTTCTCAACCTGTGTCTTCCATGTCAGGCGACGATCAAAGGTGACTCCTAGATAGTTTGGATTTTCTTCATGGCGCAATATTTTCCCATTCAATACCAGCTCAGGTTGCTGAGTTTTATTTGAGAGGGAGAACACTGTGTATGTTGTTTTCTCCTCGCTTATCTTCACTAGCCATGATTTTTACCAATCTTCTAACGCAAATAAGGCTTGCTGTATTCTGCTGTTAGCTGTACTAATATATTCTTCAGATGTCCATATGTCTAGGTTATCTGCAAATGAGGATGTGTGTACTCTGGCTGGAAAATTTTCCGTGATGTCATTTATATATTCTAGGAATAATGTTGGTGAAAAAACTCCTCCTTGGGGGACACCTTTTTCCAACAGCATCATTTTGGTGGTTTGTCCTTGTACTTTTGTTCTGGCAGTTCTGTTCTCAAGGTAGTGGCTGATCCATTTATACATTTTCCTACAAACATGCATTTTTTGCAGTTTTACTTTCAATCCTTCCTTCCATACTTTATCAAATGCTTTTTCTAAATCTGTCCAGACCGCTAGTGTGTGCTTTTTTTCTCTTGGAAAGCATTCTCTATTTCCTGAGCTATATAGGTTATTTGATCTTCAGTGGATCTGTACTTTCTAAATCCTGCTTGGTGTGGTGTTAAGAGTTGGTTTTCTTCCAGATGCCATGTTAGCCTGCCATTGATAATGCGTTCCATTAATTTTCCTACACAGCTAAGTAGACTAATAGGTCGATACCCATTTGGTTCTTCCGGGTCTTTTCCTTTCTTTGGAACTGGTATTAGTATAGCTTCCTTCCATGCCTGTGGGACTATTCCTCTCTTCCAGCTGTAATTTGAATTTGAAGAAAGCCTTTGACAAAGTCTGGAAAGAAGGTCTGATGAATAAACTCAGAAACTGCAAAGTCAATGGAAGAATGTACAAATAGGTGAAAGCATACTTGCACAACAGAAGAGCCCGAGTACAGATAGACGGACTAAAGAGCAAGAAAGTACTACTGCGTCACGGTGTTCCCCAGGATGGAGTCTTGTCCCCTGTCACACGTCGTTCTTGATGATAATATCAATGTTCTTGATGATCTTTGCTTGATATTGTCGTGTGATGGTCGTTGTCTAGGTAACGATGTTCATGGTGTGTCAATTGAGATATCTAACTATCTCTTAAACCAACTCACCCCAGAAGTGCACCTTCACCAGTCATGAAACAAGATTGAGTTGGCGCACATAATCATTTATTCCAGAAATAAGACGGACAGACGGAACATATATATATATATATATCCAGAAACAATGTAATCCATAGAATATAAATATCCTCCTCACAATTTAACCAGCACACATCAATGCCTTCTCACGGCCTGCTTCTTATCACATCCACAAGATAGGTAATCCAGCTACTATCCACGGCTGGAAATCCTACAATACAACCCACACATTGGGTCGGAGCCACTGCTCAACTATGCAACCCACTCTGGGTTTTAGGCCCTCACTCCTTATAGAACCCACTCTGGTTCAGGCCTGTCTTCATAACTCGGAGAACAACACAACACGGGGATCTCTAACTCCGCTTCTCCTTAGACTACCGATCAGTTCGGCATCTACACATCAACTGTCCGAAGTTCCTTGACTTCACAAACAAATACACTATCTCTCCCCCCCCCATCCTTCCTAGGGGTTTTTTCCCTCTACCCTCACTATTTTATTTCTCAGGACTGGCTGTTTTCTCATAGCCAGGTCAGTCACTTTACTGTCTCCCACTTTCATCTTCATTCTTCCTCATGCCCGGTCACTCACCTCAATGTCAATGACCCAGGCGTATGTCATCACCCCCCTCTTAAAAGAAAACTTCGTTTTCAAATATTGGGCCCCCGGGAAGGTTAACCCGGTCAACAAATGCCCGCAGAAGTCGGATGTGTCGGCCTAACGGCGCAAGAACGCAGCTCTGCTGTAAACAGGCACAACGCAATCACGTCCGAAAAAAAACTACGGATGAACGAAGAAGAAGAAGAAATATTGGGCGACTAAAACTTACTAAACATGTGACCCAGACATATAGCCTGCGTAGCCCTAAGTATGGCTGCACCTTACTCCAGCTACCACCCTACATAGTACATCAAATGCTCATAGTACACTCCCATATTCCCCACACATAAATACAACAACTTTCTATCTTGTGTATCAATGCATGAACTACTACATCACATAATAATAATAATACATCATAAAAAAGCATTATACTTATGTACCCACAGGTCTCTTACTACTTCACGACCCCACAATACTATTTGTGTACCGACCCTATATCAGGTGGTTCTGTTCTTGCATCAACCCACCTCTGATTCCTGTCGATGCTGTGTCTACCTTTCATGTACCCATGACTCATGGTACGTCTACAATTACAACATCTGTTTGCTATCCCTAGCCCTGGGTCAGTAATGTCGCGAACACTCTTTTGACCTGACTCAACTTTCCTATCTGCATATTGCACCGTTACACTTGAGTCTCTGTTTAGTCTGAACTCTTTATTCAATCTTGGCCCATACACCTGGCACCTTGCTTTCTGCTGCATACGCCTTATGCCTATGTGCCCTGCCCATGCACTATCCTGAGCTGTTCTAGTATATCGGTCTCTGTGTGCTAAAGGTACTGCTACTTGCCCACGTGCCGTTTTGCTCTCTGAAAACCTGCGAGTGAGAACATTGTTCTTCCTCTTGAAGCATCATCTACCTTTCTTTGACTGCCTATGTTCTACTCTCCTACACCCTTGGGAACATTTGT
Organism: Cepaea nemoralis; assembly: GCA_014155875.1. Lineage (NCBI taxonomy): Eukaryota > Metazoa > Mollusca > Gastropoda > Stylommatophora > Helicidae > Cepaea > Cepaea nemoralis. The sequence goes on from JACEFZ010017893.1 coordinate 34,357, forward strand.
TCAGAGTAGTATCTTGTCTCTGGGATTCACTAGCACTATATTTGGGATCCATTCTCACCTGCTCAGCTGTCCTATCCTTGTCCTGAGTTCCTGTGTCTACTTCAAGTGCCTCTTCTACCTCAGCTATACTGTCTAATTTAGGTTCTCTTGTGGTAACTACCTCATTACTGCTTACACTATATTTTCGGTCCCAATAAACTACTTCCTCTTCTGTACAATCTTTAACTCCTATAACATTTCCTATGATCAAATCAGCCACTGGTGAGTCCAAAACACACGCTGTCACTCTTCCAGTGATATATGGTGTTTTTACTGTTATTATGGCTACTGGGTAGAACTCTACTGTCCCATTAAATGTTATGGATCTAATCTTTTTCCCTGTATAATCCGAGGGATGCACTAAACTCTTTCTCACCCCGATGGACGTACATCCGGAATCCCTAATTGTTAACGCTGGCCTATCATTAACAAACCCATGATGCATCTTCAGACTTCCTCCTTCATGTACTGCTGATCCTGCTTTAACTGTGTGACCACATATTAGGACTGGCTGACTGTCTTTTTCAAAAAGAGGTTTGCACCCACTACAATCTTCATTGTTTAGCGTCTCAACTACTTGCGCTGCATTTGAGTGCTCTGTTTCTCTCATCCTACATTGATGACTGACATGCCCCTTCCTTCCACATTTGAAACAAGTGATCTCCCTTTTACTGTTGTTCGTTGGTCCATCTGATGGTTGTGCATCACAATCTGCTGCCTTGTGTCTCCAGCTCCCACAATTCCAACATCCGGCATAATTTGGACGTCTCTGGAAGTTCCCTCTTCTATATGGGTACCGTCCTACTCTACCAACATTGTTTCCTCGGAAACCATTATCTTGAAGTTCTTGTTGCTCACCTTTCTGTGCTGAATCCACACTTTTCGCCCTTGGTCTGATGACTGGATTCTGGTCCTGTTTAGTGTACGCTGCACAGACTATTTCCTCACTCATTAGTTTCCCAATAGAACTGTTAGGATGTGCAGTCATATAGTTTTGCCCTAACTGAGACATTGTGTCTATGTCCTTTGGCTTCCGTTCCTCAAAGAACGCCACTAAATTAGAATTACATGCAGATACTACCTTGTCTCTTAACATTAGATCTACTAATTTATTAAAATCTTTCCCTACTTCTGCAAGCTCCATCCATTTGTTAAATGTGTTCTTGACTGTGTTAACAAAGTCTGTGAAATCTTGATTTGTCTCTGGCACTAACTGTCTAAACTTTGTTCTATATCCATGCTCAGTGAGTTGGAACTTTGTCAGCAAACGTTGACGTAAGATAGTGTAGTTGTTTCTTTCTTCTACAGGTAAATTGAACATGGTGTCTAGTGCCTTGCCCGTAAGAAACTCGCCAAGTCGTATCGCATACTGGTTTTCTGGGATGCCTAAAGTTTTCGCACTTGCTTGAAATCTGTCCAAATAAGATTCAAGGTTGTCTCGGTCCGTAAAGTATGGCAGTTTTAATCTCTGTGACGACTGCGATGGTCTTCTGCTTTCCTCATTTTGACCTTTCGAAGATATTTCTAGTTTTCTGAGAGCAATTTCAGCTTCCATCTTAATCTTCTCTTTCTCAATTTCCACCGCATTTGTGTGTTTTAACTTTTCAAGTTCCATTTGTGTCTCTCTCTCTTCCTGTAGACGCTTGTTTTCTATTTCGGCTAGTTTTACTTGTGTCTCTTCCTGTAGCCGCTTGTTTTCCATTTCAGCTAACTTTACTTCCTGTAGACGTTTGTTTTCCATTTCAGCTAGTTTTACTTGTGTCTCTTTCTCTTCCTGTAGACGCTTTGCCTCGCGTTCATTATGCCTCTCCTCTCTTTCCAGTCTGATTTTTGTTCATTTTGCTTCTGCATACTCCTGTAACTCTTTACCTTTCAGGCCTATCGTTCAGCCTGCTTCAATATATTCCATTAAAGTAGGCATATTGTACTTGTGGACACGTTGCTGTCTGAATCAGCCAACTATAAATGTAAAGACTCTGCTGTTAGTCTTTGTGTCACTTCACTACGTACACCAGCACTCCTTGTGTACGTAAATTCGTAGTGCTAAAATATCACTCTGTACTCACCCAGTCACTCTATAAGCACTAGGTAGTGAGGGAAAATATCCCCTATGCTCCCTCGCATATATCTATATCAAATAGTTGTATATCATTTCTGGAAATATTGTTAAACATACATATAAATACATATACAAAACGAATGAATGATAACACTAAATGGTGTCTATAAAAACGTTAGACTCACAAGCCAAGTACACGGAGACGGTGATCACAAAGAAATAAACCACAGTAACAACCACAAGCTTGTGTAGGGACACCCACAGTGCGCGTAATATATAAACTGACAAAGACCACTAGACAGCAGAAATTACGAAAGATCACAATAATAACATATATCCAACCACAACAAATATCATATGTAAATATAACGAAAAGAAGAAAGAGAAGAAAAAAAAAATTATAGCATAAAATTATACAGAAATCTGACGTCAAACACAAACTGGCACGTTATATAATTCAGGACCGTCCCTGCAGAACCAAATAAACCGACCTTTCGATTTTCTTCCCAGACATTATATATGGTGCACCTCAGAAAGTAACTTTTCGCCCTGTCTCCCGGCCTTCGAGAAACAACACAAAAATCCCCTACTCTTGACAAACACTGGACCACATACAAATAATTGCGTAACACCCGACAACAATAAATATGACGATGGGAGCAAAAAAAATAATGTGTAACTGGTTGGCCGACAAATATGTGCCTATTAATCCGTCGCCAAAAGTTCTTATTTTGCTCTTAATAGTTTTTCACAATATGCTGGAAATGTCTGTGTTAAATTCTCCAAAATGTTTACGACGCTAGATTTCAAAGGGACTTCAGTGGTTACTTCATTTCGCGTTGTGATCACGAGTTCCAACTGTCGGAAACGTTGACGGTAATAATAATTATCCAAAGTGTTCTTTCGATTGTCATACGAATTGAAGATGATGGTAATTATCCCAAAATGTTCTAGATTGCCGATGAAAGACAAAGTTCAAAGGAAAAATTGGCCGCAAATGCCCAGTGCTATAACCCTGTACCGTCAGTTCTTTTTGGCAACTGTATGCACCCTTTGTGTGCGGTGATGACACGTTAAAATTGTTCGCTCATAATAGAATAATGATGACAGTAGTAGAACAGTTCAACAAAGACGACACATAAAGTCTGGTTTTCGTTCATAAACACGTTGTTTATACAGATCTCCTGTGGAAAATCCCAGTAACTTTCCACTGTCCCCAACCTTGACCTTGCCGGACACCTCAAGTCAGTACCTCGGTCTTCTTTGTCACAATAATCCACACTGACTGTCTGTAAAATGAACGGACACTTTTCCGTCATACAAAAAACACTTTCCACCCAACCTCTCAGCCCCGACACGGCTGCTCTTTTTTTAATTTCCGTGGAAAATCACACTTTCCACTGCTGCCCTAGCACAGCTGTGGTAGGGGTTATCGTAACTTCCCCCCCCCCCGTACCTGGACGCTGGTGTCCCCACCCGTCCTATTTACTGCGTCACAAAATCTTGACCAGTCAACTTGCGACAACACAGTGCGCTTGCCTCGCACACACACCTGTCAAATATCTTTGGTTCCCAATCCTGTCATTATCACCGCCAGCGATGTCCTACACACACACACGCTGCCCTCGCCACTCTGGATTCAACACTGGCCTTTCATTGCCGCGTCTGCTAGTTTCAGCACTACTGCCTGGTATCAAATTTACCTGTCACCGTAATGGACTCTCCCGGTTAGTTTAGTCTGTATGGCGTGTCTTTATCACCCCCTCTCGCTTCAGCGATATGGTTGGTTCCAATTCACCTGTAGTGGACTTGACGTGAACTGTCTGTAGCCAGTTACCGCACGGAGAAAAACTCAGTGTTTATACGGTGGACACACTCCGCTGTCCACCCTCTCTCCGCGAAGAGCCCACAAATATCTCAGAATGACAACACTGTCTATAATGTTCTTGACCGTATGTAGTCTTCCAGATACTCCTTACTAAGCGACGAGCGCCCAGATTGTTCTCGATCGGACGAGCTCTCAGATTGTCACACGCCGTTCTTGATGATAATATCAATGTTCTTGATGATCTTTGCTTGATATTGTCGTGTGATGGTCGTTGTCTAGGTAACGATGTTCATGGTGTGTCAATTGAGATATCTAACTGTCTCTTAAACCAACTCACCCCAGAAGTGCACCTTCACCAGTCATGAAACAAGATTGAGTTGGCGCACATAATCATTTATTCCAGAAATAAGACGGACAGACGGAACATATATATATATCCAGAAACAATGTAATCCATAGAATATAAATATCCTCCTCACAATTTAACCAGCACACATCAATGCCTTCTCACGGCCTGCTTCTTATCACATCCACAAGACAGGTAATCCAGCTACTATCCACGGCTGGAAATCCTACAATACAACCCACACATTGGGTCGGAGCCACTGCTCAACTATGCAACCCACTCTGGGTTTTAGGCCCTCACTCCCTATAGAACCCACTCTGGTTCAGGCCTGTACTTCATAACTCGGAGAACAACACAACACGGAGATCTCTAACTCCGCTTCTCCTTAGACTACCGATCAGTTCGGCATCTACACATCACCTGTCCGAAGTTCCTTGACTTCACAAACAAATACACTATCTCTCCCCCCATCCCTCCTAGGGTTTTTTTTCCCTCTACCCTCACTATTTTATTTCTCAGGACTGGCTGTTTTCTCATAGCCAGGTCAGTCACTTTACTGTCTCCCACTTTCATCTCCATTCTTCCTCATGCCCGGTCACTCACCTCAATGTCAATGACCCAGGCTTATGTCATCCCCCACACTTTTGCTATTCTTCATAAATGATCTCGTTGCTAATCTACCGCATGGAATTAATGCGGCAATGTACGCCGATGACCTGGTTCTATGGAGCACAAATGAACATGCATCAGTGGCCACCAGACTGCTACAAAGAGCTGTAGATACATTTGTTTCATGGGTAAACAGATGGTGTGTCAGCATAAACACTGACAAGTGCAGCAGCACTCTATTTACCCTCTCTCCAAAACAAAAGGCAGGGCAGGGACCATCCAGATAAATGGAACACCCCTAAGAGAAGATTAAGAACCAACATACCTTGGAGTAACATTTGATGGCAGGCTGACATGGATAAAGCACATCAACAAAGCAGTAGCAAAAGCCAGAAGGAAAATAGTCATTCTGAGAAAGCTAAGTGGAACCACATGGGGAGCCAGTGCGAAAATACTTAGCAAAGTTTATCAACAGAGCATACGACCACACCTGGAATACGGGACAACTGCGTGGTGTTCGACATCAAAAACCACACTAGAAGAGCTGGACAAAGTGCAAAATCAAGCACTTAGAGTCACCACAGGAGGGATGAGATCAACCCCTATAGTGGACATGGAGAAGATGGGGAGGACACAAGCACTGAGTGAGCGCAGAGATACGAAAACGCTAATACAAGCAGAAAAGTTCCTCAGCTTGCCAGGCCATCCTATGAAGAACAGATTTCAAAACCTAGCTATGGGGCAGCTGAAAAGAAGTATTTTTATCCACTAGGCCAAACGACTCTGCAGAGAAACCACTTATCTGCCCACAGTTGGTATCCCCCTAACAACTATTCCAGAGCGAACACCATGGAAAGATGAGCATAGACTATCATTACAAATCCAGACAAAAGTGAGAGGAATATTTGACAAGGAAGAACAGAACAGTGTGCAGCGCAGAACAGCCACTCTCAGCTTCCTTGGTGAAGAATACCCACAGGACCTCTGGATCCGAGCCTACACAGATGGATCAGCACAAAATGCTGTTCAAAATGGAGCAGCGGTAGTGTACACAGAATACCCAAATAATACTAGGGACACAGCTAGAGTACCGACAGGAAAGTACTGCCATAACTACGATGCTGAAATTGAGGCAATCAAGATAGCAACAGAGAAATTACTAAATACCAGCAATGGTACACAACCTGTGGTGCTATTGACAGATGCAAAATCAGTACTCGAGGCGCTCCTGTCTGGGAAATTGACAGTACTAAGGACACTACTTTCTGAACTTAGCAGTCAGCATAAGGTCACCATACAGTGAATACCATCCCCCGGTGGATTACCCGGAAACGACAGAGCTGATCAATTGGCTAAGGAATGAGCCAACGAAGAACAGCCTGATGTGCCCGTTACATACCACGAAAAGAAAAGAATGATCAAATCAGTCATAAAGCCACCAAAACCTGCTCACGATGATTACCACGTTATGGACAGACCAGAACAAGTCATTATTCTGCGCCTCAGAACAGGGCACAATAGATTACGCAACTATATGTATACAAAATTCAAGATTGGTGAAACAGCCATGTGCACATTGGATTGGCGTCGCAGACAGCAGAGGGCATACTCCAAGACTGCCCAAAATATAACATATCTAGGCAAACCTTCTGGCCTGGAGAGACGACAATGGAAGATAAACTCTATGGACCGCTGGGTGAACTGAAAAAGACAGCTAAATTCATACAAGAGACAGCAATGCAATTATAGACATATTTCAAGCGAACGAAAGAAGAAGAAGAAGAAGAAAAAGAAGAAGAAGAAGAAGAAGAAGAAGAAGAAGAAGAAGAAGAAGAAGAAGAAGAAGAAGAAGAAGAAGAAGAAGAAGAAGAAGAAGAAATTGCAACTAAAGATTTTATTCCGACCAAGAAAAAGCAGCTTACGCCTTGAATTACGTCGAACACATTAGAATTAATAAAACAACGAAGGTAACTGAAAAGGAAAAGAAATGAATCCGATAACAACAGGATGAAGTATAAATCTTTAACTCGAGAAATAAGAAAGAACACAAGAAAGGACAAAAATCAATATATACAAGATTGCTGTACCAGAATAGAGCAATATCATAAGACTGGAAGAGATTACGAAATGTTCAAAGAAATGAAGTTACTGACAAGAAATGTTCAACCTCAATAGAATGTTATCTGTGACAAGATGGGAAATACCTTAACAGAATCTAGACAAATTCTAGAAAGATGGCAGGAGTACTGCTGTGGAATGTATGATAAGAGTGACAGTGACGATATGAATGAGATACATGAGCCAATGACAGCAGAGGCAGAACCTGAACCCTCATTAGATGAAATTGCATGGGCAATAAAGAACCCGAAGAATGGTAAATCACCTGGATGTGATGAGATACCAGCTGAACTAATTAAAGCACGAGGAGAAAGAAGCATACAAATCTATCACGCATTATGTAAAAAGATATGGTATATGGCCAAAAGATTGGAAGAGAACTATCTTCATTCCATTACCAAAATAGGGCAACCTGAAATTATACACCAACTATATAACTGTTGCACCGATCGGTCATGCAAGTAAAATTCTATTAAAATTCATAATGGGAAGACTTCGTAAGAAAATGGAAGAAGAAATTAACGTGGTTCAATCTGGATTTAGACAAGGAAGAGGAACAAGAGATCACATTCTCAACATGCGTTTAATAATAGAGAAGTGCAGAGAATTTAATGTAAACCTATTCTCATGTTTTGTGGATTATTCAAAGGCATATGACTGTGTACAATATCAGAAGCTTTGGGAAATCATAAGGAATATGAGCTTTCCATCACATGTAATACAACTCATAAGAATGCTCTATCTAGACCAACAAGCAGCGATTAGAATTGATGGCGAGACATCAAAATGGTTTAACACCAAGCAAGGAGTCCGTCAGAGATGTGTGCTGTTCACCTATTTGTTTAACCTGTACGCCAAAAATATAATGAAAAATGTAAGAGGTGATATAAACATGGAGCTATATGATGCCCTAAATATCGGTGGTCATTTTCATAATCTCCCCACCTGTTCTGCCACGTCTTCTTCATCGACGCCTGGCAATTACGCCAAGGACGCCTTTGAGCGACACTAACTCTGCCGTGACAGGAATGGTCAGTCGATGCAGCGCGTGGTACACGGAGTCCACGCAGGGAGACAACCCCGACTAACGAGGACTCACGGCCGTTAGAAGCCAGACGGCGTCGGACAGTGGTACTGGACGGACGGTTCGAATGTATGCTCGTATGACTTGTATGTGTGAACGCAAAGAGAGAGAACGCCTGTTTGAGTGTAGAAGACTGTGCGCCTGATCAGGAGTATTGTAAGTTGTGTATTGATCTATTGTATATATCTATTGATTGTGTAATGGCATCGCTATTGTAATTGCGCGATGCATGTAATGTTTGTGGCGAGTGAGGAGTACGAATAAAGTGTTAGAATTGTATTCGCTGTGTGTCACGTCAAGTCATTCTATGACAGTGTTTATTATCACATCTGTGAGGTATTACGAGCCTGTATTATTGTTTAATGCAAGATCCTGACAGGTGTGAACCTGGGGGTTTTTCGTCCGTGTATGAACCAGAGGTAAGATAGGTGTGAACGTGGGAGTTTTTCGTCCGCGCATGAACCAGTTGTAAGAAAAAGGTGTGAACGTGGGGTTTTTTCGTCCGCTATGAACCAGAGGTAAAATAGGTTTGAACGTGAGTGTAAGCGGAAAGTTTTTGTAAAGAAGTAAAATGGAAAGTGAGTATTGAACGGACGACATTACGACCAACAAACATACTCTACAGCATACAAACCTACAAAACTTATTTGACAACGCATACACCACATAAAAAGACATATACTAATAATTTCTTATCCAAAAAGCACAGGTTTTTGTGTCATCCGAAAGTGTTAGCAAGTAAAGATCATTTTTTCCGGGCGGTAACGATCAGGCAGCCATTCTCTGGTACAGTATTCCAACATAGTCCAGAGCTCCAAAGTCACTTAAGTATTCTCTTTTTTCAAACAGCGAATGCATGAGACCTGCATTCATAAAAGTGTTATCTTACTTTTCTAGTAACCCGATACTCAAATTGCCAAATTTTGACACTATTTTAAGATTGAGAACAGATGCGAGCTCCATAGCGAACGGGGCAGTATTATTGCAAGAGCATGATCAAATTCTCCACCCAGTATACTACGTAAGTCGTAAATTAAAACCAAGAGAAAAAAATCGGTCGACGCCTGAAGTTGAGGCCCTTGCTCTGGTGTATTCTGTTAGAAAACTATCTAGGTTTCTTCTAGGAAAACATTTTATAGTCGAGACAGACAACAGTCCGTTGATATCCATCAATACTGGAACTCCTACTAACCGCAGGGTGGCAAGATGGTCTCTATTACTTCAAGACTTCAGTTTCGAAGTGAGGCATATTAGCGGCACACACAATACGACAGCCGATTTTCTTTCCAGATGTCCGTACGACACATCCGAAAGCCTACTTTTGCCTGAGCACACACTGCAGAGCAATAATTAATCTGCAAGTCGTTATAGCGCTCAGCAACACGGCGAATATTGAATATTTCAGAAACGCTGTGTAGTAATTGTGATAGGGACAATGTCCCAATGTAAATATATTATATCTTATTATAGGAAATACGATGAATACTTGTGTGATATGTGAACGAAAGGTAATATTATTTTTAATATTTGTGAACATTGAAACGAACAGTGCTACGAGGAATTCAAGATTTACCTTACTTGATCTGTGCAAGTATCCGTAGTAACTGTGTCTATGAACACTGTTGAACACTATTAATATCATCTTAGTAGAGTGTTCAGACTTTTTAAACTGTGAGAAAGAGACGACATCTAAATCCATCAGACGTGTAATCCGTACTTCAAAAGAATGTGTAATCCAGCAGCTGTGCTCGGGAACTGTTCAATCCATTCTTTACGCAACATCCTGATGGAAGAACATTGTGTTATTTACATCTTAGCACACCAGCTGTGTACTTCCGGTGTTTTTGTAATTAATTTAGAAACTAGCAGACTATATTAGAATTCTTACAAAGATTTGACGATTTACATAAACTTTGTGAGTTGAAATCTTGCATATCCAAATTATATGAAAGTATTTTTGGTATTTGTAATCTGAGAATCATAATATGATTCACTTGTTCTCAATAGGAACATTTGGTTCACTATTGATAATAAGCATCAAACTGTGACGCTTAGAACTTGAATTACAAATGTAATTTATTTTCTTTGAAAGCTTGTGGAAATTATCGCCCATAGATTTTTTTGTTGTTTCACTTATTATAACCAAGGGAAACAACTTGAAATTATTGATAATATGTAACAGGTATAGAAAGCCTTCCTCATGTTGCCAGAATGGCGACGCATCAAGATGACATCAACTATGCGTGGTGTATAATTACCGAAGTTGTAGACCTACATGAGACTTCTGACCATATGAGGTTGGGGTCAAAATGTTGGAGTCATCTTATTAGGGAGAGGACTCGCGGCCTGACATGCCGTGTTTATACATTTTTTTTCGTTTGTCGTGAGGTGGTTGCGTGGCTTGAGAAAGCAGAAATCGCTGATAGCTACTGGACTGGCTGTGTCAATTTACAACCTACGTAAATATCCAACTAGTGGATGGGACTTGAATAGTGTGGCGGGATAGCATCATGGAAGAGTGTGTGTATATACCATACAGTTATCTACTATATTTCAAGGTAATCCAAAGTGTCATGTCAGATGACAAACAATGGGTCGATTCTGACAGGTTTAATGAATAAATCAATGTATATAGCCAACATGAAATGATACTCCTTTCATAAGAGAGGGGGCGGGAGAATGTCATAATCTCCTCAATCTCCCCACCAGTTCTGCCATGTCTTCTTCATCGACGCCTGGCAATTACGCCAGGTACGCTTGTGAGCGACACTAACTCTGCCGTGACAGGAATGGTCAGTCGGTGCAGCGCGTGGTACACGGAGTCCACGCAGGGAGACAACCCCGACTAACGAGGACTCACGGCCGTTAGAAGCCAGACTGCGTCGGACAGTGGTACTGAACGGACGGTTCGAATGTATGCTCGTATGACTTGTATGTGTGAACGCGAAGAGAGAGAACGCCTGTTTGAGTGTAGAAGACTGTGCGCCTGATCAGGAGTATTGTAAGTTGTGTATTGATCTATTGTATATATCTATTGATTGTGTAATGGCATCGCTATTGTAATTGCGCGATGCATGTAATGTTTGTGGCGAGTGAGGAGTACGAATAAAGAGTTAGAATTGTATTCGGTGTGTGTCACGTCAAGTCATTCTGTGACAGTGTTTATTATCACATCTGTGAGGTATTACGAGCCTGTATTATTGTTGATTGCAAGATCCTAACAGTCATGATATACCAGAGATTCGATATGCTGATGATACAGTATTGATATCCACAACGGAGAATGGTATAGAAATCCTAATAGCCTCAACCCAATTGAATAGTGAAAATCACAACTTATATCTTAACATAGCAAAAACAAAGATAATGCATACAGATAAAACTACTATGGAGAAAGAAATATATGTTAATGAGGAAAAATTGGAGGTAGTGGACAATTTTGAATATCTTGGGTCACTGATTATCAACAACGGTGACACAATGAAAGAAATTAAACGACGACTATCAATTGCTCTTCAAAGGACTAAAACAACTGAATAAATTATGGAGTAGGGACAGACAGAACTACAAAAATTAGATTTTTAAGAGCATGCATCTTTCCCATTGCAACATGCGCCTGTGAGACCTGGACACTTACTAAACAAGCTGAACCGCGCATAAACGCCTTTGAATATAAATGTTATAGACGGGTTCTAAGAATATCTTGGGTAAAGAAAAGAACAAATGCATCCATACTTCAAGAACTGATTATTGAAGAAGGTTGGCTATTAAAGGCGATAGAACAAAGAAAATTTAAATATGTTGGTCACTTGAAACGTCACGAAAGTGGAGAGAACAATAATGGATGGGTATATGCCTGGGAAGAGAGGAAGAGGACGGCCAAAGAGAAGATGGGTGCAGGATGTGGCGGATGATCTCCAGATGGGGTTATCGGACGCGGGACATCTTGCTTATTATCGAGAGGTTTTCCGGAAGGCTGTTATGGGAGCGAGGTTCTGCAAATGACATGCTACTGAATGAATGAATGACTCTTCTTTGGCAACTCTGCACACGTGACGTATTTCTCTAGCTATTAATATATACTCTGGATTGCTTTTTGCTTTCTTTCTTTGAGTCATTTTACTCAAGATTTCATCGGTTCTCCATAATTGTTTTTTCTTATATATCTTCACTAGCAATCTGTATACTGGTTTTTACACTTTCCCATTTAGTATTATTTTATCCTCAGGATTTTCACGTCTGTAATGTTCCATACTTTCAACGATTAGTCCATCATATCTATTTTTTACTTCAACCAGGTATAGTTGACTTATTTCTGGTTGTTTCAATGCCGAGATATCTACTTGAGGTGTCTTAGATGTCCCTATTCCTGGGTTTTTAAGATTTATTTGCAATGTTAAGACTATAGGATTGTGAACAGAGTTGATATCAGCACCAGGGTATGTTTTGACATTTTAAACATTGTTTTAAAATCTATTTCTAATCATAGTTTAGTCAGTTTGGTTTCTTTTTCTATCTTCAGGGCCTTTCCACGTATACAATTTCTTAGGTTTATGTTGGAAAAATGTGTTACAAACAAGATTGTTTTCTTCACAGAACTGTATCAGCCGGACTCCTCTGTCGTTTCTGTTTCCCATACCATATTGCCTTACTATCTGCATATATTTATTTTCCCCAACTTTTGCGTTCATGTCTCCCTTGACAATTAAAACCTCTGATGATTTTACAACTTTCAGTGTCTGTTGTAGGTCATCATAATATTCTTCTAGCTGTTCATCACTATAATCAGTTGTTGGAGCTTATGTCTGAAAAATTACTATGTTGAACGGTCTTGTCTTAATTTTGAGAAGTATCATCCTATCTTTATGAGTCCAGAATCCAATAATATTTTTCTGTATATTTCATTTTACTAACATTCCTACTCCTCTCTCGTGATGATCTTCTCCTGAATATGTAATCTTCTCTCCTTATATAACGTGTATCTGTCCATCTTGTTTCAGATAGCCTAAAATATCTAAAGTCGTGTTTTTTTGCTTCGGCAATAAGGTTTTCAAACTTCCCTGCTTGACATTGGGTGCGTACGTTCCACGTATCTATTCTTAGACTTCTCCTTCTACTTTTCAGGTAGGTATTGTCAGAATGCACCCATTCAAAAGAATTTGGGATGCATTCGTCATTTTGCACTTCCTTATTCACTATAGGAGTTGTTTCTTCCCTGAGAATATTTACAACAGGCTCATCTCCAGGGGGCCAAGAATTACCCGTATCGTTGTTTTCTTGTAGTTGAATTACCACTGCTGTCTTTGGGATATTACGTGGTGAGGTCCCAATCTCTTCTACGATATCCAACCATGTTCACTATCGTGTCCTGAACACGCCTCATGTGTGCCACACATTCTGCTGTTTCGCTTTCGAAGCCGTTGATCTATTTAAATTCATCCGCCTTCTTCACCGTTCCAATCTGATGTGTACTAGAGATGACATCCCTTAACCCCTACTTCACTCATGTAGTTTGGCCAGTCAGCCAAGACTGTTGCCCGTGGTGTGGCCACCGCCGTACACACGCGGTATTCGTGGAGCCATACATGAGCTAGGTAAAGAGATGGAAACCAAATAGGATCCTGGTCTATCCCTTGGGATATGTGCCTCAGGACATTTGTCCCAATATCAAAACAAACGGCAAATGAAGCTCGTAATCAACAAAGGAACTGAAAACGCTCACCTTGATGAACATGACGCAAAACCAGCCGACGGCAACATTGGCATTTATTGCATGCTCTACAGAATTATACAGGACACTATTTCTGATATGCGACTATGCCCTTTGGCACAGGGACGGGTAGCGCCTGCTATCTAGAAATGAGCTCCGAATTCCGCCATTGTGTCGTGAAGGTCGCTCACTTCAATAGGAGTTGAGTCACTTTCAAAAACTCGTCTAGAGGGATTCCGGTCCTGTGGTCCTTTCACCGAATGAACATCCGACAACAGATGATTCCTCTCCCTTCTTCACGCATGTCTCAGAAGTTTGCGCCGACCAGATCATATCCTCTCCAGCACGGAGCCCGCAGAAACACAGCCGTCCTATTACTCTTTCCCTGTTCCTATTGGTTTCTCTTTATTGTAGTCTACTTTCGTGTCCTTCTGGGAAAATCCCTTATCTCTGTTTGGTGGCGCGTGCCGTCTTATGGCAATATGCCCCCTCCCCGATAAAAAAAATGCGTTATCATTTTTCCCCTTTATAATTATATGTACGTATCTCATATATAATCATATGTTAACTACAACTATTACAACAAACAACTGACTATCTCTTGGTATTCCCCCTTACCAACCCTTAAAAAAATAAATTATAAGACGGGCACGCCCACCTGTCCAAACCCCCATTGGACGTCGTGTGGCTGATCATGGGAAATCAGACCAACTAATAACATATTAGTCCCTACCTTGTCCTAATAGACAAGTGTGTCCTAGCTCTAGGTGATACCATGAGTTTCGGACGAGGGGTAATAATGGAGTATCCAAGTAGACAATCCTAGTTGCTGTTGCTCGTTGTTGTTTTTCCTGTACGATCCATATACTTCATCATTTCTTTTATTTGCGGGTCGGGTAGACGTATGTGCTTCTTGTTTCCATGTGAGCGCCAATGAGAAACTATTTAAATCCCTTGTGGATATCTTGGAACATCTATCGATTTATACACATCTTAATTTTCACGTATCGGAAATTAACAATATATATTCTTCTGATAACAATTCATTCAGGTGAAGATCTTGCCTAATTATGTAATTTAAGCAATAACTTAACATGACAAAATCAACCACATTTCTTAACTAATTAGTAATTAATGCTATAACAATTCTAATTAACAATTACTTAATACGTTATTAAACTATGCAATGTTATAAATTAACTTAAATGTCAGTTCTTTCTTTTAACAATACACAATACTTGTTCTTTGTAAGCATCGAAAGAACAACACAATCCCAGTAGTCCTCACATGCGTCAGCATTACTCATAGTGCAGCTGGATATGTCCATGGTTTACAAAATTGGACACTATTAATATCATCTTCAGTTTGTTATCAATGTTCAAATAATAGCATCCATTGCTTCCTTTTAAAATCTATGTTTATTACGTGTTTCAAATCGTGCGCACTATATTATGAAACGTTTCAAGTTCTGTGCATAAACGTTAATCTTTTAATAATAGTATTGGACTTATTGTCTATTCGGGCCGACACACTGTAGTCGTAATGTAGAGGTCACGATCATACCTAATAAAGTAATTCACTTTACCTTTGTCGATCAAACTGTCATCACACTGCCATCTTGACGCGTACTACGCATTCATGTGCTCTGTGCTGCAACGTGCATCGAGCCGACATCCTGGTGCGCATTTTCTGTTGTTTATAAGGTGAATATGGCGGGAATCTTCGCCATTCTTTGGTCAAACAATGATTTCCGGATCTCAGTCCCCACTTTGCCTCAGGACATTTGTCCCAATATCAACACAAACGGCAAATGAAGCTCGTAATCAACAAAGGAACTGAAAACGCTCACCTTGATAAACATGACACAAAACCAGCCAACGGCAACATTGGCATTTATTGCATGCTCTACAGAATTATACAGGACACTATTTCTGATATGCGACTATGCCCTTTGGCACAAGGACGGGTAGTCGCCTGCTATCTAGAAATGAGCTCCGAATTCCGCCATTGCGTTGTGAAGGTCGCTCACTTCAATAGGAGTTGAGTCGCTTTCAAAAACTCGTTAAGAGGGATCCCGGTCCTGCGGTCCTTTCACCGAATGAACATCCGACAATAGATGATTCCTCTCCCTTCTTCACTCAGGTCTCAGAAGCTTGTGCCGACCAGATCATATCCTCTCCAACACGGAGCCCGCAGAAACACAGCCGTCCTGAAGTCGCTGTCCCAAGCGTGTCTGGTTGCCGTCCTATGACGCTTTCCCTGTTCCTATTGGTTTCTCTTTATTGTAGTCTACTTTCGTGTCCTTCTGCGAAGATCCCTTATCTCAGTTTGGTGGCGCGTGCCGTCTTATGGCAATATGGCTGCCGTTGCCACTCACTGTAAGGTACTACTACCTCTTTCTCTTTACAATACACCACGCAAGTATCTAATCATACATTCAAAACAATGTTTTCCCGTGATGAATTTGAATAACGAAGACACAAACAATAGATTGCTCGATTTATTGCCTGGCATATTTCGCTGCATCTCGTCAGGTACATACTGCAGAAATCACACAACTTACGTGAATTAATTAGATAAATCCTTCAAACTGAAATATACACATGTTCGCACAGTAATGTCGATTGTCTACCACGGTAATTTTAAACTGACTAACATGTCTTTCTGCTTCCACAAGGACGGCTTACGTCTTCAGAGTTTCAAATTCCTCTGTCAGTGTGTCTGTACTGGACAGGTGCGACGCTCTGAAAATCTAAGTATTGCCCAGTCCATGTTTCTTTGCGGTACACCGATCTTTGAATTGTGCCGTCTGCTCTACGTCTCATTGGGATATCTAGAAACGGCAACGCTTCGTTGTGTTCGTGTTCCATAGATAAAGAGATGTTTATATGTGTCTCGTTCATTGTGGCCTGGAACGACGTTGCTTGTAGCTCGTCTGTGGTGATAATTAGTATATCGTCCACGTAACGACGGTAAAAGGCCAAGTTATTGATTTCTGAGGATTTCTTTTCTTCTAAGTGTGCCATGAAGATGTCCGCTAGAATAGGTCCAAGTGGGCTCCCCATGGCAACTCCGTCAATTTGGCGATATGACTTGTTTAGAAAGTTGAATTGTATGTTGGCAGTACATAATTTTAATAGCCTCTCTAGAATAGCTGATGGTATGCCTAGTTTTAGTTGTTTGTCTCTAATGCGTTCGCTTATTATATTCACGTTCTCATCTAATGGAACGTTGGTGAATAAAGAGGCAATATCCATGCATGCCATGTGTTTGTTGTTTATGTCCATAGTATCCAATAATTCCACCAGTTCGAATGTATCCCTGCGTGTTCTTGGATCGAAGGACTGTCGTACTGGCTTTAAAATTTCAGCTAGCCATCTCGCCATTCGGTGTTGTGCCGAGTTAACCATGGAAAGGATCGGTCTTAGTGGGATGCCGGGCTTTGTGAAGCTTGGGTAGACCGTACATCTGAGGTGTTTGGGAGCCACGCGGTGTGAGCTTTTTTGCATTGGCCTCACCGATGAGTCCTGCATTCACAAGTGACTGGATTTCTTTCCTCATTTTTGCATCCAGGTCCTCCGACTTGTTGACTCTACTCTGAATTTAGATGCATCTGATAATATATCATCCATTTTTCTCTGGTAGTCTGATATGCCCATCAGTACCGCACCACTCCCTTTGTCAGGTTTCAATATTACGAGGGTTTTGTTGGCCTTTAACGCTTTTAAGGCAGTAAGGTGTTCGTTGGTCAGTGGACATGTCTGTTTAGAGGGGGTTGTGCGATACTGGTATTCTAAATCTACCAGTTTTGCCTTAATCCGTATGCAAGGGCCTCCGTTTCAATGTTGTTGAGTATGTACGACGATAAGTTCCTCACATATTTCTCTGGGTTGTCTAGTACTGACGTTGTTATCTTTTCAGTGCTCAGTGATTTGTTGAGGCGAGCATTCTGTGCGATATTCAACTTGTACACTGTTTCTGTACAGAATTTGGTGAACTTCAAGTAGCCATACAAGCTCAATTCTTTGGTGACGCAGTAGGCAGAACTGTGTGTACGCTTGAGGTTGGCCAGTTTAGACTGGGTTTCTTCTATCTGGTTTTTTGTCAGTCGTCTCAGGTATTTTCTTGTTGGACATATTCTGTCCGCCCTGAGAGATCTGAAATACCGGTGAGGGAATATTCCCGTCTTTAGGCATCCCTCGAGAAATCTCAATCGACACTCCTGTACTGATATTTTACACTTCAGCTTGAGTAATCCATCCAATCGCTTCACAGTTGGTAATGGAAGGCGACGTTTCAGAAATTCAAAACAATATTTTCCCGTGATGAATTTGAATAACGAAGACACAAACAATAGATTGTACGATTTATTGCCTGGCATATTTCGCTGCATCTCGTCAGGTACATACTGCAGAAATCACACAACTTACGTGAATTAATTAGATAAATCCTTCAAACTGAAATATACACATGTTCTCACAGTAATGTCGATTGTCTACCACGGTAATTTTAAACTGACTAACATGTCTTTCTGCTTACATAAGGACGGCTTACGTCTTCAGAGTTTCAAATTCCTCTGTCAGTGTGTCTGTACTGGACAGGTGCGAAGCTCTGAAAATTTAAGTATTGGCCAGTCCATGTTTCTTTGCGGTACACCGATCTTTGAATTGTGCCGTCTGCTCTACGTCTCATTAGGATATCTAGAAACGGCAACGCTTCGTTGTGTTCGTGTTCCATAGATAAAGAGATGTTTATATGTGTCTCGTTCATTGTGGCCTGGAACGACGTTGCTTGTAGCTCGTCTGTGGTGATAATTAGTAATCAATTTGATTACTAATCCAATTGATGAATTGGATTACTTAATTGATAAAACCTGAGACGACTGACAAAAAACCAGATAGAAGAATCCCAATCTAAACTGGCCAACCTCAAGCGCACACACAGTTCTGCCTACTACGTCACCAAAGAATTGAGCTTGTATGGCTACTTGAAGTTCACCAAATTCTGTACAGAAACAGTGTACAAGGTGAAAGCCGCAGAGAATGCTCGCCTCAACAAATCAATGAGCACTGAAATGATAACAACGTCAGTACTAGACAACCCAGAGAAATATGTGAGGAACTTATCGTCGTACGTACTCAACAACATTGAAACGGAGGCCCTTGCATACGGATTAAAATTCTGCATAAAGCCTAAACACATTAACAGTGTTGAGTCCCAAGCACAATTTGAAATGTTGTTTGACCAAGTCTCCAAGTTATCACCTACTTCTGCTGAGTCAGTCGGGTTATTGAAGGCCAAACTGGTAGATTTAGAACACCAGTATCGCACAACCCCCTCTAAACAGACATGTCCGCTGACCAACGAACACCTTACTGCCTTAAAAGCGTTAAAGGCCAACAAAACCCTCGTAATATTGAAACCTGACAAAGGGAGTGGTGCGGTACTGATGGGCATATCAGACTACCAGAGAAAAATGGATGATATATTATCAGATGCATCTAAATTCAGAGTAGAGCAAACAGTCAACAAGTCGGAGGACCTGGATGCAAAAATGAGGAAAGAAATCCAGTCACTTGCGAATGCAGGACTCATCGGTGAGGCCAATGCAAAAAAGCTCACACCGCGTGGCTCCCAAACACCTCAGATGTACGGTCTACCCAAGCTTCACAAAGCCCGGCATCCCACTAAGACCGATCCTTTCCATGGTTAACTCGGCACAACACCGAATGGCGAGATGGCTAGCTGAAATTTTAAAGCCAGTACGACAGTCCTTCGATCCAAGAACACGCAGGGATACATTCGAACTGGTGGAATTATTGGATACTATGGACATAAACAACAAACACATGGCATGCATGGATATTGCCTCTTTATTCACCAACGTTCCATTAGATGAGACCGTGAATATAATAAGCGAACGCATTAGAGACAAACAACTAAAACTAGGCATACCATCAGCTATTCTAGAGAGGCTATTAAAATTATGTACTGCCAACATACAATTCAACTTTCTAAACAAGTCATATCACCAAATTGACGGAGTTGCCATGGGGAGCCCACTTGGACCTATTCTAGCGGACATCTTCATGGCACACTTAGAAGAAAAGAGATCCTCAGAAATCAATAACTTGGCCTTTTACCGTCGTTACGTGGACGATATACTAATTATCACCACAGACGGGTTCCAAATGTTGCTGTATGTAGCCGAGGTGCGGTGTTAGGGTGAGCGCCCAACATTGCTCAAATACCTCAATGGCTCGTGAATACATAACCTATGCAGCAAAAGTCCAACTCCTGGCCTTCACGTGGCGGACCTGTTTAAACTAACAGGAGAAGGGGCGACGGCGAGTCTCTGGCGCCGGAAAATAACCAGTATGCTCTAGATGTGTATGCACGTACATGCATGCGCAGACAGGTGTGTGCGCGCGTACACATCTACACTCGAGTGAGACCACAGTCTGCTCTAGCAAAGAAAGGTGCTGAAGACGGAGGCAACCAGCCAAGAGGCGCACCACAGAAATCAGGATGCCACGCAATCACGCAAAATGGAATATGTCGACTACTGCTAATCGTTATGGTGCTCGCCCTGCTTTGGACCCCCAGGCAGGTGCAGTGCCGGGCCCTATGTCTCGAAAGGGTCCAACCCCAACTACTGGAGGTCCTTCTCAGATGTCCTGTGGAGCCAGGGGACATGAGAATAGGACGACTGGCCATACTAAACGAAGACTTAAAATAATGCACTGGAATGCGGAGGGAGTCAGCAACAAAAAAAATAGAATTAGAAAAAATCTTGGACCAAGAAAAAGTAAGCATATGCTGCTTGCAAGAAACTCACCTCAATGAAAATATAGCCTTCAAAATCAGAGGCTACCAGTGTTACCGATCTGACCGAAAGAACAGGCGAAAAGGTGGGATACTGACCCTTGTAAGAAATAACATCATGGCTTCCCAAATCAAAGTCTACATGGAAGGGGCTGAGTATCAGACACTTAAACTTAAGACAGGTAATACAGATCTACATCTGATCAATTACTACTGTCCAAGTGACCGCCCACAGGCACTGGACACTCTACCACTAAAAGAAAAAATGATTGTGTGTGGCGATTTCAACAGCCACTCGCAGAGCTGGGGCTATGATCACATGGACCAGAGAGGAGAGAGACTGGAAGACTGGCAGGATGAGAATAGATTCATGTTGATTAACAAGCCGTCCGACCCACATACTTTCTACTCGAGATCATGGCACTCTACAACTACACCTGACCTGGCTTTTCATTCACCAGACCTGGAGTGGAACATTACACGAACTGTTGGGAAACAACTTGGTGGCAGTGACCATCAGCCAGTCTTTCTAACCGTAGAAAATGAGCTTGTAAGTGAAAGCAGCACCCTCTCGAGGTGGAACTACAAGAAAGCAGACTGGGCAATGTACAAGCATCGCACCAGCATACTGGTTAGAAACCTGAACACTGAGAAAGACATAAATAAAGCAGTTGAAGAGTTTGGGAAATGCATACTACAGGCAGCGCGAGAAACAGTACCAAGAGGAGCCCGTAAACAATATAAACCCTACTGGAGTAGTGAACTGGAACAGTTGCATAATGATGTTGAAGTGTGTAGAAAGCAAGCAGAGGCCACACCCAGCCAAGAGCACCACAATAAATTCCAGCATGCAAAAGCCAAATTTCAAAGGGCCAAGCTGCAGGCTAGACGGAAAAGCTGGCAGGAGAAAACAGAGTCTCTGAACTTTGAAAGAGACACAAGGAAATTGTGGAAGCTAATAAAACAGCTTAATGACGAGGGCACAGGGAGAAACTCAAAAATTGCACTACATAAAGATGGAAAAATCTTAACAAGAAAGCAAGCAGCTGACCATTTTGCGGACTCGTTCGCACAAGATAGCAATATCAAAATTAGTCCAGAGAAACAACAAGAGATTCGAGAGAAACGACAACATACAGGACAGAAGGAAATAGTACATGAGGTTCTGGAGGCACCCGTCACAATCAGCGAACTGGAGCTAGCCATATCAAAACTGAAAATGAGAAAGTCACCAGGAGCTGATGGTATCTCCAATGAAATGATCAGGAACCTAGGAACAGAGGCCAAAACAAAGCTGTTGCAGATCTTCAATAACAGCTGGACCTTAGGCAGTGTTCCATAAGCCTGGAGAGAAGCAATCATGATACCCCTCCTAAAATCAGGGAAAGATAGTTCCATTGCCTCTAGCTACAGACCAATTAGCCTCACCAGCTGTCTCTGCAAAACACTGGAGCGGCATCATCAATCACAGACTGCAGTGGTACATTGAAAGTAAAAACATCCTTGTGCCACAGCAGGCTGGCTTTAGGCAGTGCTACTCTACGGAATATCAGACAACCTACCTCTCTCAAGAAATTGAGGATGCATTCCAAGAGAAGAAGCTGGTGCTTGCGGCATGGATAGATCTGAAGAAAGCCTTTGACAAAGTCTGGAAAGAAGGTCTGATGAAGAAACTGAGAAACTGCAAAGTCAATGGAAGAATGTACAAATGGGTGAAAGCATACTTGCACAACAGAAGAGCCCGAGTACAGATAGACGGACTCAAGAGCAAGAAAGTACTACTGCGTCACGGTGTCCCCCAGGGCGGAGTCTTGTCCCCCACACTTTTTCTAATCTTCATCAATGATCTTGTTGCTCACCTACCGCATGGAATTAAAGCGGCAATGTACGCCGATGACCTGGTTCTATGGAGCACAAATGAATATGCATCAGTGGCCACCAGATTGCTACAAAGAGCTGTAGATACAATTGCTGCATGGGCAAATAGATGGTGTGTCAGCATAAACACTGACAAGTGCAGCACAACCCTATTTACCCTCTCTCCAAAACAAAAGGCAGGGATCATCCAGATAAATGGAACACCCCTAAGAGAAGATAAAGAACCAACATACCTTGGAGTAACATTTGATGGCAAGCTGACATGGAGAAAGCACATCAACAAAGCAGTAGCAAAAGCCAGATGGAAAATAGCCATCCTGAGAAAGCTAAGTGGAACCACATGGGGAGCCAGTACGAAAATACTTAGCAAAGTTTACCAACAGAGCATACGACCACACCTGGAATATGGGTCAACTGCGTGGTGTTCAGCATCAAATACCACACTACAAGAGCTGGACAAGGTGCAAAATCAAGCACTTAGAGTCACCACAGGAGGGATGAGATCAACCCCTATAGTGGAAATGGAGAAGATGGGGAGGACACAGGCACTGAGTGAGCGCAGAGATACGAAAACGCTAATACAAGCAGAAAAGTTCCTCAGCTTGCCAGGCCACCCTATGAAGAACAGATTTGAAAACCTAGCTATGGGGCGGTTGAAAAGAAGTAGTTTTATCCACCAGGCCAAACGACTCTGCAGAGAAACCACTGATCTGCCCACAGTTGGTATCCCCCTAACAACTATTCCAGAGCGAACTCCATGGAAAGATGAGCATAGACTATCGTTACAAATCCAGACAAAAGTGAGAGGAATATTTGACAAGGAAGAACAGAACAGTGTGCAGCGCAGAACAGCCACTCTCAGCTTCCTTGATGAAGAATACCCACAGGACCTCTGGATCCGAGTCTACACAGATGGGTCAGCACAAAATGCTGTTCGAAATGGAGGAGCGGGAGTGTACATAGAATACCCAAATAATACTAGGGACACAGCCAGAGTACCGACAGGAAAGTACTGCCATAACTATGATGCCGAAATTGAGGCAATCAAGATAGCAACAGAGAAATTACTAAATAACAGCAATGGTACTCAACCTGTGGTGCTACTAACAGATGCAAAATCAGTACTCGAGGCGCTCCTCTCTGGGAAATTGCCAGTACTAAGGACACTACTTTCTGAACTTAGCAGTCAGCATAAAGTCACCATACAGTGGATACCATCCCACTGTGGAGTACCCGGAAACGACAGAGCTGATCAATTGGCTAAGGAAGGAGCCAAAGAGGAACAGCCTGATGTGCCCGTTACATACCACCAAAAGAAAAGAATGATCAAATCAGTCAGAAAGCCACCAAAACCTGCTCAAGATGACTACCACATTATGGACAGACCAGAACAAGTCATTATTCTGCGCCTCAGAACAGGACACAATAGATTACGCAACCACATGTATACAAAATTCAAGATTGGTGAAACAGCCATGTGCACATGTGGATTGGCGTCGCAGACAGCAGAGCACATACTCCAAGACTGCCCAAAATATAACATATCTAGGCAAACCTTCTGGCCTAGAGAGACGACAGTGGAAGATAAACTCTATGGACCACTGTGTGAACTGAAAAAAACAGTTCAATTCATGCAAGAGACGACATTGCAGATATAAACATATTTCAAGCGAACGAAAGAAGAAAAAATCACCACAGACGAGCTACAAGCAACGTCGTTCCAGGCCACAATGAACGAGACACATATAAACATCTCTTTATCTATGGAACACGAACACAACGAAGTGTTGCCGTTTCTAGATATCCCAATGAGACGTAGAGCAGACGGCACAATTCAAAGATCGGTGTACCGCAAAGAAACATGGACTGGCCAATACTTAAATTTTCAGAGCTTCGCACCTGTCCAGTACAGACACACTGACAGAGGAATTTGAAACTCTGAAGACGTAAGGCGTCCTTGTGCAAACAGAAAGACATGTTAGTCAGTTTAAAATTACCGTGGTAGACAATCGACATTACTGTGCGAACATGTGTATATTATTTCAGTTTGAAGGATTTATCTAATTAATTCACGTAAGTTGTGTGATTTCTGCAGTATGTACCTGACGAGATGCAGCGAAATATGCCAGGCAATAAATCGTGCAATCTATTGTTTGTGTCTTCGTTATCTAATCATAACTAAAGAAAAGAATGATCAAATCAGTCAGAAGGCCACCAAACCTTACTCAAGACGACTACCACGTTATGGACAGACCAGAACAGGTCATTCTTCTGCGCCTCAGAACAGGACACAATAGATTACGCAACCACATGTATACAAAATTCAAGATTGGTGACTCAGCCATGTGCACATGTGGTTTGGCGTCGCAGACAGCAGAGCACACACTCCAGGATTGCCCAAACTGCAACATATCCAGGCGAACCTTCTGGCCTAGAGAGACAACAGTGGAAGATAAACTCTATGGACCGCTGAATGAACTAAAAAAGACTGTTGGATTCATACGAGAGACAACATTGCAGTTATAAGCATATTTCAGGCGAACGAAAGAAGAAGCAGAAGAATCATAACTAAAAAGAGTAGTTTCCCCTTGATTAAGGTGTCTAACCTACTTTTTGCGGCGACAAGGTAAGCAATACCCAAAGTCTGTCTTACTTAAGTCACTTTAAAGTCGATCTAGAAACTCAGTTTATGCTACAAGGTTTAGCATATTAGATAATCAATTTTGTTATTAAATCTTGTAGATATTTATTTATATGCTATAAAATTGGCCACATGACAATGTAAACCAAGAAGATGCTAATTTCAAGTTTGTTCTTTTGGACTAATGACTATTGTCCATCATTTCCATTTCCGGGTTGCCATCTTTTCTTATTGTTTGTCTTTTTTAAATTTTTAGTGGAGTGATTATAGGATTAAGCTTAGTTAAAAGTTGGTCTCATACATTCGTTGCTGATCGAGTAACTGGACCACAACTGGATAGCGTTGCTGCTGCACGATCATGATGAAAAGTTTGAAGTAAACAATTAATTATCGGTCCGGCAGGTTAGTTAGTTGCATATCCTTTACAGGACGTCGCAGTCAACTCCAGCATTTTTTGGCAGTTCATGATTTCTTGACAGGTTTACGTCCGGTAGTTTGGCATTGCTTCCAGAACGACTTGCACTCTTAACTTTGTATGAATTAATCACCCCCCCCCCCCCCCCCAAAAAAAAACAAACAAAAAAAAAACAAAACAAAACAACAACAACAACAAACAAACAAACCAGAAGTATATTGTGAGCTTTGCTAGAACACAATTACAAGAAACAAAAATGGACGTTGTGGCTAAAGCCTTCGTCAGCACAGAACAAACAAACATAAACAGACACACAACTAACGAGAAACACTACATGAAAATACAAAGATTGATTACTTGCTTGCTTGCGTTCGCTGGCTGTGAACTCCAGCGTGAAGTCCTGTATGTCGGATGAAGACATCCTGTTGTCCAACATCAGTGTGATGTCATGTCATACCGGCCTGAGGTTTGCGTGAGTATCTGTTGTCCCATGTCTGGCTTATTAGTGGTTCCTCGCCGTGCAGGCAGATAATCTCCGACTTCGGAAGAACGAAGGTTACTTATCTAAAGCCTGGTTTGGTTGAATGTGCCTTAAGCACTTACCATTAGATGTGAATGGAAAGAACCGGATGTATGGTTTACATGGGCGACAGGGATTGGCTTAGCCTCCCTGTGGGAGGGATAAAGGGACGCCCATGTGAGTAAACAGTGAAATTAGTGAAAAGCGGATTAGCAGTGAACTATAGCCGGCACTCTGCATACTACTGCATAGGAACATAACGGCAGGTGCTTGGAATGCAGTCCTGCCCTGTGTTGGTTTGCATAGAATGGCATGAGTGCTGGTCGCTCAGAAAGCAATGACAAGCCACAGAATGCAAACTTGCCAAGAAATCACAAATGGCAAAAGTAATGTTGGGGTTGATTGCTACATCTTGTAAATGATATGCTCCCACGTTTTTCTAGTGGGCTATACAACTTCGGGGATGGAAAATGGGGGAGGGGAGGTTGGAAGTTAAATGAAACTATGTTGGACATTGAGGCAGTGCGGGGAGAGTGAACCCAACTGGAAGATGAGGCGGTATGTCTGCCACGCCACAGTGGTCAGAACTTAAAGTGTGTGGATACTAGTTTCTGGGCACCATTGTTAATATCAGATACGTGCTTTCTAAATCTGTCAGCAAGACATAGACCTGTTTCTCCAATATATCTCATGTTGCAATGTGTGCAGATGATTGCATAGATAACGTTGCGACTCGTGCATGAGAACTCCTCACGAATGTGGTAAGTGGTCTTAGGGAATGCCAGACTCTGGGTTTGAAGTACATGTGGGCAGGTCTTATAATGTGATCGAAGACAAGTCATCGTGCCAGGAAGAGCCTGTTGAGGTTGGGGTAGACTGCTATGGACCAGCACGGAACCAACGCAAGGCGGTCGGTCTGCTTCCAAATCTCCCTGCAGCTGTTTTGAATGCAGGTACCGGTATACCGTATGCGTATAATGGATTACGAATTGCATAAGTAACCCTGTCACCACAGAGCCGGCAAATATCTGGCAGGTATCGTAAAAGTCAAATTTAAGAAAAAAGAAAAATGAGAATGCATAATCTTGAAAATTGCAATCCAGGAGTACCTTAATGGAGTTTGTACATCCAACCTAAGCACTAAGCAGAGATGTCAACTTGTAAAGACTTTACAGTAAAGTCTTTACAAGTTGGTTTCCGGTTTGGGCCAAGATGGCGGGACGTGTTTTCTTCTAGCTTGGCAATCCGTCATCATAAAACTTCCCGTTGTTTCAGAATCAGTTTTCTGGCTCTAAATGTTAGACGCTTCATTCGAACTTGTTAAACTCCAAGGATATTCTCTAATTGGTTATTGGAACATTAAAATCAGGTGTGTAGTGTGTGGTGCTATGAACGGATACAATCTGGATATTCTCGACTTGTTTTTCTTCTGACTTGGCTAAAAACGGTCCATCAAACAATTTCCCGCTGTTTTCAGAATCAATTTTTTGGATTTAATGTTATGATGTATCGCTCCGACTACATAGTGCTTTTGAGTTCAACACACCCAGATGCCCAAGAGAAAATAAACCATCTCCAAAATGTTTCAGGACAAATTGGTCTCCAAATACACCACAAAAACAAAAACCAACAGTTCAGACGACACCAAATTAAGCAACCATGTTCTTGAAAAAGTCAGACAGCTTCACATACCTAGGAAGCAAAATGACATCTATAGGGGACTCAACACCAGAAATATCTAGAATCTCACTGGCATCTGGTGCCTTCAATAAACTGTTAAACATCTGGAAGTCAAAGTCACACAGCCAACATACGAAACTTAAAATCTTCAATTCTTGTGTGATTCCAGTGCTAACTTATGGATGTGAGAGTTGGAAATCAATGGTAGCTTTAGATAAAAAAATTAGACAATTTTGAGAACAAATGTCTTAGAAGAATTCTAAACATCCAGTGGACAGATTTTAAAACCAATGCGCAAATAAGACAAGAGACTAAGCAAGATATTGTATCCAATTTTATAAGAAAACGCCTTTGGAACTACATCAGCCATATACTCAGAATGGACAAGACAAGACTCCCCTACCAAGCCCTCATATGGTCACCAGTAAGGAAAAGAAAATGGGGAAGACCAAGAGAGACCCTGCGTAGAACCATCATCAGAGAAGGCTCATTCAACGGTCAAGTGAACATCCAAGATCTACAACAGGTAGAACTGGCGACATGGAGAGCCATGACTTCAGCCCTATGCACCGACTTAGGCTCAAGAGGAAAGACTAATTAACTAACTAACTTTACAAGTTGACATCTCTGCTTAGGTTGGACGTAAAGTTTACTAACTTTCATGTTGAGGAATATTGCTGCTAAAAAAAAATTAAAATATAAAATAGATTGCTTATGTGTCTAATTTCAAACTAATGTTTTTCTTTAATTTTAGTTAGGATTGAATAATGATTCTTGATACTCATACTCCTCCATTATGTTCTCAACAGAACTACTGAATATTAGTAATTGAAACTTATGTCACAGAGACAACAACATTTGATTATAAATTCTAAAATGTAAAAGTTATTTTATAGGCTGATCATGATAAATATGATGATGATAGAAGAATAGGGTGATAATGCTTTCATTGTTGTTCCTTCTAGACCAGAATGTTTGTCTTCATATGTTATATTCATAGCAGTCTTGGAATGTGATCATGTTGTATGGGGCACCAATCTAAAAGTGCACATGACTGTTTTACAAACCTGACATTTTGTATATATGACATTTATGTGTGGTTGCGTAATTGTGCCTTACTCAAGTACAGAATACTATTTGTTCAGGTTTCTCCATAATTAATAATATGGAAATCATCATGTGCTGGTATTGAGCATTGGTAGCATTCTGATGATTTGATGAATCTTTTCATTTGGGAGTATGTGACTGGTACATCCAGCTGCTCTTCTGCTGTACCTTCCTTAGCTAGTGGATCAGCTGACTCATTTCTGGACACTCCTCAGTGAGTTGGTATCCAGTGTATGGTGACTATGCTGTTGCCTAGTTCAGACAGAAGTGTCCATAGAGTACTTGCAATTTTCCAGACTGAAGTGTCTGTAGCAGGGTTAGAAGCATTTAGGGCACCTGGTAGCCATTGCACCTGGACAATTTTACCTGTCGCTTGAATTTTCATATACTTGAAATAAAATATACTGGCCCCTGAGAAAAAGAGACTCGCTCTTGAATTATGTTTAGTCTTTTCTACCTCTGGTGTGAGGTATTGATTTTGTGTCTGTCAGCAATACCTTAAGCTGTGTGCCATGATTGGAATTCAGTAATGACTATTGCTTTCTTGATTGGCTGCATTTCTGCATCATAGCTGTGACAGAACATCCCTGTTGGTACTCTGATCATAACCCTGGCATTGTTAGGATGTTCTCTCTACATCCAGCTCCTCCATTTCTAACAGCATTTGTTCTAACCTGTCTATGTGGTAAAAAGTGCTGTGGAGCAAGCATAACAGGAGTCTTATGATCATCAGAAGCCCCTCTTTCCTGACATTCTCTGGGGGCGGGCCTGAACGGGTCATGACTCCGGGTGTCTTTCTCCTGCCTTGAATTTGAACCATGTTTTGAGACGTTGCAGTTGTTTTCATACTTGTCCCATAACTGCAAACTGTGCCTACTCCCAAGCCACACCTCCCTCAGGGAGGAGAGCCTTGTGCATCCGGTGCTTCGTACGCTTACACATCTAGCACCTGTGACCGTGGAAAGCCAGCTTCTTCCCTGACTGTTTGCCTCTGTCGCCTCCATGCCGGTGAATCGCTATGCACTGGCATTTGTCTTTGCTGCCATGTTTCTTTCCTCGCACCTTGTTCATGGCTCATGGAGCTGCATTCTGGGAAGCCAGCTCTTCCTCTGGGCTACTCAGTTGTGGATTGGGTGCCCCAATCCCTCTCATGGTCTCTGCTTCGGTGTGAGGTCCTCGCAAGGCGACTACCACCATCAGTGAAAGGAGGTTGGACTTAGGCGACTGCTACCATATGGTGTTTTGACACACTGTAGAGTCCTGTTCTCAGATACACTGCTCTTGCTCTGAGGGATGGCTTCAGAGTCAGCATGAGACAGTACAAGTTCTACATCTTAATTGAGAGATTGGTTTGTTTCAATGTTAACCATATTGCAGAGACTTGTCCCACTCCAGGCCCTCAGAGCAGGACTTCAGCTAGTGTGATTGTCATTTATCTAATAGCATGTTTTCTTCAAGGTTATTCAGAAGCCTGTTACTGACGATCCCACTGATTTCCAGGACAACGACTTTAGTAGTATGTTCTTATTCTTGTCACCTTTATTGTGCTCTCTTCTTCATAGAAATATGCAAGAACATTTGCAGCCTGTGAGCCAGTCTGGGATCTTCTATTGTCTTAAATGAACAATATCCCTTGGCATTTGTTCACTTTATTCAGACATTTGACCACATGCCATAATTTTGAAATATCCTTTTCCATGGTAAAAGATGCAGTGTGTTTCCCTCCATCTGGATCCAGTTTTTCTTTTGTGAATATAACTTGCTGCCTGTTTTGTTTTATGTTGTTTGTTAATAGTCAGAATGTGTGGTTCAACCATAGTAATGGTATTGTTGCATCTTTTTCTCTGGGTTGATCTTTTATTTCTCATAGAATGAATACCAGCTAATTTTAAAAAAATTATTCTTTGAACAAAAGTGTGGAAGAGAGCTGGTGACCAGATGTTATTGTATTGCGATCTACTATATGTGAATACTTCATAAATCCTTTGGCGTTATCTGTCATGCAGCTGTTTTAATTTGTAATATTAGGGCTATTACAACAGTTAAAAGATATCCTTTTGTGTGAAATTGGAACAAGTTAATAAATTTGTCATTTAGACCTTATAAAAGGACAGTATGACTTTTGTTTCAGGTGCTGATTATTTCATAGACATATGGTATGATGGGACTACAATTACTTTTCGTGTCAGTTTTGTTCTTTGGTTCAGTCCACATGCAGGGTAAGATCTCGTTGCTAGCTGTATATTACGTGTCATATTTTAAAATTTAGTCTCTACTATAATTCTGTGCTGAAACAAAGGCATGTAGCTGATTTCCTTTAGTAAAATGTATATTTATTGATGCTACAGACACACTTCCCTACTTTAACAGTCATTGATGTTATGCTTAGTGATATCCTTATTGTGTTTACCAAGACACCTAATTTACTTAGCACTTGTTAATTCTAAGTGTACAATGATTATGTCATACTATTCAATGTTTTCATTATAAAATGTTACACATCATGATTCTACAGCATACTATGGTATAAATCTTATTATGATAATATTATGCTGGACAAAGATGAAATCCGAAAGTACCCAAAACTTGGTTGGTTATATTTGCATGCTATTTTCAGTGTTGTCTTTGAGGTTTTTTTGCTGCTAACACTTCTATCCCTCCTACTAGGCCATCTGAATGTTGTTTTTAATTTGGCCTATTGACTTTTATTTCTTAAATTTTTTTTTTCTGTGTATTTCAGGCTGCTGACTTTATTAGCTCTGCTAATTGAAATTGAACAATTGAAATTACTGTGTGAATACATGTGCTGTATATTTCAGCTTGAAGGATTTATCTAATTACTTTAGTTTATTTTGTGTGATTTTTGCAGTATGTACGTTAATTAGTTAGTTAGTTAGTTAGTCGCAGTTCCAACTTCACAGCAATGGGTCGTCCGCATTATGCTCCAGTTCCTGTGCCAGTGAATATCACACAAAACGCTCCCCACTGCCCAATGTGAAAAGTGGAAAAGACAGGAATCTCGACAAACAACAGCCCTCACAGATACACTGTGCATAATGCTGCCGCGAGAATGTCAACACAATAGTCCCCCACAAAACACCCAGTTCATTTCTGATGGAATCGGCAGTCATTTTCCCATCTGGATGTTTCCTAGATGTTCACCCACACAGTTCACGAAATACATTTCATCGTCGATGGTAGTGGCAGTCAACCAGAAGCCCAGCAGCTACGCATTTCTGCATAATGCAAAAACCGGTCAACTCTGGGACATAGCCATCTGCCATCGCTCCGAACATGTAGTCACGTTCCAAAAAACCTCGGGCAGATTCAAAAGCATTTCACACGAAACTCACAGCTCACAGTGTCATGCCACACACTCACTCAGTAGCAGGGCGACGGAACCATCAAGCC
The DNA here is from genome assembly GCA_014155875.1 of Cepaea nemoralis. Lineage (NCBI taxonomy): Eukaryota > Metazoa > Mollusca > Gastropoda > Stylommatophora > Helicidae > Cepaea > Cepaea nemoralis. Next base: position 66,627 of record JACEFZ010017893.1, read on the forward strand.
TCCTTAGTCGCCTCTTACGACATGCGTGGTAGGCTACATGTGTATTCTTTGCTTCCCTTATGGGCCCCGGCAACACACTGGAGTATGTACCTGATGAGATGCAGCAAAATATGCCAGGCAATTAAATCATGCAATCTATTGTTATTGTCTTCATTATTCAAGCTCAGCTCTTGTTTACGTCTGCTTTTTTATTTTCCCAAAATTTGTAAATATTTCAGGCACTATCCTTGCTTTATAGTTTTTATTTATTTTTCCAAAGACTTCTATACATTATTCATTTCAAATGTTTATAACTTGTTCCCAGCACTTATTTGTACTGACCTCATCTACTAACTGTTGCAGGATATGGTTCTTATAAGATACTGCGACCATAAATTATTCTTAATTTCTTTATTTCTGATATTTCCTACATTGTATTGTTTTCAATACCTTTAAGATGTTACGTATCTCTGTGGTATGAAAGGAGAACAATTATACTTGAGACAGACTCCTGGCCCTGAACAAGTTGATGGTCTCCTAATGGTGGCTCAATAAATTCTAGTAGAAGCTATATTAAGAAGACAAACAGCACACCCATGTCGTGATTGTAACGGACCCACAAAGTATGATGAGAAAGGTGAAGACAGGTATGCTTTGGGCAGAGTGGCAGGCTTCCTTTCAATAATCAAAAATAGGGTTTTTTCCCCCAGGACATGCTGGTGTGATGGGGAATGAACAAGCAGACAAGTTGGCTGGAGCTGCACCCCTTGGTTGGGTATTAGTGCATGATAAAGCAAAAGTGGTCAGAGCCCTATGGAATCATGTGTGTCGTGCAGAAAAAAAGGTAGACCATCAAAGCTTGGAGAGAATGGTGTTGTAGGGAGGATCAGAGGCTCTGGCTGACACTGAAAACTGAGGAAAGGCCAGATGGACACATAATTAGATGGCTACTGGTCCCATTACTATTGGGACGCTTTTTTGTTGCGGATGAGAATGGAGCACATATGGAAATGCCCCAAGTACTGCGATGTCAGTTCTTGAGTCAACGCATTTAGAAGAATATTCAAAAAGAGGGTCTTGATAAAATTGGAGACTGGGATGATGATTGTGTGACAGGAAACGCATAGATAAGACAGTCCACAGAAAGGTTTAAAACAGGGTAGTATAATTAACCTGCCATGATGAATAAACTAAATAAGCTCCCAAAGATGAATTTATAGTGAGCCTTCTTGCACATGCTGGCTCTGTGGCGAAGGGGTTACAAATACAATTCGTAATCTCGCATATAGTGTTCGAAAGCTGCGGGCGATTTGGAAGCAGACCGTCTTGCGCTGGTTTCCATACTGTGGTATGAGTGCCGGTTGTTCAGAAAGCAATAGCAAACTACTGAATGTAAACTTGCCCAGGAATCACAAACAGCCAAAAAAAATGCTAGAGTTGACTGCTATGTCCTGTAAAGCATATGCAACTAACTTAACTAACTTCTTGCACAGTCTAAATTTTCAAAGTTTTTGATTTTGCTCTAGTTGTCAGTTTCCACCATGTTCAGGTAATAGGTTATAGGCGTTGAACCATTAAGGCCTGTGGCGTGTTTATGCTTGCTGCTACGGTTTGCAATCGCATTTTCCTCATGTTGGACTGGTAGTACATGGTTCCTGTCGCCCTGCTACTGAGTGAGTGCGTGGGTGACACTGTGAGCTGTGAAATTCACGGGGAATGCTTTTACATCTGTCCTGTACAGTGACCTGCATGTTTGGAACAATGGCTACCGGCTGTTGCTGAATTGACTGATTTGCCTTTTCAGTTCACGAGTGCATTTTTCAGGAGACTCACAGGAGTCGGCACTGAAGCTGCAGAGTTCGTGCTTTATGCGACACTTTCGGCGGGTCGCCCTGCGGTAAAAGACAGAGCCATGTGAGAGAACCCGGATCAATGAGGTCTGTCTGGTGACTGCTGAGTCCATCGATGATGAACTGTGGTTTTCGTGTGTCATGAATTCGTTTAAAGTGTCGTCCCTGGAGTGAGGGGAGTCAACACCCACATTATATTTTACCCCTTATCAATATCCTGGAGAATCCACTAGCTTCCGATCCACCACACTCCTTCGGTTCATGGACACCTCTTTCTCTCTATCTCTACCTGATCATGCCCCCTCTCATTCTTCCCCAACGCAACATACTCAACAACTCTTGCTTCTAAAAATTAATAACAATTAATTTATTAAAAGAAAAGTGTAACGTATGTGAGACGTGTATGCGAAGAAAATGTATGTTGTATATTCTAGTGTAAATGTAGAAATCAGACTACAAAGCTCAGGATCAGAGTCCACTCATCATGGCAAGGTTTACACGACATCACAAGAATCAGCACAATGGACCTCACCAAATGCTGCGTCTCTCCCGCCAGACAGTGTCCACCTCCAGGAGCTTTGATAACCACAGAGGCCTGATCCCTACTCAACTATACAGTCTGGGACTGATACTATTGTTTTTCCTTAAAAAAAAAAACTGTTCCTAATAGTTTATAGAAACTGAGACCCCACAATTCCTGCACAGTGAAAACCGGAACACTTTCCCATGAACATGATATTACAAACTGTCAGAGCCTAACATGGTATAGCTATGCAGCAACATCGTTACGACACCCGGCGGACAAGAATTGTCGGCTGGCAAGATTGTTACCTGACACGCGACCAGCGGTCAGGCTGACGACAGACGCACGCAGGCCACGTGACGCCACTAGAGGCGGTGGGCAGTTTGCGTGCTAGCCTCAGACCGAGCTGGGACCTGAGACTGGAAGGACGTGATTCGATGTAAGACGCAACGACACGACGTTCTATGGATTTATTGCCACATTAAATACAGAACGATAATTACAACAATATCCAATATATAACTCACGACGCTCACAACCACAATACAGCTCACAAGTCTGACGCTCAAGATGACAGTCGTTCGGCTTTCAACCACAGAGATCCACACAAACGCCTTGCTTTCATCGCACACGTCCTTCCAGTCTCAGGTCCCAGCTCGGTCTGAGGCTAGCACGCAAACTGCCCACCGCCTCTAGTGGCGTCACGTGGCCTGCGTGCGTCTGTCGTCAGCCTGACCGCTGGTCGCGTGTCAGGTAACAATCTTGCCAGCCGACAATTCTTGTCCGCCGGGTGTCGTAACGATGTTGCTGCATAGCTATACCATGTTAGGCTCTGACACAAACATGATCAGAGTCCACTCATCATGGCAAGGTTTACACGACATCACAAGAATCAGCACAATGGACCTCACCAAATGCTGCGTCTCTCCCGCCAGACAGTGTCCACCTCCAGGAGCTTTGATAACCACGAGGCCTGATCCCTACTCAACTATACAGTCTGGGACTGATACTATTGTTTTTCCTTAAAAAAAAAAACTGTTCCTAATAGTTTATTGAAACTGAGACCCCACAATTCCTGCACAGTGAAAACCGGAACACTTTCCCATGAACATGATATTCTTCCTTCTTACGAAATGTTCTAAAGTTTTCACTCTTAAAACAGTCATTGTACCTAGTCTCAAATAGATCTCTTAATTTCCCAGATAAGGTCTTAATGTTCTGATGTCCTTGTTAAGTGGAACAAACACTCTCCAATGTTTTGGTTTCATGTAGTGAGACAATCAATCCCTACTGTTCTAGTAATAAGTTGAATGAACATCCACCACCACTGGTTTATTCACGAATGGTATGAAAACCAGAACCTATTACTATGTTGCTGTCGACAGGTCATCATCATCATCATCTTCCACTTCTGCCGTCAAGCGTCGTGGGGAGGAATAATTTGCGTTCCAGCGCCCGGTGGACGGCACTGGATAGTGTCATTCCGTGTGGTTGTACAAAGTCTCTGATGTCGTCAATCCATTTTCTTCTTGGACGTCCTCGTGGTCTCGTCGCAGATGATCTTTGATGTAAGGCCAGTGCTGGTAGTTGCTGATGTTGCATTCTAACGACATGGCCAAACCACTTGATCTTCTGTCTTTCAATAAATGTGGCACAAGGTGTTGATCCCACAGTCTCTGATAGTAGCATTTCTTACTCGGTCTCCGATTGTTAAGTTGGCAGCTCTCCTCAGGCATCTCATTTCGCAGGTGTTGATTTTGCGAAGGTGTAATTTGGATAAAGTCCAGGTTTGAGATTGATAGCATAGGGTTGGTGTGAATATGCTGTTTATTATCTGTCGTTTTGCGGACATGGGTATGTTTGGATGCTTCAGTAAGGGTGATAGTTGATATGTAAGTGCACTAGCTTTTTGACATCTGATTTCAATTTCTCTGTCCAATCTGCCATCTTCTGTGATCATACTTCCAAGGTATTTGAATTCTTTAACTTGTTTCAGAGGTGTGTTATTTATCTGTATACTTAGTGGGCCTGGCGATCTGCTAACTTGCATTACTTCGGTTTTGGCTGTGTTTATACTCATATTGTATCTGCTGCAGGTTGAACTCAGATTAGTAATATGATTTTGTAGTCTGCCCTCATCGCTGTAAAACAGGCACTGATCGTCTGCAAATAGAAGTTCATTTATTCCTTGTGGGTCAGTTGTTTCATCTGGAGTAAAGAGTTCTAAATTTTCTGAATCTGTTCTGTCGAGACTTGCTTCTTTGGAAATTCTGTCCATGTAGATATTGAATAGCAGGGGAGAGAGCACACATCCCTGTCTCACTCCTGTATTGACTGTGAACATATCTGATATACCTTCTTGTGTTCTTACTGCACTTTGGCTCGAGTGGTACATGGCTATGATGTTTTCTAGCAGTTGCCCTTCTATCCCATAGTCTTCAAGAATGGTCCATAATTTGTATCTGTCTACTCTATCGAAAGCCTTTTCCTGATCCACAAACACAATATTCTGCTGGTCACTATATTCGATAGTTTTTTCACAAATTTGTCTAAGTGTAAATAATGCATCAGTGCAACTTTTACCTTTCCGAAAACCGAATTGTGCTTTGCTTAACTGTTGTTCAACTATTGGTCTAGCTCTTTGTTCCAAAAGTTTTGCATACATTTTCCCTATATGGCTCAGGAGTGATATACCTCTGTATGTTTCGCACTCTCTCATATTGCCTTTCTTTTTCCATATTGGTACTATTATTGCCTGTTGCCAATCATCTGGGACTTTTCTTTCTTCCCATGCTATGTTAAAAAGTCTTGTTAGCCATTTAACTCCTGTTTCCCCACAGGCCTGAATAGCTTCTGTGGTTATTCCATCTGGACCAGGTGATTTGTTTTTAGGACTTTTCTGTATAACTGCTTTGACTTCTGCAGGTATGAAATTTGGTTCTTGCTGTCCCTGGCATTTAGGCACAAAAGTGAGGTTTTCTATGTTATGTGTGGGGTTAAGTAGTTCTTGAAAGTATTCTGCCCACCTTGCTAGTCTTTGTTGTGGATTAAATATCGGTATACCTCTTTTGCTGTTTATGATGGTGGTTGGGTTGTAAGATGCATCTCTGTTTCTCATTGTGGTGACACGTTTATAAAATTCTCTTGGGCAGTCTTTGCTAAGGGTCGCCATCTGTTCACCGTATATTCTCCAGGATTCATCTCTAGATGCTCTAATTGTTCGTTTGGCATTACGTCGTGCTATTCTATAAGTAATATAGTCCTGTTCAGATTTAGTTGTGATCCACTTTTTGAATGCTACCTTCTTTTTGAGTATGCTATCTTTAACTTCGTTGTTCCACCAGGCTGTTCTTAATCTTTTGTCCTGCCCTACTTTCTTTGTTCCACATTTATTTTTCAGTGTGTCGAGCATGGCAGCCTTGAAACATGTCCATTCCTTATTTACGCTTGAGTGGTCATCAGGGATGTTCTTATGTACGTTTTGGATTTCTTGATTGAATTCGTCTTTAACCGTATTTTCCTGCAGCCTCCTATAATTGATGACATGTGTTGTTACCTTTTTGTTTCTTATTTTCCTGTGTGGTGAAATCTTTTTAATTATGACTGGTTTGTGATCAGTATCAACATCTGTATTTGGGAGTGCTCTTGAATCTAATAGTAGCCTTCTGTCTGATTTCCTAATTAGAATAAAGTCAATTTGAGATGCTTGGTCTAAGTCATTCCATTTATACCAGGTTTTGGTGTGGCTACGACGATGTTGAAAAAAACTATTTGCTATTATTAGTCCATGTTCCGAACATATGTTGAGTAGATGTTGACCATTGCTGTTACAATCAGTCTCTGTGTCGCTGAATGGCCCCATGCAATCCTCCCACGGTGTTCTTCGTGTGCCTATTCGTCCGTTAAAATCACCCATCACAACTAGTTCATCTGTCTCCTTGACATTATGTAACGTGTCTGCAAGTTTATCAAAATATTCGTCTTTGTCTTCGTCGTTGTAAGTGTCATTACATGGGGCTTATGTTTGTATAAAAGTTGTTGTTCTATTTCCTTCTTTGATCTGTACTAGTATTATCCTTTCTGATATAAATTTAGTGTTGATAATAGCTTTCGCTTTGTCTGGATGCAACAAAAAACCCACTCCATGTTTAGCTGTAGCTCGCTGATCGACGCCACTCCATATAATAACGTAACCTTCGTGTGTTCTTTTCGTGTTCTGCCCCTTTTTCCTAGTGTCTGCGAAGTCCTAATAATTGAATATTTGATTGTTTCATGAACTCTACGAGAGCTGGTTCCTTATGTCCTAGACCTGTAACATTCCAAGTTGCAAAAATCTCCTTTCTATTTGAAGTATGTCGAAATTTAGCAGTAGTCGTCGTTAGTCGCTTGTTGTTGTGTCGCTTCGGTGTGTCGTTTCCGGCGTGAACGCTGATAGAGCTGCGTTTTTCTTTCAATTTCCTCCATAATTCTCGAGCAATAGTTCTTGAACAAATAAATTCCCTACCGGTTTGCTGGACCTGTCGTAGGTTCATCCTTATTTGAACAAAATGATGTTAAGAAACACGCACAGAACACATGATTAATCTCTGAATCGAGCGACGCGGTTTACACCACCATCTTGAAACTCCCGATTCAGGTAGTGTGAAATATTCTCAATAATGTTCTCAGTATTTATCCTGTGGGATACTTATACTATTCAGCTCCACCGAGCAAATGTTTATCAACTTTTTCTAGCATAGGCCCAGTGAGAAAGTTGCTGGCCAATCTTCCTGCACCAAAAATATCTGGGATCGTAATTTTCAATGATTCTGTGTTCTTCATCCCAACCAGAGGGAACCTTGTACAGCACCGCAGTTCTCCTAAATCACATCTACATTTTGCGATGACAGGCACGTGTAAAATTAAATCTAATTAATCCCGCACACGGTAGATGTTATTAAAATCCATTACTGCAGTGACAAAGCACGTTTGCCTAAGTCAACTTTCTGAGTTACACTAGCTGTAACCAAATCATGTTTTTGTCAAACAGCCTTAAATTGTTCACGTGACGTTCTTTGATGTCAACACCGGTGCTCTCAAGGGGCACACAATCCACTTTCCCCTTTCACCCACCAATACAAGAGTCTTTCCCCCTGATTCAACATTCAAAACAAAGTAGCCCGTTTCCCGCATTCTCCCAATTCGGGCCTCAATAACAAGCCGCCATTTCGTTTGATGTCGGAGAATTCTCAAGGTCTCCCGACTGTTCTGATCTCACCGACTAGAAGTAAACAACTTGCAGCTGTGAACACAGACTGTTTTCTGTAATTTCTATCATCTGAGTGCCAACGATAGTGGTTTTAATGACATCGTGGATTAATTTTGTGTTGGCATTCGGCAGCTGCATTATGCACAGTGTACCTGTGCAGGCTGTTGGATTGCTGAGACTCCTGCCCATTCCACTTTTCACATTGGACAGTGGGGAGCATTTTGTGTGATATTCACTGGCATAGGAAAGGGGCATAATGGGGACGACATGTTGCCGTGAAGTTGAAACCTCGACTAACTAACTAACTAACTCAGGTATTATTTTTGTACAGCAGTCTTTAAAGTTTATTTTATTGTTCATTTATCATTCATAATTTTTCTTACAGCTTTGGTAGAAAATTAAAGCAACAATAACTTTTTAAAAACATGACCATAGCCTGTTTTTTCGTTACAGCTGTCAATATTATTTGTCATATTTTGCCCACAGCATGTCCATCTGAAAGTGGCTGGGTTATGTACTGATAGAAAATGTTACAAATTTACTGCTTATCCTCGACTGGATCAGCTGCAAGCTAGCAGATTCTGTCAAGAAAATGGCGCTGCCCTAATCAGTGTCAACACACAGCCCGAACATCAGTTCATTGCTAACTGGCTTCAGCAAAATGATCTGAGCAGGTAGAATTTTTTGTTTACACTGTAAGACTTTCTGAAATTATCACTTGTATAATAAATGATTCTACAGGTCACTTTTGGCCAGTCTGATATTTATTAAATAATACTGAATGAGATTAAGGTCGGATATTGATGATTCTTTGGTCAAATAAAGAGACAGCTCTTTGTTAAAAGGTTAATTTGAGGGAAATAGGGAGGGGAAACAAGCAAGAGGAAGACATTACATGGACTAGAAGAAGCTTGAATGAATACACAATGAAGACACAGGATAGAGGAATTGGAGACTCATTAAAGCCATCCATCAATGTGACAATGGTGCTTGATGATGATATTTATTCAAAATTCTCTTATTGTCATTTTTGGTTCATTTGAAAAAAAAAAATTGAAGTTGCTCTTGACATCTCGTGAGAATAAAGCAAAATCAGCTACTATTTTATGCTTAAACCTGGATTCTCACGCTGTAAAGTTAGAAGTATACCAAGAATCTGGTAAATTGATTCTATCAAGGCTGTACTACACTAACACAGTCTTACTCCAGTCCGGGTGACACATTTGGCTTCAGACCAAAAAAAAACTTCAACTCTTCTTTGCACTTAGTGGCAAATGTTGACCACAAGCAATTGGCATATGGAGATAGGTGCTGCAATAGTGGCAAATGTTGACCACAAGCAATTGGCATATGGAGATAGGTGCTGCAATAGAAAAATATGCCTGATGTGTCTCAAGGGATGTAAAAGGGTTCTTTATTGTTTTGTTTTTACTTCTAATGCCATCATTAAAGCAAACTTGTCTAATTTTGAACCCTGAAGGAATACAACTTGTAATATTTATGAGTTGGCTGTTTGACAGATTTTTTTCATTGTGGTCTCCAAGCTGTACTCCAGTATATTTACTTATAATTAGGTATATAAAAGTATGACATAATCATACAAAGTTACCAAAGATAGATATGTAACTAAACAACAATGTTCAGGAAAAATCTATGGGTTTAATTCTTTTAGTGATGACAAGCAATGATAATATAATGAATGTTTATTATTTATAGGACTCTTAGAGGTGTGAGACAGAGATGTGTAATGTCTCCAGATCTTTTTTCCCTGTACAGTGAAAATATTTTCAGAAATATAGAAGATATGGAAGGAATCAACATTGGGGGACGATACATCAATAACATTAGATATGCAGATGATACAGTCTTGATTACAGACAATGAACAGGACCTGCAAAATTTAGTAGATGCGGTTGTTGCACACAGTGAACAACTAGGGTTAGAATTGAATATTAAGAAGACACAGATTATGGTCGTCACTGGGAAGAAGAAAATACCACAATGTGATATATGAGTAAATGGGCATACTCTTAAGCAAGTGAATCGATACAGTTATCTTGGCACAGTCATAACATCTGATGGGAGATGCCTTGAAGAGATTAGAACAAGAATTGCCATTGCGAAGGTAGCCTTTTGCAAGATGAAAAACATACTGACCAATAAAAAGATATCAATTGAAACGAGAAAAAGAGTGTTGAAGTGCTACATAGAACCTATACTTTTGTATGGATGTGAAGCGTGGGCAATAAGCAGTCAAGCTGAAAAACAGCTGATGGCTGTGGAAATGTAATTTCTGAGGAAAATACAAAGAATACCATGGACAGACAGAAAAACCAATTGAACAAGTCCTTCAAGAAACGAATGAAGATTATAAACTGATTAGAGACATTAGACCTAGACAGTCAAAATTATTTGGGCATGTTATGAGAAGAAATGAATTGGAGAACTTGGTGACGACTGGCAAGATTGAAGGGAACAGGCCAAGGGGAAGACCCAGAAGTAAATACCTGGATGGCTTAGCTACGTGACACCTGTCGAGACAGGAACACATAGCTGATCCATGACTCCAGTGATCGAGTGACATGGCAGTACATGACAGCCCACGCTTATCGGCATGGCACATGATGAATGGATAGCTTGAGCCAGAGTTATAGAAATTAAAAATCAGATAAATCAGATAAAAACACCAAAACTAATGATAAAACAATGAAAGTGTAACATTTTCTAGGTTTACCAATGATGAACTATTTTATTTAAAAAAAACTAAGTTAATTTTAATAAATACTAATTACAACTATGAGGCATTGCAAGGAAACAAAACAATGTGCATCAACGGCCAAGACTGGAGAGCTGTACGCAAATGAACATTAAAAATTTGCTCATAGTCAGGAGCCATGGAGAAAGAGGTTAAAAAAAACATTCCAAAAGCTCAAAGAATATATAGGATGGTTTAATCTCATACACATAAAACATTTAATAAAGTAGTGCTTCAGCGCATAGTAGTATACTACAGTATCCCTACACTCTTACATCTGCTGAGAGAGACAGCACATACAGGTGCATTCTGCACGTAGTCATTTTGATTAAAATTAATCACAATTAAATAGGTATTATTTATCAGTCCAACAAATTAGCTGATCATCATTCAGTGCTTTGTCTGCTAGCGTGGGCGATCATGCCACTTCATAAAGTGCTGTCTCCGGCAGCTTGGAACAATTTGTGAGTTGGCTCCTTTCCATGCCAAGACACAAGACTCAAGAATGTTCTCATGCTGTTTTCCTCTATCTCTCTTTCCACAAATGTTTCCAGTTGTTACAACATGTTCCAGTTTTTGTCTTCTCATAATGTGGCCAAAATGATGACTGCTTCTTGCTGATGTTTGTGATAAGTTGTCTTTGCGTCTTAGCTTCCCTCAAAATGTCCAGATAGCTCATTTTGGCTGTCCAATTAATTTTCAGCATTCTTCTATGAAATCACATCTTCAAGGCTTCCATGGATTTATTTTGCCTGTTTACTAATTGTCCAGGATTAACAGCCGTATGTTAAAATTGGTTCTATGTAACAAAAAGAACTCTTTCTAACTTTCAAGAACAAGGGCTTATTGCACAAAATGTTCTTCATTTGATAGAATCCATTTTTTGCTTGTCCTATTCTGTTCTTTATTTCTGTGATGCATCTTCCATCTGCTATCACCCACATGTCTAAATATCTGAATTGATGGACTTGCTCCAAAGTAACGTCGTTTACTTTAATTGCACATTTAGGCACAATCTTTTTCTTTGATATCACCAAGACTTCTGTCTTTCTGTTATTTAAGCTAAGGCCCATATTTTCACTTTCTACAACCACTATCTATTATTTCCTGTGAATTCCTTCTGACTTGTTTGCTATCAAGGCGGTGTCATCAGCATAACGTAAATTATTTATATTATGTACACCAACTAGGATACCTGACATATTTTCTCTAGTTCTCATATGTTCTCTGTACAATTAGAACACATCAGGAGACATTACACAATCTTGTCTGACGACCTTATTTATACACTGAAATGTTCTGACTCGTCAGTTGATGTATGGCTGCTGTTTGCTGTCAATATATGCTCTTTAGCCGGCTCCGTTGCTAAAGGCTGAGCCGGTCGTTCAGAAAGCAATGGCAAACTATTGAACGTAACACTTGCCTAGTACATCAACAGTAGCTGAAAAATGCTGGTGTTGACTGTAACGTCCCGTAATTGATACGCAACAAAATTTAAAAATATGCACTTTATTATTCACAGATCTTTGCCATCAATTTTCAGTTGCTTTAGTTATTGTATTATTTCCTCATGTTTCACATTGTCAAATGCTTTTGTGTAGTCTATGAAGCATAAGTACAGATCTGTTTGTACTTCTATAGCTCTTTCTAATAATGTCCTGAGAAAAAATGCAGCATTGTTTGAGCCCTTTCCCTCTACAAATCCACACTGTTCATCACTAAATTCTGGTTTAATTTTGTTTCTTTTTCTTTTAAATAATTATTCTCTGTAACAGCTTTGTGATGTGTCTTGTGCGATGCTCTTCGTATTCTAAAGCGCCTGGTTTCGTTGGCAGAGCTATAAAAATATATTATAAAAGGAACAACAGTATAATACTGTTATTTAAAAAAAAAAAAAAACTATTTTAAGCGAATCTGGGCCAAAAGTAGTCATCATTTTAACTGAGTACATTTGAGACCATTTGATATGTAACAAAGGGAATACAATTTATATTTGCAGTGTACACAATTCACCTCTGCCACTGAAGTCAAACACTATAAATATGCGTTGTTGATAGCACAGCCCTATTTAAAAAAATAGTTTTTTTGGTGCCAAACATTTTACACCTGATTTTCCATAAATGAAGCCTGCTACAGCCACATTTGTGTATTTAATTAACATTATTACAATATTTTCTGTATAAGGCTCTGGAAAAATAGTATTGCTATCTAGTCCTTTCAGAACTTTTGACTTCAAGTTTGAAAGAAACAAATTTCTGACTGCCGAATCAAAAGTTACATTTTATTGCAGCAGAGAGCAAGGTTTCGTTCCATTCTTTTTTAAAGAAAACAACCTTGTGTTTTGTACTAATGGTAGGAGGTGTTGTAAATGAAATGGGTGTAAGTGATACACCAGATGAGTGGCGACTTTTCATTGGTAGTTTTAAAAGAAGTTTGAAAGATATTCTCTTACACAATGGTGACAAATATGGCTCAATACTAATTGCCTATTCTACTACACCGAAGGAGGAGTATGCTACAATAAGCATTTCTAGAAAAATTGAAGTATTTAGAACATAACTGGATAGTTTGTGTATATCTTAAAATGATGAGCTTCTTGCTTGGCCAGCAAAGATGATTCACCAAATATCCATGCATTATATGTTTGTTGGATAGCAGGGCAAAATATATGCACTGGACACAGAAACAGTGGCCGATGAGGGATGCATTTAGAATTTAAAATGCATTTAGAGAAAAAAATATGGTTAAGAAACCCCTCATTGATCGGAAAAGAGTTCTACTGCCACAATTACATATAAAGCTTGGCTTGATGAAGCAGTTTATTAAGGCACTGAACAAAGATGGTCTCATCTCATCTCATCAGGTTCCTCTTGTACCTTGCGTTGTCGAGGTGAAGTATAAACAGCGGGAGAGTGCCCGCTTATGGGTTAGTATTTCTACGAGCAGTATGAAGATCCCCTGCCGGCTTGCTAGGCCAGTCACAGGTTTAGGACAAAAATCTGACCATAGGGAGTCCATCCCCTATGGCGAGCCATAGCCCCGTTAGCCTATGACCCTGCGGTCATGGTTTTCCAGTCTACACCATGTGGAGGTGGGGTTGCCTTGTGTAGTCTGTGGGCCATCGACGTAAAGGAAACCGCCAATCCTGTGACCCACCGAGGCATCTCCTTGCTTTCAATTACAGGGAAGATACTCGCCAGAATTCTTCTCAGTCGCCTCACGGCCCATCTCGATCAAGGTCTTCTTCTTGAGAGTCAATGTGGCTTCAGAAAAGAACGAGGAACTGTTGACATGATGTTTGCTAAAAGGCAGCCGCACGAGAAATGTCAGGAAATGTTCTCCACTTTCATTGACCGTACCAAGGCTTTTGATACAGTCAGCAGATAAGGACTGGAAGATTATGACAAAATATGGCTGTCCCACGAAAGTTTGTCTAAATAGTGCGGCTATTTCATGATGGTATACAGGCAAGAGTACAGGAAAATGGTGAACTGTCTGAGCCCTTTCCTGTCACAAATGGGGTGAAGCAAGGATGTGATCTGGCACCAACACTGTTCAGCCTCATGTTTTCAGCTATGTTGACGAATGCTTTCGAGAACAACAACATTGGAATAGACATTCATGGATGGAAAGTTATTCAATCTCAGACGGCTGAAAGCTAAAACAAAACTTAACAGCGACACCGTCAGAGTGCTCCTGTTTGCTGATGATTGCACTCTATATGCCAACTCGAGGCAGACATGCAACACAATGTTTCAGCTTTCTCACATGCCTGTGCCAACTTTGGGCACAATATTAACTTGGAGAAGACTGTAGTTATGTACGAGCCAGCTCCAGGGAATAATCACACTGTGCCGAATATCAAAGTGAATGGTCATAGACTGTGGACAAATTCACCTATCTTGGCAGCACTGTGTCACAAGCTGCCACAATTGATGATGAAGTGAATGCAAGAATCTCCATGAGCCAGCGCGGCCTTTGGCAGACTGTACAAGAATGTATGGGACAGAAATGGAATAAGTCTGTAAACAAAGCTGAAAGTCTACAAAGCAGTTGTATTATCCACACTGCTATATGCTTGTGAAACCTGGACTGTTTATCAGCGACATGCTAGGAAATTAAACCACTTCCACACAGTCTGCCTAAGGAAGCTACTGAAGATTAAATGGCAAGACAAGATCCCAGACACTGAAGTTCTAGAAAGAGCATCCAGTGCCCAGCATCCACACTCTAGTAATGAAGAATCAGATTCGCTGGGCTGGTCACTTAACTCGCATGCCAGATCACTGGCTCCCTAAACAAATTTTTTACGGCGAGTTGCGTTGTGGCAAACGCTCCCAAGGCAGCCAGAGGAAACGCTTTTAAGACACTCTGAAAATCTCACTGAATACTTTTGGAATTCATCATGACACATGGGAGACTGCAGCCAGAGACCGAAATTCGTGGCGTGCATCATTATTGCAACCAGGCCTGCAAGAGCTGTGAAGAAAAGGCAGGACAGAAAAACCACTGCAGGAAATCCCCCTCCAGAAATGTCAAGCATTCTTTGTCCACATTGTCAAAGAACGTTTCGAGCCAAAATAGGCCTTATCAGCCATCTTAGAACTCACGGCTCCATACTTTCAACCCCACTGGATGAAATGAATGGTCATCATCATTCTTGATGGACAAACAACACAAACACTAAATTTTAAAGATGGTACCTGTTTTAATTACTTATGCAGAAAGTTTCCGGAATTGAACATGGATATACTTCAAAAATTGAATTTTTTTATGGACTTCAAGTTAGAAAGTTAATAAACTTATCCAAATTTTATTGATTCTTATTCTTCTGCGTTCATCCGGAATGCTTTGTTTTTTGACGTAATTGCGTTGTGCCAGTTTACAGCAGAGCTGCAATATTTGCATCTTTCAACTGACACATCCAACTTCTTTAGGCATTTGTTGACTAGGTTAACCTTCCCGGGTGTTTTGTAGGATGGTCGACTCTCACTGTTGTGGTGTTATCTCTATCCCAGCTGGCCCATTTAGAACAGCTGAAGACATCCCGGTCAGCCCTTAAGGGAAGGCAGGGGCAGACCATGGGCATTACCTGCCATCCAAGGAGGCTTCCATGATTGCAGAGCCGACATATTGCGCTCTGGTACTGGGCTGACCCACGTAATCGTCATGTCCTGCACATGGCTGCTTAGCCTCACTTCCGTATATTGGGCCTTCCATTCGCCATCAGGTTGTTCCTCCAGAAACCAGAAGAAATCAGTCGGCAGATGGCATCCACACAGTGAGCTTTCAATTCAGACCACAGTTATCCAAGTAGGATCGTGCCATCTGACATATTAAATTGATTTAATTTGTGGTTTTACCATGAGACAGTGTGATTGGGCCTTCCATTCCAGAGATCTTCCGGTCAAGATGGTGGCAGACGTTTGTGTTGTTCTATGACTGTCCCCTTTTTCGCATAGAAGATGGATATTTTCATCTCTTGAGTGTAATTTGTGTGCCAGGATGTAATACCAGGAGTTTCTTCTCAAGATCTGCGCTGAGGCTACAGAGTTCATGCACTTGAGAGAAGAAATCCTTGAGTGAATTTTTGCAGCTTGTGTGTTTCTGAAGTGTTTCAAAATGTCAGAATAATGTTTGTGCTCCATGCGGAAGGCTGTCAACCCAACAAGGCGACGGGGATGGCGTGGTGGCCGCAAACGGCTAGGAATGCATGGTGGGGTAGGACATTTTAAACTTAAATGTGACCGTCTGGGCCTTCAGGAATACTTGTATTCTATATTGGAACTGTGTCAGCATAAAACAACGAGGCCATATTCTGGAAAACCTGGTATACAGGAATGACATTGTAGTGCTTCCAGGAGACGAGACTGGGTGATCAGCTACTCCAAATTGCCGGCTTCAAATGTTTCTACAACAGGTGACACCTGGGAATGGCAATTCTCATTAGCGACAATATGGTGGTGTCAGAGCTAGACATGTCCAGTTGGGACAATGAAGACATACAAATACAGGCGGTTAGAGTTCAATCCTGTCTACCATTCGTGTTGGTTAGTGTTTATGCCCGCAACGCGAGTGTGGAATTCCCAGAAGTGGCATTGCCTAGGTGACATACTAGGTCACTGAGAGAAATGTTATTTTTTGTGGCAATTTTAACGCTAAAGGCAGATAATGGGGTAACATTTCCTCCAACACACAGGGGGAGGAGCTCGAGACTGCACTTGAAACCATTGACCTAGTTTATATCAACAGTGTCTGTGTCACCAGGACAGCAAGCCATCCAGGTGATGTGGACAGTGCTATTGATCTGGCGCTGGTTTCTCCTTCACTCACTACAGTGTGTAAATGGGGTGTCCTAGGGTACCATGGCAGCGACCATCACCCTTGCAGCATATTGGTGGAGAAAGGCAGAACCAGGCAGCACAAGCCAACGGTCAAGACGTTCCAGTATGACAGTACAGGGCAAGATGTGGTGAGTAAAATAAGGCACGACAAGTGCAGAAAGCTTCAGGGCTAAGAAAAAAAGCTGGGAGCAGCCACCGTGGTAGAATTTTGAGGTGGAGAAGGCCTTGGTGGATAAGCGCAGTGTTGTAAAGAAATGGCAAAAGGCCAAGAAGAACAGAGTTGCCCATCCTGGTCCCTGCATGCACTTAGAAAGAAAGATGCACACAAAAGTAAGCTATTAAAAAAACATAGTTAAGGAGGTTAAAAGTGAAAAATGGGCAGAAGTATGTCAAAGAGTAAGTACAGACAAGTCACTGAAATTGTTTTGGTGAGTACATAAAAGCATGAGTGGGGTAGCCAAGAATAAGAGAATTTCTTACTTCCAAGGTGCTGTCCTCATCTGGCAGAGGACTGACGAGAACAAGGGAAAAGCCCTCTTCGAATGCTATCTAGAGCAGAGCAACCAGACAGACATGAGAGGCCGAAATCTTGCCAAGGAGGTCACCTCAGACAGATGCAAGGCCCAGAACAGCTATCTGATTCCCTGGCAAAGACCACACAAAAATTCAGGGACATCGAGTAATAACCTTGCAGAATACAACAGGCAAGCTGCTGGAGAAGTTAATTGCCAGGAAAATATCAAGCCAGCTAGAGAGGCTAGCCCCACCTACCGTGGGAGGGTACTGACCAAAAAGAGAAACCTGGACCAATGCAACAATTTTTGCCCATGACGTCTATGAAGGTTTCCACTCAGGCATTGAAACCTTTGCTGCAGCGAATTGATCTTGAGAATGCGTACAACAGAGTACCATTGCATTTCTTAATGCTTCAGCTTCTTGAACTCAAGATAAGTCCTTTCCTCCTTAGTTGGATCGCCGCAGCCCTCTTCCAACGGAAAGTAGTTTTCAGATATGGCAGTTGGCCTTCGGAACCAACAACAATATATCCTGACCTACCACAGGGATCACCATTATCTCCGGTGCTGTTTAATGCCTACACTGAGAATCACCAGCGAGCAGATCACTGGACCGGGGATGACACTGTCATATGGTGACAAAGTTTTAGTGTATCGTCAGGGTAATGATAGAGATCAGGTTGCTGTGGAACTACAAACCAAACTCAGTCGCATAAGTACCTGGTGTGTTGAAGCTGGAGCAGTGGTCAACCCAACAAACTTAACAGTGACATGGTTCTCTTTGAATAATCATATTGTCAACACTCCAACTCCAACGGTAAATCTGTGTTCAGAGACTGTGGAAAGAATGCAGGCAATGAATTACCTGGGGATACTTATAATGAGCACATAGACTAGGTGATAACAAAGGCCAAGTGGGGTTTGGCTGCGATGCGAGTGATGGCGGCAGCAAACTGTGAGCAGCACCATATATGTCTTCTATACAAGAGGCTGGTCATGTCTGTTATTGAGTATATGGTGGCGATCCTGACTCTCAGCCGTAAGCAGATAGAAAGGATGGAAAGGATACAGAACGAAGCTATGCGCATTATTCTTGGATGTACAAGAGATGCAGCATGCAGGGCGATGTGCTACCTTCTTGATTTTCCAACCATTGAAGACAGAATACAAAGAATACAAATTTGCAGAATCACTTGCCTACCACAGAGTTAACACAAACACAACATCCACTGCATAGTAAAATTAGGAAGGTGAAGGGCGGCAGGTTAAAAAGAAGGTCTTGGATGGGTCAAGCCGAAGACATTCTTCAACAGGTATGTGCACTTGAGGCCTTAGAACCTGGCGAGGAGTGGGTACAAGTGCCAACAGATTTGTGTACGTCCTTTTCTGTTTGCATTCAACTAGACAGAAAATGCAGACAAGAAAATCCAGCTGCATTGGAGGCGGAAGTATAAGCGTTGATTTGAGAGAATTCGTTAGACGGTGATGCTGACATCTACACAGATGGGTCGGTCTTTCGACATGTGAGAAGCTCATGGGTCTTTACGGCTCAGGCCGGAGGGAGATTTGTGAAGGAGGACTCTGGTGCTTTTGCTGAGACCACAAGTAGCCTGACTATGGAAGTTATGGCAGTAAGTAAATCAATAACATGGCTCGAGACACAGACATTCACTAGGGCATGTTTCCTTAGTGACTCGATGAGCATGCTCAAGAGGATAGAGATGGGGTGGATCTGAAGAGAGTGGTTGCTGTCTCTGGAGCGGTCTCGGCTGGCAAAGATTAGTTTCATCTTCATGCCAGGGCATGCGGTAGTACAAGGAAATGAGCGGGCTGACAAGCTCACGTGTAAGGCTACTGTGGAGGGTGTACGCACCATGGACCAGGCTGACATTCTGAATGCTCTACGAGAAGTAAGACTTTTGCGAGAACCAAGTGATGACTGCGAATCTACAACCATTGTCAGACTGCGAGTACAGCAAATTAAAACTACTGAACTGGTGTCGTTAGCCGGGATTTGCTGAGGAGGAGATCCGAGCACTTATGGTCTGAATGGTTCAATGTGCCTACTGACGAGCTTCAAGCTACGCTAGGCAGAACTGACTGAAAAGCTTAGTTTACTGACTGCAGGCCCACTACTCATAGAGAGAGAGAGTGGGCGCTTGTCAAAAACTTTGTTGAACCATCGTACAAAAATTGCTCTGTCGCCCGCTCACACTGCGACTTTGGCTTCGCGCTATGGTCACATTCTCAAAACACCTGCCTCGCTAACTTTCGTCTGCTGGGAAGTTCCAGATTGGGTGCACCTCACACTGCCATTCGAGACAATGAACGCCATATGTGGTTTTATTGATTCAATAAATATAACAGTCCACAGCCTTGTCATCATTTGTTTTAGCTGTGCAAAACTTTCTGGGTAACTTTAAAGCAGACAATTATTCTGAATTAGTTGAAAACATGCTGTTGAGGTTTTGTAATCTTGGATGCAACACAAGCATAAAATTGCACTACCATCATAACCATTTACATTTCTTTCCCGAGAATCTTGGCGACTTTAGCAAGGTGAAAGATTTTACCAAGATGTAAAAACAATGGAAGAGAGAGATACCAGGGATTTTGGGATGCCCACATGATGGCAGATTACTGTTGGACACTTAAGTGTGACTATCCGGGCATATCACATTCCAGGAAGTCTTCGAAAAGAAGCTTTTTGTGTGTTGACTATATAAAATAAAAATGCTAGTGATAAAGTTTTAATACATTTTTGATGTTTTATATGAAGGTAATAAATGCACAGTAATTACATATACAGTAAAACCTTGGCTTTCGTTGATTTCGGTTTTCGTAAATTTTTTTTCGCTGTAAAATGTTTTTTCTTAATGCTCAGTTTGATGTTGTTTCTCATTGTGTGAGCATCACTTGCTTATAATTTGACCCTTTCCTGTTAGCTCCATCATGGAACCAAAAAAGTGTCCAGAGCCAGCAGCCCTTCGAAGAAGAATTCCAGGAACACGATTAAGTTGAAGAATGAAATCATTGAAAAATATGAGAGCGGCATTAAGATTGCTGAAATCGGCTGCATGTATGGATAAGTGATAAGTTCTGTTGTGGCGAGAAAGGAAGAAATAAAGGAGGCTAATATAGTGAAAGGCGTGAATGTGCTAACAAAATAGAGATCACAAACAATTGAAGATGTCGAACAGTTATTATTATTATTTTAGATAAATCAAAAACAGTTAGATGGCGATTCTGTTTCAGAGGCAATCAATGTGAAAAGGCCAGACTGTTGTATGCCGATCTCATTAAGAAAATGCCTGGGACGAGTGCTAGTGTACTTAGTGATTTAAAGGCCAGCAGAGGGTGGTTTGAAAAATTCAAGAGATGCACTGGCATACACTGTTACTAGACACGGCGAAGGTGCGAGTTCGAACAAGTCTGGGGCTGAAAAATAGTATTACATACTATATTTATTCCCTATAAAATGTGTTTTTGGTATGTATTTTGGAGTGTCTAGAACAAATTAATTGGGTTTACATGGATTCATATGGAAATAATTGCCTCTGTTTTCGTCGGTTTCAGATTTCACCAATTTTTTGGGGACAGATTATCAGTGAAAACTGAGGTTTTACTGTAATATGAATGCAGATTACACCCAAAATGCCACTGATGACACCTAACTCTAAGCTTGTACATAACAATTGCCCTACTAAGGTCATTCTTAGTTATCTCAAGAACTAGAGCTGATAGGAAACATCTGATTACATTTTTGCAATCAGCAACACAGAATTACCCAAGAATGTAAGGCACCAAAATGTGTGTAAACCAGTGTAATAAATTGGGCTTTATTTTATTTTAATAGTCCTGTGTTTAATTGACAGAGATTCTTGGTTAACCAGTGGTGTTGTTGCCACTCAAGGCGTTAGCTGGGATGGTGATGGTACTGTTACATCATCATTCGATAAATGGATAATTCCACCCGAGCAGCGGATAGTAGGCAGGCGTATCATGTACTCATATCAAGGTAAATTAAACATGTTTTTTTGTATGTTTATCGGGTATGGCCAAGCATCTGTGAGCTTAGTTTAGAAATGTGGTGTCTATTGTGTTTTGCCATGGATACATGAATCAGATTTCTTATATGTCTGTTGAGTGGTACCTGGGTCCAGCATTTGTCAGCTTTTGGATGAGTATGGACCAGCATAGAAATCCTCATTGGTTTATCAATCTCTTCTGTATACAACCAGGGTACACTCTTCTTTGGCTAGGGCTCACAGAGTGTGCTGATGGCTTTTAAGTTACCAGGTGGTTTTACCATTTTAGTATCCTCCTTGGAATGAAATAAAGCATATTTGTAAGGTTTTGTCCCAACTGGTGGCGAGAAAGTGGATTCTTAGTCCTCTCTTCTCAAACAATTGACATATTACAAGAAAATTTATAATGTCCACTAAATTTCTCTTTTACAATTCCACTACTGTTCATGATACTATGGTTTTCATAAGGATTATTGTAAGACAGGGGTTGTAGTGGATCAGAAACACAGGAAAATGCTGGGAATGGTATTTCATGGCAGGGAAAAATGGAAAAAAGCTGCTAGTTCTGCTCACTGAAGTTGAGAAACTCAAATTGAATTAAAAGTGAGGTCGTCAAAATCTGTTCTCAGTTATTCAGAAATATTTGGCTGTCACAAGCCATGAAATGCAGCAAATAAGATTATCAATGGTTCCTCTCATTTACGGTAAAATGTTAATGCGAGGTTCAGCACATCAAGACAATGCCTGGTTGCTAATTTCAGTGTAAGTGGCACTATATGTATAAGTGTGAGCATTAAATATCGCTTGGAAAAGTGGAAAGATGAATTTGTTTCAGCGCTATCCAAGGATTATAGCCATGTTAAAAACCCAGATGGATTTCCAGATTCTATCTTTTAGTTCTGGCCATGCGGTTGTGAGATGGTATTAGTGGTAATTTCGGTTTTCGTCAACATGTGGGAACAGCATGTTATATAACGATTGTGATATGTCTGGTTATTAAAAAAATGGATACACTGAAAAGTTTTCTGTTTCTAATTGCCGAGGATGGTAATCTTGTATGAGATGTGATTTATTACAGCTGTTTTTGTTTTCTGCATCAAATGACTGTTTATTTCATTTGTTCAACACAGCATTTCATTTGTTCAACACAGCAGACTGCTTTGGTGATATGCAAGTAACAGATCTTTACTTAGACTTGGGAAGATAGCAGATCCCTTCAATGTGTATAGAGTTCCTCCAGAGAACAACTTTTGATAATGAACCTAAGCATCTGATCCAGTAGTAGACAATGAGTGTGCAGAATTAGGAACACAAATTTTTTTCTAATGGAAAAACTAGACATAATTATTCAAATAGGATGGCAATAGCCAGTATGGTGTGGAATTATGTCTAGTTTTTCCATTGAAAAAAATTTGTTCCTAATTCTGTACACTCATTGTCTACTACTGGATCAGATGCTTAGGTTCATTATCAAAAGTTGTTCTCTGGAATTTATTACAATTAGCTAGAACTATGTTAGAATCGAAAGACGTCTTAGTCACATAACGCTTCCCTTCATTATATTTCATTTGTGGTAAAAAATCTTGAGTATTGGACATATTGCTCTCTCTCTCTCTCTCTCTCTCTCTCTCTCTCTCTCTCTCTCTCTCTCTCTCTCTCTCTCTCTCTGTCTGTCTGTCTGTCTGTCTGTCTGTCTGTCTGTCTGTCTGTCTGTCTATCTATCTATCTATCTATCTATCTATCTATCTATCTCTCTCTCTATCTATCCATCTATCTATCTATCTATCTATCTATCTATCTATCTATCTATCTATCCCTCCTCCTCCTCCCCTTTCTTCCTCTTCCTCCTGCTCCTTTTTCTATTTCATCAGCTGCCTAGTTTGGAATTAACTAGCAATCATAACTCTTCACCCTTTATTATGACCTCACAACTGATACACCTGGCATATTTTGTGTAGATCTCACTTATATTTCACTGTGTCGATTAAACATTTAAACATTATTACTCATGTTTGAATTCAATTTTTAGTTTCATATCTGGACATAACATAATATAGAGAAACATCTTGGAGCATTTGAAGAAATGATACTGGAAGTAGATTGTTAGAGCTATGCACTCAACATGACCTCTTTATAACAAACACATTTTTTAAACACAAAGACTCACAAGTATACACCTAGTACACATGGAATGATCTAGAAAGCAAAAGCCAAATTGATTTCATATTAGCAAGAAACAACAGAAAGCGAAATATATTAGATGCAAGAGCAGTACCCAACTTAAGTATAAACACGGACCACAAAGCAATTATTATCACAATAAGAACCAATAGAAGAAGAAAGCAAAGACTAGGAAAAGAACATATCGTGTGAAATAGTAAACTTAAGAAATCTCAAAGATGAGACAGGAGGGAAAATGATGAGAAAGAATTAAATTAAATCTTAAACTATATATAGAAAGAAAAACGGTGGAAGAAGAATGGAATATGTTCAAATAAAGTATTTTAAACACTGTAAAAATATGTAGAACCATGAAAAGACCCAAAACATGGATAAATAAAATAACAGGTTGGTAGAACGCTGAGATACAGACATGTGAAATCCTTAAATGATATGATGTAAATGCACATCTAACAAACTTATGTAGAAGTTTATACAACAGTGAATGTACAGTAATAACAAACCGAGGACAAGGTTGTGTCCTGTCCCCCATCTTGTTCATAACCTATACGCTGTCTAGCATATGTAAAGAAACCAGCCAAATAGAGACCATAATAACACTGCATGATGAACAGAACACAGTAGAAGAACCAACGTCAAATTACACCATTAAAGAACTATTTGCGGACTAATAGCAAAATCAGAAACAGAATTACAAAGACCATATGAATAGTCTAAATGAAATATGTAAGGAACATAACATTCACATTAGCACCAGTAAAACAGAGGTAATGACTATAACCAAAGAAGAAAAAAAAAACAAAGATTCATCAAAAAGAACACCCCCTGAAAGAAGTAAAGAGCATCAAGTGTTAGGAAGTATATCATCATCAAATGGCAAATCAGAAGACGAGAATCGAAAATAGATGCAATAAGGCAAACCAACTCATTGCTCAAATGGCACCTGTACTAAAGAACAAACATGTATCAATGGATACTAAACAAGCATTCCACAACACAATCATCCAACCAATTCTATGCTACCAATACCAAATCTGGACAATGACAGAAAGAGAGAAAAGAAAAATGACTACAACGGAAATGAGATTTCTGAGAAGAATATTCAATGTATCAAGAAGAGAGGATATCAGAAATGAAGAAATCAGGACTAGAGGTTCTTCTTCTTCTTTCGTTCGCTTGAAATATGTCTATAACTGCAATGCTCTCTCTTGTATAAAATGAACTGTCTTTTTCAGTTCACACAGCGGTCCATAGAGTTTATCTTCCACTGTCGTCTCTCTAGGCCAGAAGGTTTGCCTAGATATGTTATATTTTGGGCAGTCTTGGAGTATGTGCTCTGCTGTCTGCGACGCCAATCCACATGTGCACATGGCTGTTTCACCAATCTTGAATTTTGTATACATGTGGTTGCGTAATCTATTGTGCCCTGTTCTGAGGCGCAGAATAATGACTTGTTCTGGTCTATCCATAACGTGGTAGTCATCTTGAGCAGGTTTTGGTGGCTTTCTGGCTGATTTGATCATTCTTTTCTTTTGGTGGTATGTAACGGGCACATCAGGCTGTTCTTCTTTGGCTCCTTCCTTAGCCAATTGATCAGCTCTGTCGTTTCCGGGTACTCCACAGTGGGATGGTATCCACTGTATGGTGACCTTATGCTGACTGCTAAGTTCAGAAAGTAGTGTCCTTAGTACTGGCAATTTCCCAGACAGGAGCGCCTCGAGTACTGATTTTGCATCTGTCAATAGCACCACAGGTTGTGTACCATTGCTGGTATTTAGTAATTTCTCTGTTGCTATCTTGATTGCCTCAATTTCAGCATCGTAGTTATGGCAGTACTTTCCTGTCGGTACTCTAGCTGTGTCCCTGGTATTATTTGGGTATTCTATGTACACTCCCGCTCCTCCATTTCGAACAGCATTTTGTGCTGACCCATCTGTGTAGACTCGGATCCAGAGGTCCTGTGGGTATTCTTCATCAAGGAAGCTGAGAGTGGCTGTTCTGCGCTGCACACTGTTCTGTTCTTCCTTGTCAAATATTCCTCTCACTTTTGTCTGGATTTGTAATGATAGTCTATGCTCATCTTTCATGGAGTTCGCTCTGGAATAGTTGTTAGGGGGATACCAACTGTGGGCAGATAGGTGGTTTCTCTGCAGAGTCGTTTGGCCTGGTGGATAAAACTACTTCTTTTCAACCGCCCCATAGCTAGATTTTCAAATCTTTTTCATAGGGTGGCCTGGCAAGCTGAGGAACTTTTCTGCTTGTATTAGTGTTTTCGTATCTCTGCGCTCACTCAGTGCTTGTGTCCTCCCCATCTTCTCCATTTCCACTGTAGGGGTTGGTCTCATCCCTCCTGTGGTGACTCTAAGTGCTTGATTTTGCACTTTGTCCAGCTCTTGTAGTGTGGTTTTTGATGCCGAACACCACACAGTTGACCCGTATTCCAGGTGTGGTCGTATGCTCTGTTGATAAACTTTGCTAAGTATTTTCCCACTGGCTCCCCATGTGGTTCCACTTAGCTTTCTCAGGATGGCTATTTTCCTTCTGGCTTTTGCTACTGCTTTGTTGATGTGCTTTCTCCATGTCAGCATGCCATCAAATGTTACTCCAAGGTATGTTGGTTCTTTATCTTCTCTTAGGGGTGTTCCATTTATCTGGATGGTCCCTGCCTTTTGTTTTGGAGAGAGGGTAAATAGGGTGGTGCTGCACTTGTCAGTGTTTATGCTGACACACCATCTATTTGCCCATGCAACAAATGTATCTACAGCTCTTTGTAGTAGTCTGGTGGCCACTGATGCATGTTCATTTGTGCTCCATAGAACCAGGTCATCGGCGTACATTGCGGCTTTAATTCCATGCGGTAGATTAGCAACGAGATCATTGATGAAGATTAGAAAGAGTGTGGGGGACAAGACTCCGCCCTGGGGAACACCGTGACGCAGTAGTACTTTCTTGCTCTTTAGTCCGTCTATCTGTACTCGGACTCTTCTGTTGTGCAAGTATGCTTTCACCCATTTGTACATTCTTCCATTGACTTTGCAGTTTCTCAGTTTATTCATCAGACCTTCTTTCCAGACTATGTCAAAGGCTTTCTTCAAATCTATCCATGCTGCAAGCACCAGCTTCTTCTCTTGGAATGCATCCTCAATTTCTTGAGAGAGGTAGGTTGTCTGATCTTCCGTAGAGTAGCACTGCCTAAAGCCAGCCTGCTGTGGCACAAGGATGTTTTTACTTTCAATATACCACTGCAGTCTGTGATTGATGATGCGCTGCAGTGTTTTGCAGAGACAGCTGGTGAGGCTAATTGGTCTGTAGCTAGAGGCAATGGAACTATCTTTCCCTGATTTTAGGAGGGGTATCATGATTGCTTCTCTCCAGGCTTGTGGAACACTGCCTAAGGTCCAACTTTTATTGAAGATCTGCAACAGCTTTGCTTTGGCCTCTGTTCCTAGGTTCCTGATCATTTCATTGGAGATACCATCAGCTCCTGGTGACTTTCTCATTTTCAGTTTTGATATGGCTAGCTCCAGTTCGCTGATTGTGATGGGTGCCTCCAGAACCTCATGTACTATTTCCTTCTGTCCTGTATGTTGCCGTTTCTCTCGAATCTCTTGTTGTTTCTCTGGACTAATTTTGATATTGTTATCTTGTGCGAATGAGTCCGCAAAATGGTCAGCTGCTTGCTTTCTTGTTAAGATGTTTCCATCTTTATGTAGTGCAATTTTTGAGTTTCTCCCTGTGCCCTCATAGCTAAGTTGTTTTATTAGCTTCCACAATTTCTTTGTGTCTCTTTCAAAGTTCAGAGACTGTTTTTTTCCTGCCAGCTTTTCCGTCTAGCCTGCAGCTTGGCTCTTTGAAATTTGGCTTTTGCATGCTGGAATTTATTGTGGTGCTCTTGGATGGGTGTGACCTCTGCTTGCTTTCTACATACTTCCACAGCATTATGCAACTGTTCCAGTTCACTACTCCAGTAGGGTTTATATTGTTTACGGGCTCCTCTTGGTACTGTTTCTCGCGCTGCCTGTAGTATGCATTTCCCAAATTCTTCAACTACTTTATTTATGTCTTTCTCAGTGTTCAGGTTTCTAACCAGTATGCTGTTGTTTCCCAACAATTCGTGTAATGTTCCACTCCAGGTCTGGTGAATGAAAAGCCAGGTCAGGTGTAGTTGTAGAGTGCCATGATCTCGAGTAGAAAGTATGTGGGTCGGACGGCTTGTTAACCAAGATGAATCTATTCTCATCCTGCCAGTCTTCCAGTCTCTCTCCTCTCTGGTCCATGTGATCATAGCCCCAACTCTGCGAGTGGCTGTTGAAATCGCCACACACAATCATTTTTTCTGTTAATGGTAGTGTGTCCAGTGCCTGTGGGCGGTCACTTGGACAGTAGTAATTGATCAGATGTAGGTCTGTATAGCCTGTTTTAAGTTTAAGTGTCTGATACTCAGCACCTTCCATATAGACTTCGATTTGGGAAGCAGTGATGTTATTTTTTTACAAGGGTAAGTATCCCAACTTTTCGCCTGTCCTTTCGGTCAGATCGGTAACACTGGTAGCCTCTGATTTTGAAGGCTATATTTTCGTTGAGGTGAGTTTCTTGCAAGCAACATATGCTTGCTTTTTCTTGGTCCAGGATGTTTTCTAATTCTACTTTTTTGTTGTTGACTCCCGCATTCCAGTGCATTATTTTAAGTCTTTGTTTAGTATGGCCAGCTGTTCTATTCTTATGTCCCCTGGCTCCACAGGACATCTGAGAAGGACCTCCAGTAGTTGGGGTTGGACCCTTTCGAGACATAGGGCCCGGCACTGCATCTGCCTGGGGGTCCAAAGCAGGGCAAGCACCATAACTTTTAGCAGTAGTCGACATATTCCATTTTGCGTAATTGCGTGGCATCCTGATTTCTGTGGTGCGACTCCTAGCTGGTTGCCTCCGTCTTCAGCACCTTTCCTTTGCTAGAGCAGACTGTGGTCTCACTCGAGTTTAGATGTGTACACACGCACACACGTGTCTGCACATGCATGTATGTGTATACACTTCTAGAGCACACTAGTTATTTTCCGGTGTCAGATACTCGCCGTCGCCCCTTCTCCTGTTAGTTTAAACAGTTCCACCATGTGAAGGACAGGAGTTGGACTTTTGCTGCATAGGTTATGTATTCACGAGCCTTTGGGGTATTTAAGCAATGTTGGGCGCTCACCCCAACACTACGCCCCGGCTACATACAGCAACATTTGGAACCAGGACTAGAGGTTATAACAGCATTAGATTTCTTCAGAAAACAAGTTAAATGATTTGGCCATATAACTATGCTACCAACTAATAAGTATACCATAACAAGCAATGACATACAGACCAAACGGATTCAGAAGAAGAGGCCGGCCACTTAAAAGATTTACAGAAGGAATAACAGAATCAATGGGAATCACGATATATGGGCACTCTCCCGCTGTTTATGCTTCACCTCGACACCGCGAGGTACAAGAGGAACAGGATGAGACGAGATACCTGGAAACTTTTTAAGGAAATGAAACATTAAATGAAAGAAGGTTATGGTGTCTGTGTGTCACATGAATATTTTCTGTAAACTGACTATGTAAGTAATTATCTTTTGTTATGTGTAGGTACTGAATATGGTTGGACAGTGGGACAGCCGAACACAAAATATTCTTACATTTGTGAAATCAGCATGGATGAAGTCTACAGGATTGTGCAGCAACACCGTGACTTTGGTAATACCATTTTTACAAAAGTTTTATTTTGTGTGTGATATACATGTGCATAGTGGTATAAGAAAGTACAGTAATGGTGGACACAGAATATTAAACACATCCTGTGCAAGAGAACTGGCTAAGAATCAGACCTTTTTGGCAGACTGATGAGAGCAACATTCTATAAAGGATTTGCTACCTGGTGATGTTGAGGGAGTTCATGTGTTAAACTTTGATGCTGCCTTCTTCCCTCAAGTAATTTTTAAATACCTCTAATATTGCAATTATTACGAGTTACTGTATGCAGATAAGATTGTTTAAAGGTCAGGTTTATTCTTGGCTGTTATATCTATTTGTTTCTCTGTGTCATCTGTCTTGCCTTCTGTGTGTAGCTGCATTAAGGATCCAATTGTTGCCCTTAATCTATGCTCATCAATTTGTCACAGGCCAGCTGTCTGGAATGCAGAGATTGAGAATTATTTGTGCATTTACCATACCTCTGTCTACATTGCTGCCATTTTCTGACATCTGCAGACCATTCCAGCTAGACCTAATCCTTCATTCCATATGGATCCATCTCTAGATTCATTGTTTTTTCTTTAGTACTTGTTTCTATTCTGTTGGCTGAAGTATCGCCATTGCCCCCTTGATAGTGATTCCTCTCATATCTTCTAAATTTCTCAAAATATTTTTACTCTCTAGAGAGAAAAGTCTGGAGGAATTTACATTCCCTGTTGCACATCTCTCTTGATTGGCTTTGTTATCAAATTTTATGGCAGCTTGTTAATGTCTATGATCAATTATGTTTTATGCTTATTTTCAGATTATGGATTAGATGTTGATTATCCAGGACAGGCTCCAAGAGGCCCAACGTTCTTGCAAGAACCTCAAGAAACTGTTGTATTAGGCAGAACAGACACCGTGTTTTTAGAGTGTCTTGCAAATGGAAAACCAGATCCCTCATATGAGTGGCTTGTTGAAAGACAAGGAATAATGGTGTCTCTGCCTGCAAATCCCAGGTGTGTATAAATCCAGGATATATCTTTTGTTATGCTTCCGATATATTTGTTAGCATTTTGGAAATGTTAAATGTAATAGCAGGAGAACCTGTGTAAAGACATCAAATAGTTAAGGTTTGTTGGATGACTCTTCAGTTCTTGATCTGGGAACATGTTTATTTGTTTTGCACAGCAATTTGAATGAATTTAATACATGTTTTTTATTTATCTTTATTTTTGTCAGGGACCTAGCTTTATATTTATATATATAACAGAGAAAAACTACAAGAAATTACAGTCAAAGAGAAATTTACAGATGAAATAAAATGTAAACTTGAAACTCTGCAAAACCCTTTGGAGGAAAGCGTTGACCAAACTTGGTTGATAATCAAGAATACAATTCAATCTACCGCAGAAGAATGTCTCGGTGTGATAACCACGCATAGAATGAACAGATGGTTCAATCAATAATGTGAAGAAGCAGTCATTAAGAAAAAGAATGCCAGACAGTTATGGTTAAATGACGTCAACAACATCCAAAAGGAAGAGCATTATAGAAATGAATGTAAAGAGACTACAAAAGTAGTCCGACAGCAGAAGCGAGAATATATGAGTAATATAATCAAAGATATGGAAACTAATCGCCAGAAAAATGAATCCAGAAAGTTTTTTTAAAGAACTGAAGTCAATGAAACGAGGGCACCAACAAAACACATATGGTTTAAAAGACAAAAATGGGAACATGATAAATACCAATGAGGAAATGTGCAACACATGGAAAGAATATTTTGTTGAATTACTAAATTGTGAAGCTCCAAGTAACACTTTCCCACAGGAAGAGGTTCTAACATGTGAACCACAAATTGAAGAACCTACATTTGAAGAAATCCTATATGTAATCACACGACTTAAAAACAATAAGGCAACTGGGACTGATGGAATTGCTGCTGAATTTATAAAGGCAGGTGGCCATGCATTACATCTAAAGCTATACGAACTAATAATAAAAATCTGGAGGACAGAAGAATTACCCCATGACTGGAAAGAGTCATTATTGATACCTACCTTTAAAAAAGGAGACAAGTTCCAATGTGGAAATTATAGAGGATTGATTGATTGATTGATCTAGGAACCGACATCACAGCATTCGGGACATTCCCATAAGCGCTCCGTCCCCATCCTCAGCAACCAGCGAAGAGTTCCAACACTAATAGTTCCAGTAGCAATCTGATTATATGTCCGTCTCGCCTTTCCTCTGAGCGTTGAGCGTCGGCCAGATCCCCTCGTCACTCCTCGCTGCCTCATTCTAACCAGACTATGGTGATCCATTTGCTCCTCCGAGGTGTACACGTGCTCCCACAAGGCCGCAACCACATCTGCCTTGTCATGCATCAATACTCCACCAAGTTCTGCCGAGCCAGCCAATCTGTCCGCCTGTTCATTCTCCAGTACACCGGCATGCCCAGGAGAAAAGATCCAGGTGATGCTTGCTACCAGTGACCTCCGAAGCGAAGCAAGCCACTCTGCACGAAGCTTGCCTGTTCTCACCTGTTCTCAAATTATAGAGGAATATCACTACTGTCCACAAGCTATAAGATACTATCCGCAATATTACTAAATAGACTAAAACTATATTCAGAAGACATATTAGGTGACTACCAGGCGGGTTTTAGACAAAACAGATCAAAAATAGATCAGATATTTATCTTACGACAAATAGCAGAGAAAAATTGGGAATATAAAAGAGATCTCTATAAACTTTTTGTGGATTTTAAAAAGGCTTATGATAGTGTCCATAGGAATAGTCTATGGAATGCTCCAACATCATAAGTGAAGAAATACAAACTAGAATCAACTCTGGAAATAAGATATACTATGCACTACAACATCTTCTAAAATCAAATGCGCTATCTCGTAACACCAAAATCACTATATACAAAACACTGATCAGACCAGTTGTGCTGTATGGCTCTGAAACCTGGAGTACAACGAAAGGAGACGAAGCCTTGTTACAAACCTTTGAGAACAAAATATTAAGATGCATCTTTGGACCCATTAGGGATACACAAAGTGGAGAGTGGAAAAGAAGTAACAAAGACATTTATGATCTGTTTTAAGTCCCCGCTAATCACTGGTATCATGAAGGCTAATAGACTACAATGGCTGGGGCATATAGAAAGAATGGAAGATAATAGGGAAACAAAACTCGCTTACACTCAGGAAATAAATGACCATAGACCCTGAGGTAGACCACGAAGATGGTGGAGAGATAATACATATACAGACCTACAAGCACTTGGAATCAACGACTGGCAAGAGAAGGTCCACCAGAGAGACGAATGGAGATGGATTGTATCTGCAGCAAAGAACCTCAATGGCTCGGAACGCTGAAGAAGAAGAAGAAGAAAGCATGCACATGCCTGTTGCTGACAGGAAAGTGGGAGCTCATCCGGGATATGAGCCTGGGACCTCTTTCTGCTGGGGAGAAATTAATGTTAATATTGTTTTTGTGTCTGTTTACATAACTGTCACGCCAGTCGGTATTCACTTTACTGTCATTGACTAGGTTCGTTAGTTGTGTAAATCGTTTATGGTCCCTTGGTTTCAAAAACCGGACGAGTCCCCACTTTCCTGTCAGTGACCTAGCGTTATATTTAGATATGGTAAAGCATGCACACGCCAGTCGCTGACAGGTAATTTATGCTTTCTCTCCAAAAGCACTTCACACATAGTCAGGCTACATGGCTGTCCTGCTTGGGGAAGGTTTATTTTCTTCTCTAAATGAGCGTCACAATAATATCACAGATCGCTCACTATACAATTAGGTACCGACAAAACACAATCATGTCAGTACTCGAAACATAGTCTCAATATAAGTATATACAATCAATAATTTATATACACGCACTCAGCCTGCTAGCATACAGTTTAGCCAACTTAGTCAGTCTGCATACAAGTTGTCGCCATCTCAGACAATCACAATTTTACACTTGTATATCATAAAGGCTTTCATTCTTCTGTCTGTCTAAATTCTATTCGTCCTCTCAATCTCGTCCATCCAGATTGCTAGTCGCACACCATCTGTCCGACCCCTGTCCAGTCTTTTTCATCACGTGTCACCTGACCACGTGATTCATGTCTGAACTCCCTTTAGTCAGTCCGTGTTGAGTCTGACACTTGCATCGAACTCTAACTGTACCTTGATCTCAGGGTTAAGTGTTTGTCAACAGTTCGTGACCTGTCCTCACTCTTTCATAGCCTGTTTCCCCTTCAACCCCTGTTGGCTGGCTGTCTTCCTCTATGCCTTTCCTGTCAGTTCAGTACGTTATGTCTAGGTCTCAATTGGGTCTCTTATCATTATATTAAATGCTGCTCACTAATTTGACATCGAAGATACTTTCTTTGCATTTGTCCTGCAGACTTAATAATTTGTGATTGTTAATTTCAAAATATCACATTTTGCTTCTCCATTGTCAAGGTTTAAAAAAAAATTGCAAATAGACATAGATAGTTCTTAGTCTTAGCTTTTCACAGTGTTTAAATATTTTATCAATGCTGGTAATTTTTAAAAGATCATATGTCAAATTGTTTTTTTAGCCTATAAAAAGAATATAGAGTACCAGGCTTTAACTTTAATAACTTTGTTTAACCCTTTACAGGGCAGACGCTTGTCCGCTTTGTAGCCCTGAACGGGCAAGATTTTTTCAGGTTCGGTAAAATTTAGGTAAAAACAGCACAAATAAAGTGTTAGTCAACCGATTTTAGTTAAACAACACAATGAAGGGAAAAGCATGCAGAATATGTTACTCATGTGATTGTTGTCGGTAATCCATATATGAACATAAATATTTACGAAATACGGCATGTTGTTGTGATTTTCCGTCCTCTATACAGCAATTTACAAACACATTTTCAGAATCATAATCACTTTCTTTAAAGTCCGACTCAGACTGCTAAATGCAAAGTAACGCTTTGCACTGATATCTAGCTCTGATTAATAGTCAACTTCGTGTCCTTTAATGTCACTTAAATTGAACCTAGTGAAATCTCAGCTATCACTTGAAGAATCACCGAAATCCGTTTTGAAAAAGAGCGTAAAAACCCCGAAAACTATTTTTTTAAAAAGTCCGTAAAAGTCGGTTCAAATTACTAGTACGCGCTTTACAAATGGCGGCCACATTGTCAAGCTATCGGCGAAAGTGAAAGTAGCCGTCGGAAGTATCGGAAAGCCGAGAGATCGCGTTTTTACAATGCATAATAGTATCGGCCGGTTTGAGACGTTCTGCCCGTTTAACGTATCGGACGGAAATGGCCGGTCCACCCTGTAAAGGGTTAAAATGTAATTTTAAAGTTTTATATGTGAATTATATAGAAATAGATGAGCATATTTGGAGATTTGTGCTAAATGTTAAATTATTGTATTTTGACTATTTAAAAACTTTTTTTTAATTTTCTGAGCAATTTATAACAAATGCAGTGTGCACACCTGTCCTCCAAGGACATCCAGGTTGGATGTCAATTTCACTACTCCAGGATTAGAAGGGAATATACCATCCTTTTTCTTATTTTGTTAAATCCACAGTGCACACTTTCAATTGAATTTGGTCTGTTTAAGAATAGGTGGACGTCATCACCTCTAAGCCACTGTAGCAGCAGCCAACATTAATTCTGACGCAGTATTTCTTACATTCTTAATATGCAAACCTGAACATTTCTAGGCAGTATCATTGCACCAAATGTCACCAGCTCATAAATACTGTGTCTCAGAAACCAAACTAGTTTGGCCATATGTGATTTAGAAAGAACAGTAGTGAAAGGCGTAATTCCTGAAAGATAGACTGAGTCTGAACAACACTATGGCAAACACTGGACATTATAGAAAATGCATGAGGCAGGGGAACTGGCAAAGGATTGAGAATCATTCAGATGGACTGTGATGAGAGTGAAGATTGACAAATGACTTGCTACATGGTGATGTAGGAGATTGTGTAGGTGATGGATATTTTCATCTCTTGCGTGTAATTTGTGCACCAGGATGAAAAACCAGGAGTTTGTTTCTCAAGATCTTCGCTGATGCTATGGAGTTCGTGCATTGAGTGAAGCAATCTTTGAGTGAATTGTCGCAGCGTGTGTGGTTCTGTGGTGTTCGGTGTTTCCAACATGGCAGAAGAACGTTTGTGCTGTGTGTGGAGGGCAGTCAACCTAACACGACAACGGTTACGGCGGGGAGGCCGTAAGAGGCAAGGCAGGGAAGGTGGGGCAAGACATTTTAGACTCAAATGTGACCGTCTGGGCCTCAAGAATACTCAGATTCTATATTAGAACTGTGCCAGCATAAAACAAGGCCCTATTCTGGAAAACCTAGTATTCAGGAACAACATTGTAGCACTTCAGAAGACAAGACTGGGTGATCGCCGGTTTCAATTGTTTCAACAACAGGCGACACCTCGGAATGGTGATTCTCATCTGAGACAGTATGGTGGCTTCAGAGTTAGACATGTCCAGTTGGGACAGTGACAACATACAAATACAGGCGGTTAGAGTTCAATCCGGTCTACCATTCG
Organism: Cepaea nemoralis; assembly: GCA_014155875.1. Lineage (NCBI taxonomy): Eukaryota > Metazoa > Mollusca > Gastropoda > Stylommatophora > Helicidae > Cepaea > Cepaea nemoralis. The sequence goes on from JACEFZ010017893.1 coordinate 102,317, forward strand.
TGGTGATTGTTTATGCCCGTAATGCGAGTGTGTATTCCCAGAAGTGGCAGTGCTTAAGTGACATATTAGGTCACAAGAGAAATGTTATTTTCTGTGGCAATTTCAACGCTAAAGGCAGATCCTGGGGAAACATTTCCTCCAACACACAGGGGGAGGAGCTCGAGACTCCACTTGAAACCATTAACCTGGTTTGTATCAACAGTGGCTGTGTCACCAGGACAGCAAGTTTCTCTGGCGCTGGTTTCTCCTTCACTCACTACAGTATGTAGATGGTGTGTCCTAGGGTACCACAGAAGCAACCACCACCCTTGCAGTATATTGGTGGAGAAAGGCAGACCCAGGCAGCATAAGTCAACGGTCAAGACGTTCCAGTACGACAGTACAGGGCAAGATGTGGTGAGTAAAATTTGGCGTGACAAGTGAAGAAAGCTTCAGGGCAGGGAATAAAGCTGGGATTTTGAAGTGGAAAAGGCCTGGGTGGATAAACATAGTGCTGTAAGGAAATGGCAAAATGCCAAAAAGAACAGAGTTGCCCATCCTAGTCCCTGCATGCACTTAGAAAGAGAGATGCACACAAAAGTAAGCCACTTAAAAAAACTGGTTAAGGAGGTTAAAAGTGAAAAATGGGCAGAGGTATGTCACAGAGTAACCACTGACAAGTCACTGAAATTGTTCTGGTGACTACATAAAAGCATGAGTGTAGTCAAGAATAAGAGTATTCTTGACTTCCAAGGCACTGACCTCATCTGGCAGAGGACTGACGAGAACAAGGGCAATGCCCTCTTCGAACGCTGTCCAGAGCAGAGCAACCAGACAAAAGTGAGAGGCTTAAATCTCACCAAGAAGGTCACCTCAGATAGGTGCAATGCCCAGAACATTTCGGATGATGACACAGTGACAGTGAAAGAAATCAAGGCTGTGCTTCGACGTTCAAAAAACAGCGCTCCAGGGCCAGCTAGAGAAATTAGCAGACATGTACAACAACAGAATAGGGAGTGCTAGCATCAAGGAAAACTGATTCCTTTGCCAAACCCTTGCAAAGACCACAAAAATATTCGGGGATATCGAGTAATAACCAACCAGAATACAATAGGCAAGTTGCTGGAGAAGTTAATTGTCAGAAAAATATCAAGCCAGCTAGAGAGGCAAGGTCACCTACCCTTGGAGGGTACCGTCCAAAAAGAGAAATCTGGACCAAAAACAGAGTAAAAATGACAAACAAGAATATGCTAAGATAAATAGAGAAATAAGTAGATAAATACATGTAGGCATAAAAAAGTTGGTTAAACGAGCTGTGCAAGAAAATAAAATTAAATTCTATTAAAGATGCAAAAAATTTACACAGAAAAATCAGTGAGCTCACGGAAGAAAAATAATAATAAATACAGGGTGTTTGAAATAAAAAACGGGAAAGATATTATTGGAGGAAGGTGCTATAATGAAGAGGCAGAATAAGTATATGTATAAGCGAACTATGTGATGGAGAAAGGGAAGAATTAACAGAAGAAAGCAACTTTGAAGGTCGCTGACACTGTAAAACATATGAAGAAAAGAAAAACAGCTGGGCCAGATGGAATTACAATAGAAGAATTAGAAGTACTCAGAGAATTTGGAGTTCAAAATGTTGAATGATATTTACTGAGTGATATGCTGAAATCTGTATGTATAGCTATACCAAAAAGATCAGGAGCAATTGAATGTGAAGATTTTCATACAGTTAACCTCATAAACTATGTCATTAACCTTCTACTCAGAATTATAAAGAGAACAATAAAGAAAATAAAAATGGAAATTGGTGAAGGCCAGTATGAATTTTTGGAAGGAAAGGGTACAAACAATGCAATATATACATTACGAACACTAATAGGAAGATCAATAGAGACACAGAAAGACATTTATTTGTGCTTCATAGATTATACTAAGGCATTTGATGAAAACATGAACTGATTAAAATGTTGGAAGATATCAACATTGATGGGAAAGATCTCAGAATAATAAAGAATATTTACTGGAACCAAGTAGGAGCAATTAATATGAAAAATAAATAGGGCAATTATGAACAAATAAAGCTAGGAGTACGACAGAGATGTGTCTTGACACCAGATCTCTTTTCCTTCTATAGCGAAGTAATGAGAGAATCAAATTGAAGCCAGGAATACTAATCAGGCCGGCTTCGTGGCTTAGAGGTTAGCGACTTCTCTCCGTAATCTTGTATACTCTCGTAGGTAACGTGATGACGGTGAGAATCAGCAGTGGTTCAAATCGCATCAGTAACTTACGGGGTATGTGAGCCGGCCGCTCAGAAAGCAATGGCAAACTACTGAGCGTAATCTTGCCAAGAAATCAACATACAGCTGAAAGATGCTGTTGACAGCGATGTCCTGTAAAGGATATGCAAAACATTTTTTAAAATACTAATCAGAGGTTATAATATAAACAATATAAGCTATGCAGATGTCACAGTATTGTTGTCGGATAATGCAAAAGATCTACAACAATTGGACATTGTAGCAAAAGAGAGTGCAAAGCAATTACTCTCCTTGAATATCAAGTAAATAGTAACAATGGTGATATCAAAGCAAAAGGAAAGGTGACACTAAAATGTGAAATGGAAATAGAAGGGAAAATTCTTAACCAATGGATAAATTTAAATACCTAGGGGCATTTATAACATCAGGTGGAAGATGCACAACAGAGCAACAGAGATTAAGATCGGAATAAAACAGGCAAAAGCAACATTCCAGAAAATGAAGACTATCTTATGCATAAGTTACTACCATTGAATGTAAAAAAAGAGAGTACTGAAATGCTATGTAGAGTCTGTTTCACTGTAGGGAAATGAATCTTGGAATGTAAATGAACAAATTAGGAAGCACTTGGAGGCAGCAGAGATGTGGTTCCTGAGACGAATATTGCAAATTCCTTGGACTGCCAGAGTAATTAACAATGATTGCCTGTGAGATGCTAATTAAACTAGAACATTATGTACAACAATAAGAAAGAGACAAACAGCTTTCTTTGATCATGCGATGAGAAGAGAGGCATTGAAGAACATCGTGACAACTGGAAAGATTGAAGGGGGCAGAGGCAGACGTGGGGAGGAATGTTGCTGGATGGATTGAGATGGTGGCATAGAGGAATATCATCAGTAGCGTTGATACAGAACACCAAAGACTGAGATCTGTGGAGAGCCATGGATGTCTATGCCAGCTGGATGATGACTTGCACTTGATGATGATTATGAAAACATGATGGCGCCTCTAACACCATTCAGAGCTGAAGGTGCCACATTTCTCTACGCACCCATTTGAAGCCAGCTCTTACTCTATGCTATTTGTTGTGGACTGGACCATTCTCTGCATGGCTCCATACCCTTTTTTTGTTTTCACTGTTGTGGAAAGCTACCTATGCACAATGGCTGTTGTCACCACTTGGCTGTGGCTGTGGCTGTGGAACTTCAGATGACTTCTCTATTCTTGTGTCCAATGAATTGTTGAGTATCCACCATGCCACAGTTGTCACAGCTCATGTGCATTTTTCCTACTTTGCAGGATGGCTAGTTGGGATGACATGAAACAGAAAAGGTTGTTTTCAAACTTTTTTAGGCTGTAAGAGCCTGATTAGGTTGCGCTCTGAAGGCTGACCGTCAATGTTTGTTTGGTCCAATTTCTCATTCTGGTTTTTCCATGGCCTGCTCGAAGCTTTCTCTACAGCAGTGGTTCTCAACCTTTTTTGGCCCGTGCCCCCCTTCACCATATTTTCAGAACGTCATTCCCTCCCTTTCGTATTTCCTACCTACAAAATTGGCCCGTGCCCCCCTTCACCATATTTTCAGAATGTCATTCCCCCCTTTCATATTTCCTACCTAAAAATCCCGCCCCCGGCCCTACACAGTGTATGTAATAATGGAAGCTAAATTTAATAGCATATACTAAAACAAGTCTAGACGTCTACATAAAACATGATTTGTGGGTCTTCTTACTTTATAAATTGAATTTTAGAAGGGTGAGACATACAGAACTGTACAATATGAAGGGAAAAACAATATCAAGTAATCGGTTCTTGTATTAACGCGATCTTGAAATAATCTTAATTCTCTCCCTGGAAACCCTAAAATTCCCCCCTGGGGGAGGGGGGGGGGGAATTCCACCACCGGTTGAGAACCACTGCTCTACAGCATCACCTAGTTGTTTCAATGCCCGAGTTCTCATCTGTCCTTTCGGTCCCAGCTGTGTAAGCACATTGTATGTAGAGTTGGAAATCAGACTTCCTGCTTCCATCTCTAGGGTTAATAGTTGGTACAGCATAATTATTCTGATTGACTGGTGACCATGTCACTTTAGGTCTCCACCTTGAAGATATGCTGCTCCTCATTAACAGCCGAGGCATCAAGGTGTGCATACCATACTTTTTCTTAAACTTATTGTGCCAGGATATCTGCCATGGCCCTTATGGCCATCTCCCAGTCTTTTACGCTACTGATGACGGACAGCAAGTTTGCAAGGTAGTTGACCTTTTACTTTCTGCCCAGCTTTGTGCATTGAAAGTCTGTAGTCTCCCTATATCCACTGTGGCTGTTAGCTATGTGAGCACTTTGTTATGGCACCATGTGAATCAGCCTTGCCTGAGATTACAAGACAGTATGTGTTTGAGAGTTGCCTCTCTCATGATGGTGCATCGTCAGGCTTTCCCCATTTGTCCAGGCTGGCAGCTGATGGTAGGATATCATAAAGTGATATGACAATGAACCTCAGCTGCAAGGGTGCCATATGTTCCAGGCCCCTTCCTATGACACCATCTGACCTTGTTGTGACTGTCGCACAGCCTTTTGCATTCTTCTGTCATCGTCTCCTTCTTAAATGTCATGGGCACCACGTTTCTGTGTTACCTGGTCGATGTCTTGAACTACCACCAGACAATGCCCTGTTTGAAACCTTGCTTATTGGATTGAGTTTGGATTTCAGCAATAGAGTCAGTAGCACTGTTGACTTTCCATTTCCTTCCTGTTCTTAATGCAGGCTTGAATTTGTAGGCTGCTTAGTCTAGGGACTCATGTAGCATCATCATGAGCCTGGATTTTCTGACTTTAAATTCCTTGGTGATTATCTTGAAGGGTAACATGAGCTTTGCCTTCCTGCAGTACAGTGCCTATATATAGATATTGAAAAAAAATTAACGTAGATCAATAATGCATAATTATACCTGAATAACTTGCATTTAACCCTTTACAGGGCAAGTGTTTTGCCTTTTTCTAACTCTGAACGGGCAAGATTTTTCAGGCGTTTACTGAGATTTTAGGTTAGGTTAGTAAAAACATCATATCTAAGGTGTTAGTGAACAGAATGTTATGAAATAAAGAACAGAAGGAAGGAAAATGAATGCAGATTTAAAACTGTGCTCACTTGTGAAATAGCTAATCCAATGTTGCCAGTAATCCACACATGAACACAGATATTTACAAAATACAACATATTGTTTGTGATTGTCAGTCATCTGTACACTATTTACAAACACTCTGCCAACTGCTCACTGGCCTCCAAGATTCTCGTAAAATCCTTTTTGAAAAACAAAGCATAAAAACTCTGAAACTGTACAAAAATCTGATCAAATCACTTACAAACGCTTGCAAATGGCGCTCTTGTTATCTACTTATCAAGAACACCGGACGTAAACAATCAGAAGTCTCGGAAAGCCGTGAGATCGCATTTTTTACAATATTTAGTAATCATGAACGCTTTGGGACGTTTTGCCCGTTCCGGGGTAAAAACACTCTTGGATGCTTTGGGACGTTTTGCCCGTTGTGGGGTAAAAATTCTCTTGGCTGCTCTGCCCGGTAAAGGGTTAATATGTGCAGCTAGATCATGAAGAACAGTTGGTATAAATTGTGCTTGCAGCCAATGACTTTGAAGGCTTAAGATGCTAAAGACAATAATTTATTCATTCATTAGCAGTCTTTTGCAGAACCTCACTCCCATAACAACCTTTCAGAAAACCTTGATCATAACAAGATGTCCCGCATCCGATACACCCTTCTGGAGATCATCCGCCATATCCTGCACCCATCTTCTCTTTGGCCTTCCTCTTCCTCTCTTCCCAGGCATATACCCCTCCATTATTGTTCACTCCAAACTTTCGTGACGTTTCAAGAGACCAAAATATTTCAATTTTCTTTGTTTTATCGTCTTTAATAGCCAACCTTCTTCAAAATTCAGCTCTTGAAGTATGGATACATGTGTTTTTTTCTTTATCCAAGATATTCTTAGATCTTGTCTATAACATTTATATTCAAAGGTATGTATGCAATAATGCATGTCATAAAATAACTGTGCTTGTATGTTATTTGAGTACAGGTATTCATTCACGACTGGAAAACTAGAAATTCACAACCCAACTAATAGTGATGAAAGTACCTACCAGTGCAAAGCTGCTAATATGTATGGGACTATTCTAAGTAACTTAGTACCATTGTCTTTTGGATTTCTGGGAGAATTTTCAAATGTTCCGCCAGCTACTGTGAATGGGAATGAATATGACGGTGCTCAACTGGAGTGCCCTCAGATTGCTTCAAAACCAGGTAAACTACAAAATATACCAGATATATGCTGGTGTTGGTTAATCACTCAGTAGTACAGCTTATTAATGTTTAAAATCTATTACTCTATCTCTTCATCTTTAGCCATTTTGTGACACCTGCAAAGTTTTATTGTATTAGATTATAAAAAAAAAAATTATCTAAATGCATAAGTAATCACACATTTTCAAGCATTGCTAAAACTGCTGTTTGAGTGAATTATTAGACCTACACACTATTTTAGGCAACTAAAACTGCTGTTTGAGTGAATTATTAGACCTACACACTATTTTAGGCAATGGAATAATTGGCAGGATGGCTAGTTCCTCTTCCTCACTGCCTTTCCTTCCTAGACAATTCTGAATATTATTGGGCTCTTTGTCATTTTGTTAGGCCGATCTCATTAGTCTGGTTGGAAAGAATAAGCCTGCAACAGCTGGGAATTGAACTTTGCTATCATTTTTGCCTTGATGTCAATGGTATAAATGTCTGCCATTTAGGAAACAATATCAAACTAGGGATAGTAAAATTGCCTAGAAGATGACAAACGGCCAATAAATGCAAAATAACGCAACGAAATAGCCATTTCTGCTCCCACATGGGAACCGAGTAGTTGCGTTATTTTGTGTTTTGTTTTTCGTTGTTTTATATATTTGTATTGTCCAGTCCTCGACAAAGATTCTTAGAATCGAAAAGTCGGCCGTCCTATTGTACGTATTTGTGTGTTTTTTATTTTATTATTACATTTTATATATTTATTGATTGCTTCTGATTTTGGATAAGCCACTGACTTTGTTTTCACCTGTGTATGATGGATCTCCTTGTAAGTATGTTCAACGTTTCTGTGTTTAGTATGTTTCTTCTTGCAAGAACTAAATATACCTATTTGTTTCCAATTCATATTGTTATATCCTACTGCAGCGCTGCTTTTTCTTTTGACCCGAATATTAACACAACAGTCCACCACTAGAATTACATTTTATTGTTGATGGAAGCGGCAGACACTAGATAAACCAGCAGTTGCACATGTTGCACTGGCAAACCAGGCAGATATTTTTGAGCATGCAGTTCATAACACAAACCACCGCAGATAGATGAAGAAGCATTCCGCTCACAGTGTGATACCAAGCACTCAGCTCAGTAGCTGATGATGAAACTATGTACTACATGTCCAAAATGAGAAAAGTAGATAAGCAAACCATAGCCAGAAGTAAAATCACTCTAAAGACCTTTATAGATCACCCACCTGTCTGCCGTATTGGACCAAAAAAGAGAATGGCATGAGTGCATTGGATGCGGGTATTGCAATGTATATAATTGCAAATACAAATGATTTTGTATAATCAGTAAAGCACAATTATGCCTTTCTGTGTCTCTTTTGATCTCTCTATTCATAATAATAATATGTATATTGTATTATTTGTAATTTTCTCTATCACAGATCCATAATATTCTTCACCAATTTCTATCTTTATCTTGTTCTCATTATAATTCTGAGTAGGCGTTTGGTGACATAGTTTATGAGGTTGATTGTACAAACATTTTCACATTAAATTGCTAGTGTTCTTTTTGCTAGAGCTATAAATAAGATTTCAGCATATAACTAATTATATATCCACTGTTATAAATACAATTTAATATTGTAATTTCTACTACAGATTGTTCAAAAACTAATATCATAATTCCATTGGGCCTGTCTGTTGTTGTTCTTTCATTATGTTTGATAGCATCAGTGACTTCTTCTTTTAGGTGGACCTGTTAAGTTGCTTTATTCAGCTAATTCTGTTATTTCTCCATGATAGGTTGTGGATAAGGCCCATGAAGGTCATGGCAGCAGAAGTCTGATTGACTCTTTTTTTATGTAAACTGAACGACACCTTTTACATACCCCTTTATGACCTTGATAAAAATGGCATTTAGTTGCCAAGACTAGGCAACAGAGTAGCATTGCGTTCATTAACAGCTATGTGACACTGAATGAATATTGTTGCAAAGCATCCTTCAACTTAACATTTGCTGCTGTTAACAGCCAAAGCAACATGAATATAAAGTTTTTTAATCTTTTGTTGCACATACTAATAGAATAACAGCTTTGCTGTTTTGTTTTGTTGCACTAAATATTCCTTAAAGAAAAAGAAATGTAATTTAACATTTACATGTAAAGGCCTATGCAGTCACAGTAAATGTATGGATTGTTTAAGAATTTTGCAGTTGTTTTCAGGCTGTGAAAATGTTGGTAACTTCACTATATTGACTACTGTTTTCATCGTGATTGCGTGGGCCAGTATTACATTAACATATGCAGTAGACCAGTTAGAGAGCTTTTGTTAGTGAATTTAACATTGTTAGCCTTAATAGCTATGTGAATAGATCATTCACATTCAGTATTTTATGCAATAAGGCATTATCATTGAATGTAAGAGAGTGCTGAAGTGCTATATAGAGCCTGTTTTATTGTATGGCAGTGAATGAAGTTGAAAATGTAAATGAACAAAATATGAAGAATTTTGGGAGCAACAGGCATGTGGTCCTTACGACGAATGTTGTGAATTCCTTGGACTGCCAGAGTAGCTAACAACGATTGTCTTAAAGAGAGTAATGAAACTAGAACATTGTATACAACAATAATAATGAGACAAAAACAGCTTTCTTTGATCATGTGATGAGAATAGAGGCATTGGAGAACATCATGACGACTGGAAAGATTGATGGAGAGGCAGACCTAGAGAAATAATCCTGGATGGATAGAAATGGTAGCATAGACGAATATAATCAGCAGAGTTGATCCAGAACACCAAAGATGAGATCTGTGGAGAAACATGGATGCCTGTACCAGCTGGCAAGGCACTTGAGGATGATGATAAAATAAGAGATTATAATGGTGTTACATTTGGGGAAAGTAAAGTATATACATTCATGCATATATACAAACAGGCAGGCATACAGACACACCCACATATTGAGCATGCTTATATAATTAATATTTGTCTTTTGTCTTTTGTTTTTCAGCAAAAAGTTACACATGGTTCAAAGATCAGTTTATCATTATAAGACCTGAATTTCAACAACATATTTTTGTTTCTGCAAATGGAAAACTTTTGTTTTCTGAACTGGCAGTCTCTGACCAAGGTACCTATTACTGCCTTGTCACATTGACCAGCTATAGTCATAATGGTAACTCTGTTGGTGGAACTCAGACAGAAAGTAGAACCAGTCTGGGATTTGATCTTATTGTGAAATCAGGTGGTGCAAGTCAGTTTCAGCCTAAAATCCAAAATGATTTTATATATGTGTTTCCACCAAAACCCTTGAAGGATGATACAGTGAAACTGGAGTGCTTTGCATATGGTACTGGCACACTCATTTACACTTGGTCAAGACTGAATAACAAACCACTTCCTCTTGGGCACAGATTTGAAAGCAGTAACCGCATTCTTGTTTTAAATAATGTTCAACTTGAGGATGGGGGTCAATATGCGTGCAAAGTGTTCAGTATTGTGACAAACCTTGTGGATGAAAGAAGCATTGACTTGGTGATTCAGTCCAAACCTTTCTTTACATATCCACTCACACCACAGCATGTTGATAATGGAAGTAGGTTGACTTGGCATTGTGAAGCTTCTGGTTGGCCATTGCCTACATACCAGTGGTACAAGAATGGGAAAATTCTACAAAGTTCAGCAGGAATTACTATCATTGTTAACACTATGACCATTGATTCTGTAGATTTGAAAAGGGATAATGGAATGTATCAGTGTGCTGCAAAAAATGTGCATGGTACCACCTTTAGTACAGCTCAGCTACGAGTTCTAGGTGAGTACATTACGATTTGTTTTAATTATGTAATAATGTAAGTTTTTAAGTGTTAGCAGTATAATGAACCTTGTACATAAGTATGGTATAGTCACCTCAGGTCATTTGTGTCCATGCTGTCTACAAGGGATGCACCTCACCAAGCCAATCCAGAAGCTGATTGGTTTAGGAATGCAGGGGCAATATATAGACATATCCTACAAGCCAAGCTCATGATGCTTGGTTTTAGATTTAAGCATGCAATCATGTCTTTCACATGGCTGCTAAGCCTCATTTTCATTTATTGGGTCTCATTATGGGCTGTATTTTGGAGGTCAGTAGAATGCAGTTTTAGTTTTATTGGCTCTTTGGTGACTTCCTCATTGTGGTGATTAATGGGGACAATTAGACCATTATGTAGACTTCCCTGTTCAAGCAAAGGCCGACAATCTCAAATAAATAGTTTGTTATGAAAGAAACAGTCTAAGGGACTAGTTCTGGTTTAGGGCTGTGCTTGAAAGACAGGGTGCTGTAGGTAAAGGATTAGTCTTCACTTCAACCCTCTATGAAGAAAAACAAGCAGAAAAAGTTCCTAAGAATTCCAGGCCACCCTGTGAAGAATATATTTTAAAACCTAGCTACGGGGTGCAGTTGAAAAGTAGTTATTTTATCCACGAGGCCAAACTGCTCCGCAGACAAACAGATCTTCGTGTTGTTGATATCCCCCTGAAAACTATTTTAGAACAGCTCCATGGAGAGAGAAATAAAGATAATCAGTACACATTCTGACAAAAATGAAAGGAACATTCATCAAGAAGGAACAGAACATTGTACAATAGAGACAGCCACTCTTTTTTCTTGATGATGAATACCCGCAGGATCTCTCGATCCAAGTCTACACAGACAGATCAGCACAAAATGTTGTTGGAAAGGAAGTAATGGGATGTACACAAAATACCCAGATAAGATCAGGGATGTGACCAGCATACCTACAGGAGAGTACTGCCATAAATATGATGCAGAAATCCAGGCAATCAAAGATAGCAACTGAGAAATTACTGAATACCATTCATGGTGCTATTGATGGATGCAAAATCAGTACTTGAGGCACTCCAGTCTGGGAAATTGCCAGTACTACAGACACTACTATCTTAATTAGACAGCAAGTTTAAGGTCACCATATAATGGATACTTCTCACTGGAGAGAGCTTATCAACAAGCTAAGAAAAGCACAAAAGAATTATGAAGATATAATGAAAGAAGTTATCTCACCCCAAAAAACAACAACTGGTTACTTGTATCAGAAGTCAAAGTCCACATTCTTTGGGCATGTCATGAGAAGGGGAAAACTGAAGAATGTCATTACAGCGAGAGAGTTGGAGAGCAGGAAAGGCAAGGGAAGACCAAGAGAGAAGATGCTGGACAATCTGACTTCATGTCATGGAGGAACATCAGTATCATAAATAATTGCCAGTGCATGAGACAGATCACGAATGTCTCAAGGCATGGACTATAAGAAGAAATGTTTGTGAAATGGACTATGATTCAAGTCTGTGGATTGTCACAAAAGATTGTTATCAGAATGGCTGGTTTATTTGTTTGCGGTTGTTGTACAATAGACACTTTATGCTCTATAACTCTGAATTTCTATGGCTGGTCTCCATCTGCCTTCATGTGGGCAATCCTCATATGAGTGCACATACACAATTACTTTGTTTTTTTTCTTTCAATCTGTATGGATAATTAAAAATGCATTGATATGTCAGTAAATACCTTGATTCAATGTTTATAACTGAAATCACATTTCAGGCTGCAATTTTTTACGTACGATTAAATTCTCATTATCTGTGTGGTGTTGCTAATATTGCCTAATGTTTTGATTTTCACCATTGTATATCTACTGCTATTTTAATTGTTTTAGAGCTTGCTCCATCATTCTCAAAATCACCAATGATGAAAACAATAATGGCCACATTAGGAGGACAGGTCACAATCATCTGCAATCCTGTAGCTGCACCATCACCTTCCTTTAAATGGTTTAAAGATGGAACCATCCAGAATCTAGAACCTGGACAGTTTACACCAGAGGATCACTATAAATTACTTATGAATGGGAATTTAATCATAGAGAAAATTATAGCCAGTGATCAAGGAAAATACACTTGTCAAGCCCAGAATTCATTAGGTCAAGCTGAAGACTTCTCAAACCTTAAAGTCGTGGGTAAGTTCATGTAAGAGTACCTTCAAAATGTATGTCAACTCATGCTGCAGGATGGATATATTTTCTTTTGATTTGCTAAAGTAGGGTGAAAGGTGTATGTTTAGCTATCAAACACCAGTTAAGAATGCATTACATTTAATGTACATCTTAACTGATGAATTCACCTATTATTAAATGTAAATGAAAGCTTGTTTATTTGTAGAAGCTCTTATTCCACATTGTCACTACTGTATTATCTTGAGTTGCAGAGAAGTGGTCTTTACATCAACCAAAATAAAATAGAATATTTGTTGATGTGTAGTGCAGACCGTGAAGATAGATTGATGAAGTAATCTACAAGCATGTAGATTTATTCTAGTACTTTGATACAATTAGTATAATGAGTCACATCATTAAGATTTTGCTAAGAATTATCATGCAAAGAGTTAGGAAGAAAATATAACCTGAAATAGGAGAAGAACAATGTGGGTTTATAGAAGGCAAGGGTACAGTATATGCTGAGAATAGTAATTGAACATTCTATAGAAGTAAACAAAGATCTACATCTTTGCTTTATTGACTACATAAAGACTTTTGATAAAGTAAGACATGTCAACATGATAAAAATGCTTGAAGATCAGCAAATTGATGGGAAAGACCTTAGACTTCTTGTAAAAAACATATTAGATATAACAAGCTCCCATAAGAAGTGATAATGAAGTAGGTCAATGTCAGCCTGTTAACAAGGATGTGTAATGTCTCCAGATCTTTTTTCCATGTACAGTAAAAATATTTTCAGAAATGTAGAAGATATGGAAGGAATCAACATTAGATATGCAGATGATACAGTCTTGATTGCAGACAATGAGCAGGATCTACAACATGATGCGGTTGTTGCACACAGTGAACAACTATGGTTAGAATTGAATTGCTAGTCGTCACAGATTATGGTCGTCACTGGGACGAAGGAAATACCACAATGTAATATACAAGTAAATTGGCAAATTCTTAAACAAGTGAATCCGTACAGTTATCTCGGGACAGTCATAACATTTGATGGGCGATGCCTTGGAGAGATTAGAACAAGAATTGCCATGGTGAAGGTGGCCTTTTGCAAGATGAAAAACATACTGACCGATAAAAAGATGTCAGTTGCAATGAAAAAAAAATATTGGTGAGGTGCTACATAGAACCTGTACGGATGGATCCATTAATATGGATGTGAAGCGTGGACAATGAGCAGACAAGCTGAAAAACATCTGATGACTGTGGAAATGTGGTTTCTGAGGAAAATGCAAAGAATACCATGGGCAGACAGAAAAACCAATGAACAAGTCCTTGAAGAAACAAATGAAAATCGTAAACTGATTAGAGACACTAGACATACACAGTCAACATTTTTTGGGCATGTTATGAGAAGATATTTCCTTGGACTGCCAGAGTAACTAAGATCAACTGCCTGAGACAGGCTAATGAAACTAGAACATTATATACAACAATAAGAAAGAGACAAACAGCTTTCTTCGGTCATCTGATGAGAAGAGAGGCATTGGAGAACATCGTGACAACTGGAAATATGAGGGAAGAGAGGCAGAGGCAGACCAAGAGAAATGATGCTGGATGGATTGAGACAGTGGCCTGGAGGAATACCATCAGTAGAGTTGATCCAGAACACCAAAGACCGAGATCTGTGGAGAGCCATGCACACCTACGCCAGCTGGCAGGGCACTTGATGATGATGAGAAGAAATGAATTGGAGAACTTGGTGACAACTGGCAAGATTGAGAGGAAGAGACCAAGGGGAAGGCAGAGAAGTAAATACCTGAATGGCTTGGCCACGTGGCATGGTCAAGGCAGAAACACGGAGCTGATCCATGACTCTGGTGATCGAGTGAGATGGCGAAACATGACCGCCCACGCTTATTGGCATGGCACATGATGACCTTGGTAATTATTTTTAATAAAAGAATTAGTAAAAGAGAAAATGCAGTCTTGATTAAAACTGTTTTTGCGTTTCAAGATACAATCAAACCTTGGTTTTTGTCGATTAGCCATCTAAAAACAATCGGCGAAATTCGAAACCAATGAAAACAGAGGCAATTGTTTGCATATGAATCAATGTAAATCCGATTAATTTGTTCTAGAAACTCCAAAATACTTAAAATCACTAAGGGCACTAGTACTCATCCCAAGCACTTTCTTAATGAGATCGGCATTCAACTGTCTACCTTTTTCACATATGAATGCCCCCGAAGCAGAATCACCTTCTAACTGGATTTGATGTATCCAAATTAATTATAACTTTTCAACATCTTCAGTTGTTTGCTTTGTTTGCAATCTCTATTTCGTTAGCACATTCATGTCTTTCGCTACATTAGCCTCCTTTATTTCTTCCTTTTTCACCACAATGAAACTTATTGTGGATGGTGACTTCCCTTACATATGGCCAATTTCAGCAATCTTAATGCTGCTCTTGTATTTTATTATTAGAAAGTGATGCTCACACAGTGAAAAACAACGCCAAACTGAGTAGATGAACCTGTAGGTTCCTTTGGTTTTGCAAAATTAGCAGTGAGGTAATGTGAGCACAGTGACAAAATCCGAGGCAATCAACGAAAACCGAGACAAATTATTCGAGGAAAATATTTACTAAAAATGGAATCGCAAAACCCGAAGGCAACGAAAACCAAGGTTTGACTGTATTTTCAAGTAAAAGAATATGTATCATTGAGCAAATATTAACCCATATAATATGCTGATAATACTAACTGTACTTAATGGATTAAGGATAGGTAGAGGTTACCTTGGGTAGAATCTGTCTAGAGGAAGCAAACGCTACACAAATGCATGCCCCAGTCAGACCTTTATGTTGCATAATTAGGTGTGATACACTTCCCTCGAAAGAGGAACAAAGAAGTACTGTATGGATCAGAAACATGGGGTACAATAAACCAGAATTGTTCTCAGCTGCAGCATTATCAAAACAAAGTTCTTAGATCTGTCAAAGACCAATGAATGGCGGAAAAGAACAAACAGAACTAATGCAGATGTTTAAACAAACATTGTCAGAATTATGAAATCCAATAAATTAAGATGTTTGGTATTGTTGAAAAATTAAATGCAGACATTAAAAGATACCCAAAAAGCATAAACTGAGCAAAAGTACTTATTCAAAAGGGTGTCCATGAAGGAAATGAAAGTTAATGTAGAATTAAATCTATAAAAACTTTATAGATTTAAGTAACATTTTTGAATTAGATGGTATGCTGGCAGAAGGAGCCTTGCAAGTTAAAGAAACTAAAAAGATATTTCTTGTTAAGACAAAAGATTTGAGTTCGACATGCATGTATTGTTTAACCTTTATCAACATTTCTGGGACCTTATATCCATTAGATGTTTTTCACTGTCACAGGGAAAATGCTGCTTCACACATATTTTATGAGTTGTTTTGTTGCATTTTTCCTGCACTCCAGTAAGTAATGGCCAAATAATATAAATATAATAGTATTCAATAATACATGGATATCCTAGATATGAGTGAGATGAGAAGGAAGGGATGAATAATATATTCAAGAGGAGATTAACATGAAAAAGGAGCAGGACTACTATTTGATAAAGAAACAGCTAAATCAGTATATGGTGAAACAGAAAAAAAGAAAAGATAAACACACTAATGAAAGTTATGTTATCTGATGACTGTTACAGTTTTGATCTTGCTGCTGTGCTAGAGTTTCTGTTATAAAAATATGTATTTTTCTTTACATAGTCATGTTTATTATTTTAATCACTGATGCAAATATCTAATATATTATTGTATACTTCATTCCAGAGAGAATAGTACTCTCTCAGTCTCCTAGTGATCAGCGAGTTGAAGTGAATCGGACTGCCACATTGCTCTGTAAAGTTTCCCATCCACCTAGCCTCGACATGATATATGTTTGGAAATTCAATGACCACGTCATCAAATATGGATTAAAAAATGAATACAGACTGGTAACATTTAGATAGACAAAATATTTAATTACTTATAACATGTTTGAATTACTTTTTCATAGCAGATTAAAATGATTGAATGCCCTGCTTTCTCTGACAAAAGAAAAAAGAGGTGCTATGTGCACGTTAAAACTCAGCAGTTGGAAGAGTTATGTTGAGTCAAGACCGGAATCACAGCACTCGGGACATTCTCTTAAGAGCTCTGGCCTCATCGTCAACAATTAATTAATTGTCCCAATACTGATACCAGTTGCACTCTCATTATGTGTCGTCTGGCCTTTGTTCAGAGAACTGAGTGTTGGCCACATCTTCTGGGCTCTCCCTGACACACCACTCTCTCCAGTCAATGATGATGTATCTGCAGAATCAATAATGATCAATCAACGCAA
This sequence comes from Cepaea nemoralis, assembly GCA_014155875.1. Taxonomy (NCBI): domain Eukaryota; kingdom Metazoa; phylum Mollusca; class Gastropoda; order Stylommatophora; family Helicidae; genus Cepaea; species Cepaea nemoralis. Next base: position 119,262 of record JACEFZ010017893.1, read on the forward strand.
GCCAGATTTTTGCAAACAGAAAGACATGTTGGTCAGCTTAAAATTACCATGGTAGACAATTGAAATTACTGTGCGAACATGTGTATATTTCAGCTTGAAGGATTTATCTAGTTAATTTACTTTATGTTGTGTGATAACGTGACTTCCGGTTGCCAGCATGGTGGTTAGGCGTTGAGCCGTTAAAGCCTGTGGCATGTTTATGCTTGTGGCTGTGGTTTGCAATCGCATTTTCCTCATGTTGGACTGGTAGTACATGGTTCCGTCGCGCTGCTACTGAGTGCGTGCGTGGGCGACACCGTGAGCTGTGAAATTTTCGTGGAATGCTTTTACATCTGTCCTGTACAGTGAACTGCATGTTCGGAACAATGGCTACCGGTGGTTGCTGAATTGACTGTTTTGCCCATTCGGTTCACGAGTGCATTTTTCGGGAGATTCCTGGGAGTTCGCACTGAAGCTGCGGAGTTTGTGCTTTGTGCGACACTTTTGGCAGATCGCTCTGCGGTAAGAGAAAACCTGGGTCATTGAGGTCTTTCTGATGACTGCCGAGTCCATCGACGATGAACTGTGGTATTCGTGGATGAATTTTGTATTGACATTCTGACAGCGGCATTATGTACAGTGTACCTGTGCGAGCTGTTGGATTGCAGAAACTCCCGTCTATACCTCTTTTCACATTGGACAGTGGGGAGCATTTTGTGTGATATTCGCTGGCACGGGAATGGAGCATAATGGGGATGACGTGTTGCTGTGAAGTTGGAACCTCGACTAACTAACTATGTTGTGTGATTTCTGCAGTATGTACCTGACGAGATGCAGCGAAATATTCCAGGCAATAAATCATGCAATCTATTGTTTGTGTCTTCGTTATTCAGATGATGTATCTGTTCTTCCATGCTGCACACATGATTCCAAAGGGCCTTGACATTATTGTGCACCAGTACTCCACCCAGCGTTGCAGATCTGGTCAATTTGTCCACCTGCCCATTTCCCAACACACCAGCATGCCTTGGGGAAAAGATTCAATTGATGCTCCCCGTCTTAGATTTTTAAATTGAAGCATGCCAGTATGCACAAAGCATACCTGTCTTCACCCTGCTCAGCATGTTCTGTGAGTTCGTTACAGTCACATGTGTGTGCTGTTTATCCTCTAGCCAGTGGATCAACCTCCATCAATCTCATTGTCACATGCAAACCTCTGAACCCGCAAATTTTCTCTCAAGGGTTCACGTCTGATGGTGTCCAGTCAGGATTCTATGTTTGATGCTTCAAAACCTCAAATTTCAGAGCATGTAGTGTATCCACTGTATGCACAACCATATGAGGGTGGTAGCTGTTGTGCAGCGACAATACTCTATTTTGAGAACAGTTACTGGTGCTTTGATCATATCATGAATTTCAGGCTGTTCACTAGCATGTCACTACAGCACTAGTTGGCAGTTTCACCCCTTTCCTGGAAATGTACCGATATAAGGTTCTTAATATCCCAAAAGATGGTCATCATGACTTTCCCAGTTTATTCCTGCACTTGTCTTTTTCTTAGCCGGAAACAATAGGTGTTTCCACTGCATCAACTGTCTTTTACTCTCTGGTTCATAATGATGCACTCAGGACTGGTCTCCTATCACACATTGATGGAGAAAAGCGTCTCCTTCTTGAGCATGATGGTCCAAATGCTCCTAACATGTCATCTGCCGTGCACATTTGTGATCATCCTAAAGCTGTTTTGGTACCTATCTGCTACACACTTTCATATAAATGAGATAATCATGGACAATTTTGTACGCAGTACCATGACTCATGTTGAAATCCATGGCTATTTCATCAAATAGTAAGTCGCTTGTTGTCATGGACTAGCCGGTTGATCTGTGTCATTTGCCACACTTGCAGGTCTCCCAATAAGGAGGTCATCAGTGATGCCTTATCTTTCATTTTTTCTTTCAATCTTTCTACCCATTCATACACTTTCCCCTGACTCAAACAACTTCTCCATACTGAACAATCATTCTTCTGTAGATTTCACAATGTTTCACACCCTCTGACCACAAAAGGAGAATAATAATTCATACTTACCCAGTGCAAGTCGATAGTGGTTCTGTAACTACTATTGTGCATGCACAAATTGCTTGATCCTCACACCCCATACATGAGGTATTGCTTAAGGGTCAGTCTGTGTCATGGAATAGGATTTTCCATTGCCCATACTCTTCCATACACTTTATAATAAAATTCCTGTTACTTAATGACTTCCACTCGTATAATTGCTTTAACATGGCAATAGACCAACTGCTCTCTAATGAAATAATTAATAGCTGTACTTTCCAGTTGTCACCACATGTTCCAGTTTTTTCTTCTGATGTTCCCAAAAATTATAGCCCCCCCCCCCCCCCCTATGATGTTTGTGTTTTGGATCATCGAATATATATATATATATATATATATATATATATATATATATATATATATATTTTTTTTTTAATGTTAAAATACACATGGTCCACACTTTGAATAGAACCTGGTCCACTCAAGTTAGATGTTGATGCCACACCTCTAACCACTGCTCTTAATTTAAGCACTTTACAGAGTAAAACATTAGGAAATAATGAAATAGCTTGAGTGCTTAGGCACTGATGACAAAGATCTGAGAGTAATGAAGGACATGACAATAATCAACAGCTATAAAAGTTATCAATAGGGAACAGTGCAGTACATAAAGAATGATGAACCATAACTTGCTTTATAATGTCATGAGCATAGAAGAGGAGCGGCTGGCTGAGTGGCTAGAATGCTGGACTCTCATTTGGGAGACCCGGATTCGATCCCTCAGTAAGGTGTGGGATTTTTTTCTGTCGGGGGCAAAAAGAAAATCTTAACCTGCACAGTTTGCAGCGACTGCACTAGCCAGGCGGCCTTAATTCCTCAGGCTCAAAGACCCTTCTGCCATACACCGCAAGGTACTATATTGGCAGTAAATGACAGTTGACAGTGACAGTTTATGACAGTTATGAGCATAGAAGAATTCTTCACAGATCAGCAAAGTCAGTTGTTCAATATTGAAGAACAGTAACAATGTAGAACTAGCAGACCAAAGAGCAGTACTTCATGATCTATGTCTTAAATCCAAAAGGGTTGTAATGCAATGGATCCTTTCACATTGCAACATATCTTGAAGTGAACAAGCAGGCAGACTGGCAGTCTGATATAGATATAACCTATGATGAGGCCAAGAGGTTCGTAAGACAGCTGGTTTCTTTAAATATATTCGGATTAATGTCTAAAGGTGTACAAAGAAGAAGAATAAAGACAACAATAAAGATGTAGACTGAAACGTAATTGGTGTTTACTTATATAGGGAGCATAAAAGACATTTATTCATTCAGTAGCTTGTCCCTTGCAGAACTTTGCTCCCATTATAACTGTCCAGAAAACTTCTCAGTCATAAGCAAGATGTCACACATCTGATACACCCATCTGGAGATCATCTGCCACATCCTGCACCCATTTTCTCTTTGGCCTTCCTCTTCTTCTCTTCCCAGGCATATACCTCTCCATGATTGTTCTCTCCAAACTTTCATGACATTTCAAATGACCATAATATTTCAATTGTCTTTGTTTTATCATCTTTTGTAGCCAACCTTCTTCAATATGCAAATTCTTGTCTCGTGGATGCATTTGTTCTTTTCTATATCCAAGATATTACTAGAAACCCATCTATAACATTTATATTCAAAGGCTTTTATGCACTGTTCAGCTTGTTTAGTAAGTGTCCGGGTCTCACAGGCGTATGTTGCAATGGGAAGGATGCATGCTCTCTACAATCCAATTTTTGTAGTTCTATCCGTCCCACTCACAATTTATGTAGTTGTTTTAGTTTCCGAAGAGCAATAGATATTTGTCTTTTAATTTCCTTCATTGTGTCACCATTGTTGGTAATTAATGACCCAAGATATTCAACATTTTCCACCACCTCCAATTTTCCTCATTAACATATATTTCTTTCTCCATATTAGTTTTATCTGTATGCATTTTCTTTGTTTTTGCTATGTTAAGATATAAGTTGTGATTTTCACTATTCTTTTGGGTTGAGGTTATTAATTTTTCTATACCATTCTGTGATGTGGATAGTAATATTGTATCATCAGCATTTTGAATCTCAGGTATTTCATGACCACCGATATTTAGGGCATCATATTGCTCCTTATTTATATAATCTCTGACATTTCTCATTATATTTTAGGCATACAGGTTAAATAAATAAGGGGACAGCACACAACCCTGATAGATTCCTTGTTTGATGTCAAATCAATTTGTCTCGCCATCTATTCTAACCGCTGCTTATTGGTCTAGACAGAGCATTTTTATGAGTTGTACTTCATGTGATGGAAAGCCCATTTCCTCATGATTTCCCAAAGTTTCTGATGTTTTACACAGTCAAATGCCTTTGAATAATCCACAAAACATGAGAATAAGTTTACATTAAATTCTCTACACGTCTTTATTATTAAACACATGTTGCGTATGTGATCTCTTGTTCCTCATGTCTAAAACCCTCTTGAACCAATTTAATCTCTTCTTCCATTTTCTTACAAAGTCTCCCTTTGATTTATTTATTTAATTTTTAAATTTTTTTTTTAAATTCCCTATTTTAAATAGGGAATTTACATTATGCCCAATTTGCAATTTTGTTGACACAATATATAAATTTATGTTATGCTGATAACTATGCCTTAATAGCAACAAATGGAACAACAGAATATTATTGATATTGTAGTGAATATAATACACAAACGGTATAAGCTTCAATAGCAAGATGACAGAAGCAGTGGTAACACAGAAGAATTGTGTTCCACACATGTGTAGTCAGAGGCGTTTGGGACAAGTAAAATAACTTCAAATATTTAGGCTCATTAACAACATCAGGCGAAACATGTACCACAGAATTAAAGAAAACTATAGAAAAGCAATAAGTTTACAAAAGGAAGAATGCAATTAATTTCTTCTTCTTCTTCTTCTTCTTCTTCTTCTTCTTCTTCTTCTTCTTCTTCTTCTTCTTCTTCTTCTTCTTCTTCTTCTTCTTCTTCTTCTTCTTCTTCTTCTTCTTCTTTCGTTTGCTTGAAATACGCCTATAACTGCAGTGTTGTCTCTTGCATGAATCTAAGTCTTTTTTAGTTCACTCAGCAGTCCATAGAGTTTATCTTCCGCTGTTGTTTATCTAGGCCAGAAGGTTTGCCTGGAAAAGTTTGGGCAGTCTTGGAGTATGTGCTTTGCTGTCTGCGACGCCAAACCACGTGTGCACATGGCTGAGTCACCAATCTTGAATTTTATATACATGTGGTTGCGTAAATTATTGTGTCTTGTTCTGAGGCGCAGAATAATGACCTGTTCTGGTCTGTCCATAACGTGGTAGTTGTCTTGAGTAGGTTTTGGTGGCCTTCTGACTGATTTGATCATTCTTTTCTTTTGGTGGTATGTAATGGGCACATCAGGCTGTTCTTCTTTTGCTCCTTCCTTGGCCAGTCGATCAGCTCTGTCATTTCTGGGTACTCCACAGTGGGATGGTATCCACTGTATGGTGACCTTATGCTGACTGCTAAGTTCTGGTCGTTGGAGAGATGGGTCTTAGAACTGGCAATTTCCCAGACAGGAGCGCCTCAAGTACTGATTTTGCACCTGTCAATAGCACCACATGTTGTATACCATGGCTGGTATTTAGTAATTTCTCTGTTGCTATCTTGATTGACTCGATTTCAGCATCATAGTTATGGCAGTACTTTCTTGTTGGAACTCTGGCTGTGTCCCTAGTATTATTTGGGTATTCTATGTACACTCCCGCTCCTTCATTTTGAACAGCATTTTGTGCTGACCCATCTTTGTAGACTCGGATCCAGAGGTCCTGTGGGTATTCATCATCAAGGAAGCTGAGAGTGGCTGTTCTGCGCTGTACAATGTTCTGTTCTACCTTGTCAAATATTCCTCTCACTTTTGTCTGGATTTGTAATGATAGTCTATGCTGTGATACCAACTGTGGGCAGATCAGTGGTTTCTCTGCAGAGTTGTTTGGCCTCGTGGATAAAACTACTTCTTTTCAACCGCCCCATAGCTAAGTTTTCAAATCTGTTCTTCATAGGGTGGCTGGCAAGCTGAGGAACTTTTCTGCTTGTATTAGTGTTTTTGTATCTCTGCACTCTCTCAGTGCTTGTGTCCTCCCCCTTTTCTCCATTTCTACTATAGTGGTTGATCTCATCCCTCCTGTAGTGACTCTAAGAGCTTGATATTGCACCTTGTCCAGCTCTTGTAGTGTGGATTGTGATGCTGAACACCACGCAGTTGACCCATATTCCAGGTGTGGTCGTATGCTCTGTTGATAAACTTTGCTAAGTATTTTCCCACTGGCTCCCCATGTGGTTCCACTTAGCTTTCTCAGGATGGCTATTTTCCTTCTGGCTTTTGCTACTGCTTTGTTGATATGTTTTTTCCATGTCAGCCTGTCATCAAATGTTACTCCAAGGTATTTAGGTTCTTTAACTTCTCTTAGGGGTGTTCCATTTATCTGGATGATCCCTGCCTTTTGTTTCGGAGAGAGGGTAAATAGAGTGGTGCTGCACTTGTCAGTGTTTATCCTGACACACCATCTATCAGCCCATGCAACAAATGTATCTACAGCTCTTTGTAGCGATATGGAGGCCACTGATGCATGTTTATTTGTGCTCTACAAAACCAGATATCAGCATACATTGCCGCTTTAATTCCATCCGGTAGATTAGCAACAAGATCATTGATGAAGATTAGAAAAAGTGTGGGGGACAAGACTCCCCCTGGGGAACATCGTGATGCAATAGTACTTTCTTGCTCTTGACTATCTGTACTCAGGCTCTTATGTTGTGCAAGTATGCTTTCACCCATTTGTATCCAATCCAATCCAATCCTTGGTACGAGTACCCCCGTTCAGCCTTAAATTTTTCGACTTGGCTGAAATTGGGGTGTTTATGGTGTGACTTGTAGATTGTCTTTCATACTTTGGGCTGCTTGTTGTCAGCTTCCCAGCTTCTGATGTGTTGATTATGTTCATTCCTTTCTTCTTGAGGTTTTTCATGTCTGGTCAGAGTCGTGCACTTGTTGAGGCCTGGAGTAATTGGGTACCCACCCCGTCATATGGCGCTGTTTCTTTCAGGGAGTTTTACCAGTTGTCATCTCTCCTGGTGTCCCACCTCCTTCCCCATCTTGGGTTGTCTTCGAATCTTCTCGGTCTTGATTGATTTTGTGTGTCGTGTCCAGTTCCGACTAGGCCTTTTCGATACCGTCTCTCGAACCATTTTTCCAGGTTTGGGTATCCATTTTCATCCAGTTTTATTTCACTTTCTGATGATGATTCTTCTGTCTGAGTCTTTGTGTTTTCTGGTTTTGGGTGTTTCAGCCTTGAGTAGGTCTAGTTGTTGTCTTTCTTCTTGAATCTGTTTGAGCGTTTATTCTGTCTTTTCTCTTTCTTTTTGGATTTTTGATATGATAAAGTTTCGTCAGTTTCAGCCTTTATAACAGCCATTCGAGTGACATCCTGCTTTATCTTCTGCTGGACTAGCTTCAGTTCGTCCAGGATGTGCTGAACGGCCATTATCTGTGTTTCTTCTGTCTTTCTCTATCTGTCTTTTTCTTCCTCCATGTTTTTGAACGGTGTTCTCAGGTCCTTCAGTTGGCCTTTCATTTGTGCTTTGTCACTTTTGGTGAGTCGGTTGGTCGCCTCGTATTGCCTCCTAGCCTCCTCATGTGGTAGGTTAGACTTGATTGTGATTTTCATGGCTTCCTTGCTATCTTGGTGGCAGGGGCAGCCGAGGTACCTGGCGCCATGGTTGCCAAGGCAGTTGGCGCACTTTTTTTTAGTGTTAGGCCTCCTGAAGTCCGAGTCGTTCTTTGCATGCTGGCACTGACTGTATGGATGGGGTCCAGAGCAGTATCTACACACCTCCACCTCACTCTTGCAGGTGGCACGGGTGTGCCAAAATTTCTGGCACTTAGAGCACTGCAGCGCTCTCGGTATGTAGTGCTCTGGTACTTGGTCTTTCTTATCCCATCTGACGTAATTGAGGGATCACTCAGGTCCTCTGATGTTATGACGATGACGACTACGAGGGGATGTTGTTCTTTCCGAGATCCTCTCGGCACTGGTTTGTGGTCTCTTTAGTCATCATCTCCCTTATCTGGTCGTTGGAGATATGGGTCTTGACTCGTTTCATGACCCATCGTTTGCATGTGCGGTGTCGCGTGCAATCCAATAAGATGCCATGGTGAAGCTTGATGTCAGCTTTCTCGGCTTGTGTAATCTTCTGGATCAGTGCTGTGGTCTTTGGGTTTTTGTTGAGGGAGACCACTACCCCCTCGGTTGTCTTGCGCAGCTGGTTGATGCTGTTTCTTCCCAGCTCGTTTTCCAACAGACTGATTATCTTGTCTGTTGGTAGCGCTGACAGTTTGACTTCTCCCACACTTGTCTGCTTGAGTAGAATTTTGCAGGTGAAGTCTACAGTAGTGTTTGTTGTTTCCTCCTGTGTGGAGGTCTCTGGTAGTTTAAGCTGCATCTCCTTTGTGTTGATAACTTCACAACTGCTGCTGGCTTCAGTTGTGGTTTCTGCAACGGGAACGGTTTCAGATGGTGTAGGTGCAGGACTGCTGTTCATAGAACTGGGCTCAGCAGTCGCAGCGGCCTTCCTCGCCTCTGCCTTCTTTTTCCTGGCTGCATAAAACGCATGTCTCTGCGCGGCACTTTTAACGCGAGGCATCCTCTGCATTCTCCGATAGTGATCTGATCTCGATAGCGCGTCAAGTCGGTGATGAAAATGATGACCCATTTATACATTCTTCCATTGACTTTATAGTTTCTCAGCTTCTTCATCAGACCTTCTTCCCAGACATTGTCAAAGGCTTTCTTCAGATCTATCCATGCTGCAAGCACCAGCTTCTTCTCTTGGAATGTATCCTCAATGTTTTGAGAGAGATAGGTTGTCTGATCTTCCGTAGAGTAGCACTGCCTAAAGCCAGCCTGCTGTGGCACAAGGATGTTTTCACTTTCAATGTACCACTGTGGTCCTGTGATTGATGACGCACTCCATTGGTTTGCAGAGACAGCTGGTCTCTAAAGACAGCTAATTGGTCTGTAGCTGGAGGCAATGGAACTATCTTTCCATGATTTTAGGAGGGGTATCATGATTGCTTCTCTCCAGGCTTGTGGAACATTGCCTAATGTCCAGGTGTTATTGAAGATCTGTAACAGCTTTGCTTTGGCCTCTGTTCCTAGGTTCCTGATCATTTCATTGGAGATACCATCAGCTCCTGGTGACTTTCTCATTTTCAGTATTGATCTAGCTCCAGTTCACTGTGGTCCAGTGCAGTCTGTTTGTTAGTGAATATGTTGACTAGAACAAGAGAAAAGTTGTGAGAAAAAAGTGTATTCAAATCCTTCTCAGTAGTAAAAGAATGCTAGCATTTTATATAAAGCCTGGACCATGTCAAGCAAGAATTAATCACAAAGCTGTATACATTCTATGCAGAAGAATGTTAAAAATACTACCATCATCATCATCAAGTGCTATACCAGCTGACATAGGTCTTTGGTGTCCTGGATCAACTCTGCTACTGATATTCCTCCATGCCACCATCTCAATCCATCCAGCATTATTTCTCTGGTTCAGCCTCTGCCTCTCTTCCCTATGATCTTTCCAGTCGTTACAATGTTCCCCCAATGCCTCTCTTCTCATAACATGACCAAAGAAAGCTGTTTGTCTCTTTCTTATTGTTGCATGTAATGTTCTAGTTTCAATAGCCTCTTTCAGGCAGTTGTCGTTAGTTACTCTGGCAGTCCAAGGAATTCGCAGCATTCATCTCTGTTGCTTCCAAGCACTTTAGCACTCTTTTTCTTACATTCAATGATACTGACTTATTGCATAAGATACTTTTTATTTTATGAAATGCAGCCTTTGCTTGCCCTATTGTTTTCTTAATCTCAAGGAAATTGTTGTTCACCTTCTGTCTGATGTTATAAATGCCCCTAGTTATTTTAAATTATCTACTTGGTTAAGAATTTTCCTTTCCATTTCCATTACACATATTAGTGTCACCTTTTTCTTTGAAATATCATCATTGTTACTGGTTTCTTGATATTTAAGGAGAGTCCTTTCTTTGTACTCTCTGTTACTACATTGTCCAAAAATTGCATTTTGTAACTTGCATTATCCACCACCAATACTGTGTCATCTGCATAGCGTATATTGTTTATATTATAACCTCTGATTGGTATTTCCAGCTTCTCTTTGATCTCTCTCATTATTACTTTGCTATAGAGGGAGAAGAGATCTGGTAACAAAACACATCCCTTTCGTACTCCTAGCTTTATTTGTTCATAACTGCCCTCTTTAGTTCCCATTTTAATTGCTGCTACTTGGTTCTAGTAAATATTTTTTATTATTCTGAGATCTTTTCCATCAATGTAAAAATACTATAGACAGCCAAAATCTTAATGCTTTAAAAAAAAAAGGCTGATACAAACAGGAAACTTATAACAAATAGAAGGAAAGAGTCACATTCTTTTATCACATAATGAGAGAGAAAATGGAATATATTTATAACAGCTTGTAAAGTTTGTGGAAAATTGAAATAGGGAATGACAGATGTAGACGGTTCTGACAATATTGTATCTTTGTATGGGAAGATAATCAGCACATGAATTGATTCATAGTGCTAATGGATGCCCATACCAGCTGGCAGGGTACTTGATAGTGATGTTGTCTATAGACACAGAGGGTCTGTCTTCCATAGTCTGTCAAGGAAAGTGTTATTGGTGATGATACACACTCTTGGTTAACTGGTAACAAGGCACATACTGTACTATATTATTGTAAACATAAAACACAATCCCAACAATGAACATTATTTGGTTGAATATTTAAACTCGGTTAAATGGAATTCTAGAAATTGTAGTCAAGTACTGTTTCTAATTTTTTCAATGATCATAATGTTATTAGGGTGCAGGTACCCAGAGAGGATCATTGTATATCACAAACGCACAGTTTAAAAATGAAGGAAGATATACATGTTCAGCTACAACAGGAATGGACCAAATCTCTTCTTCAGCTTATCTGGCTGTCATAGGTAAATATAATAGATAACTATTTTTCTGTTTACATTGTATAGTATACATAGTGCCTCTCCAGAACCTCCATTCACAGAGGTTTAAAAAAAAAAAATTAAAGTAGATTAGGGATGGAAATAGCAAATACTTTAAATTCACAAACATATGTAGTTTTGTTCTAATTATCTTGGAATGTTCTCTTTTTTAACTCTTTTGGTCATTATATTTTTGACATCAAAGGCTGTTGCCACAAGCACATGAATGAAATAAACAGAAAACATTCATACATAATGAGATTTGCACAAGTATCATGTTCAGGTTTATCTTATCTTATCTTATCTTATCTTATCTTATCTTATCTTATCTCATGCAACAGGCCATTAGTGAAACATAGCTAAATAATGCACACAATTCATTGCAAATGTTCATTTTAAAGGGAGAACAGTTTTCATATTCAGTGTAAAACAAGAAAATGTGATATTTACTTCAGTTATTAGATATTAGTAGAGTGAATCAGTTCAGTTCTACATTCATGATTAATAGCAATAGCTCTTAAACTTCTGGTGTGCTGCTGACTAGGTAGCGGGTTCAACCACTACAACGGTTAGTTGGACTAAAATGTTGACTTCTCATCCTTGACTTGGGGATTACAAGGACCTTAGAAGTCACATTGAGTTGCCCTGATGGTGAGGGACACTGGTAATAGGGAAAGCAGCATGCAACAATTAGTTAGTTAGTTGACAGATCATCCTCATTGCACATCGAACCATTCAGTCCATAAGTGCTCGGATCCCCTCCTCAGCAAATCGCGCAGCGTGTAGCGGCTAACGACACCAGTTCTGTGTTGGTTTATCAATCTTCTTTTTGCTGTTCTCGCAGTCTGACCATGGTTGTAGATTCACAGTCATCACTTGGTTCTTGCACAAGTCTGTCTTCTCGTAGAGGATTCAGAATGTCAGCCTGGTCCATGGTGCACCCGCCCACCACATTAGCCTTACCTGTGAGTTTGTCAGCCCACTCATTTCCTTGTACTCCCGCATGCGCTTGTCAGCCAAGACCACTCCAGCGACAGCAACCACTCTCTTCGGATCCACCCTATCTCTATCCACTTGAGCATGCTCATTGAATCGCTAAGGAAACATGCCCTATTGAATGTCTGTGTCTTGAGCCATGTTATTGATTTACTTACTGCCATAACTTCCATAGTCAGGCTACTTGTGGTCTCAACAAAAGCACCAGAGTCCTCCTACACAATTCTCCCTCCGGCCCGCGCCGTGAAGGCCCATGAGCTTCTCACATGTTGGACGACCGACCCATCTGTATAGATGACAGCATCACCGTCTAACGAATTCTCGAAAATAAACACTTGTACTTCCGCCTTCACAGCAGCTGGACTTTCTTGTTGCATTTTCTGTCTAGTTGGATGCAAACTGAAAAGGACGTACAGAAATCTGTTGGCACTTGTACCCACTCCTCGCCAGGTTCTAAGTCCTCCAGTGAACACACCTGTTGAAGAATGTCTTCGGCTTGACCCATCCATGACCTTCCTCTTTTTAACCTGCTGCCCTTCACCTTCCTAATTTCACTATGCAGTGGATGTTGTGTGTTTGCTTTAACTCTGAGGTAGGCACGTGCTCTGCAAATTTGTGGTCTGTCTTCAATGGTTGGAAAATCAAGAAGGTAGCGCATCGCCCTCCATGCTATATCTCTTGTACATCCAAGAATAATGCGCATAGCTTCGTTTTGTATCCTTTCCATCCTTTCTATCTGCTTACGGCTGAGAGTCAGGATTGCCATCGCATACTCAAAAACAGACATGACCAGCCCCTCATATAGGAGGCATAGATGGCGCTGCTCACAGTTTGCTGCCGCCATCATCCGCATCGCAGCCAAACCCCGCTTGGCCTTTGTTATCACCTGGTCTATGTGCTCGTTATAAGCAAGGCTTCGATCAAAACGTATCCCCAGGTAATTCATTGCCTGCGTTCTTTCCACAGTCTCTGAACACAGATTTACAGTTGGTGTTGGAGTGTTGACAATATGATTATTTAAAGAGAACCATGTGACTGTTGCCTTTGTTGGGTTGACCATTGCCCCAGCTTCAGCACACCAAGTACTTATGCGATTGAGTTCGGTTTGCAGTTCCACAGCAACCTGATCTCTATCCTTACCCTGACGATACACTAAAACATCGTCGGCATATGACAATGTCCTCCCCGGTCAAGTGATCTGCTCACTGGTGATTCTCACTGTGTAGGCGTTGAACAGCACCAGAGATAATGGTGATCCCAGTGGTAGGCTAGGATATATTGTTGTTGGTTCCGAAGTCCAACTGCCACATCTAACAACTACTTTCCGTTGGAAGAGGGCTGCAGCGATCCAACTAAGGAGGAACGGACTTATCTTGTTCAAGAAGCTGAAGCATTAGAAAATCCAATGATACTCTGTTGTACGCGTCCTCAAGATCAATCGCTGCAGCAAAAGGTTTCAATGCCTGAGTGGAAACCTTCATAAACATCATGGGCAAAAACTGCTGCATTGGTCCAGGCTTCTCTTTTGGGACGGTACCCTCCCAGGGTAGGTGGGAAAACACCTTGCTTCTCTAGCTGGCTTGATATTTTTCTGGCAATTAACTTCTCCAGCAGCTTGCCTATTCTATTCTGCATGGTGATTACTCGATATCCCTGATTTTCTTAAGCTGTTCTTTACTTTAATGGCAGTAAGTTATTTAGATGAATGGGGGATATACTGCAGGCTATAAGTGGCAGCTTGGTGCATTGTAACAAATCTCTTCATTAATCTGAATGATTATGAGTTGGGGGGGGTGGGGGGGGGGAGAGCAAGTATGGAACTGCAAAATAAATAATGCACATGAATATAGTTCTTATGTGTAGCAGCAAAAGGGACACATGAGTATAGTTCTTATGTGTAGCAACAGGGACACATCAGGGACAAATGAGTATAGTTCTTATATGTAGAACAGGGACACATGAGTAGTTATGTGTAGCAACAGGGACACATTAGTATAGTTCTTATGTGTAGCAACAGGGACAAATGAGTATAGTTCTTATATGTAAAACAGGGGCACATGAGTATCGTTCTTATGTGTAGCAACAGGGACACATGAGTATAGTTCTTATGTGTAGCAACAGGGACATATGAGTATAGTTCTTAAGTGTAGCATCAGGAACACGTGAGGATAGTTCTTATGTGTATCAGCAGGGACACATGAGTATAGTTCTTATGTGTAGCAACAGGGACACATGAGTATAGTTTTTATGTGTAGCAACAGGGACACATGCGTATAGTTCTTATGCGTAGCAACAGGGACACATGAGTATAGTTTTGATGTGTAGCAACAGGGACACATGAGTATAGCTCTTATGTATAGCAACAGGGACACATGCGTATAGTTCTTATGTGTAGCAACAGCGACACATGAGTATAGTTTTGATGTGTAGCAACAGGGACACATGAGATAGTTCTTATGTGTAGCAACAGGGACACATGAGTATAGTTCTGTGTAACAACTGGGACACATGAGTATAGTTCTTATGTGTAGCAACAGGGACACATGAGTATAGTTCTTATGTGTAGCAACAGGGACACATGTGTATAGTTCTTATGTGTAGCAACAGGGACACAAGAGTATAGTTTTGATGTGTAGCAACAGGGACACATGAGTATAGTTCTTATGTGTAGCAACAGGGACACATGAGTATAGTTTTGATGTGTAGCAACAGGGACACATGAGTATCATTCTTATGTGTAGCAACAGGGACACATGAGTATAGTTTTGATGTGTAGCAACAGGGACACACAAGTATAGTTCTTATGTGTAGCAACAGGGACACATAAGTATAGTTCTTATGTGTAGCAACAGGGACACATGAGTATCTTTCTTATGTGTAGCAACAGGGACACATGAGTATAGTTCTTATGTGTAACAACAGGGACACATGAGTATAGTTCTTATGTGTAGCAACAGGGACACATGAGTATAGTTCTGATGTGTAGCAACAGGGACGCATATTTCTGCTGAGAGTGACTGAGCACTTTGGCCTTGTCCAGAATACAGTGTGATGCCAATTCCTGATATAATGTGTCACAACTGCTTGATGAAAGATGTGGAAGGAAAAGTGGAGGGGAAGGGAAGCTGCAAGAGAAAGACAATGTTAAATGTGGGAGGACAACATGAAGTTGAGTTAATTGTGAAAATGCAGGACAGAGGGTGTTGATGACTCAGTGATATTTGATGATAAGTTATACATGCTGTTGTCTACAGTTTATCAACTAAATGCATAGAAAAATGATTATTGTAAAGGTGTTGAAATTTTAAAATGAGTTAAATCTAGTTTGGTTTTGATGATGATGGCAATTTTTGGTGTGATCCAGTGCAGTCTGTTTGTTAGTGAATATGTTGACTAGAAAAAAAAGAAAAGCTGTGAGAAAAAATATAAAAGTGTTTCAAACCTTCCCTGCAATAGGCAGCATGTGGTACTTCTTTAGTTTTGGTGACAATTAATGCCACTATTCTTTACTTGATTTAATTTTTGACAGTCATGAATCTGGATGTCTATTACAGTTGAATTTCTTGCAAAAAAAATTATCACGTCCTATATCAAAATGCCATTGCAGTGCATTCAAGTGCTGCAGTCAACTCCTGGTCACTTATCATAATATTGGGCCTTCATTTTCCATTGAATTTTGATTGGTTTCATCACTTTTCTTAAAAAAATAACATCACATTCTTTTTTGGTGAATGTCATTAGTGGGGCAGCCATCTCTATACTACTGCAGTACCATGTGATTTACCTGCACTGTGATGCCACGCTCTGTAAACTCCTGACATCCTTAGCAATGTACATGACAATGGCACTGTTTCACATTTCTCTAACAAATTTAAAGTTTCATTTGTTCATATATTTAAATGAGAGCTGTCGTGATTAAAATTGTTAAAAAGTCGCTTAAAAGTCGACAGGGTTGACTTCATTGCACCAGGTTTTATACCATCTGGCATGGTCGCTTTCCGCGCTGCGGAAAGCGTCGCACAAAGCACGAACTCCGTAGCTCTAGCGATGACCCACAGGAGTTCTCCGAAAAATTTCACCCGTGAACCAAAGGATGCAGCCCAGAATCAAACCCACAACCTTCGGAGCCTGAGTGAAACGGCTTGACCACTTCGCCATGGAGAATCCCGATTAAAATTGTTAAAATGTGTTACCGGGCCTATAATAGAAGCTAGGAAAAATAACATTATAACTTATCATGCATGCTGTAAGAAGAGACCAGAAGGGGTTGATGTGAACTGGCCACCTCATGCCCTAGAAATCTTTAGCTGCACAATCCAACCAATCATGAATAAGTCTACAAAAGGCTTGGCATTAGTTAGTTGTCGGCCTTTGCTCCATTGGGAGATGAAAACCAGACAAAGAAGAAGATTAATTTCTCCACAGACTTCTGTCAAGTCAAGTGTTTAGGTGTCCATACATAGGAATAATTACTAAAAACAGTAAAATAATGCCTTTCTGTTTAAATAAGGGCCACCCGGTGAACCAGCTGGTGTGTACGTTCAACTTCGATCTCCTGTGTCAGATTTTAACAGTACAAATGACCAGATGAACATCAATACAACACGCTGGGTAATTTGGACAGATGGTGAAGATCGTGGCAACATGATCACACATTATTTTGTGGCATTTAGGACTACATTGGACCTAGCCTGGCGAATTCATCCAGATGGAAATAGTAAGTGAAAGTACCAGTATATTTTCTTCATCTCTTACTAGAATTTGTGTTTAGTTCTCTCAGTAAGCCCTACATTTATGGGTCTATCATACCATTTTA
The DNA here is from genome assembly GCA_014155875.1 of Cepaea nemoralis. Classification (NCBI taxonomy): domain Eukaryota; kingdom Metazoa; phylum Mollusca; class Gastropoda; order Stylommatophora; family Helicidae; genus Cepaea; species Cepaea nemoralis. Next base: position 136,219 of record JACEFZ010017893.1, read on the forward strand.
GTCCTTTTGTTTTGCATAGACACCATTTAATGAATGTCCATGTTTCTCATGTATACAACAAAATTGATTTTTACCTTACGAGAGTTAAAATTCCATATTTTGTACTAGATTTAATTTTATTTTATTTTCACATATTTCATTGTTCTATGAAAGCCGCTTTTGCCTTTTGCATTCTTATTGTAAGATCCCCCCCCCCCCCCCCTTTCATTTGTCCTTTCTTCTATTTACTAAGGACATTTTCCATGCTTTATGTTTTAGCTTCCCCTTTGCAAGATCTTCTGACATGATTTGTTCCAAATGCTTTTAACTGCTGCCAGCAGTCTTCCATGTTGTCACTGGCCATTTTGGAATTTCTTAGCCAGAAAAACACTAGCTAAGATTTTGCCAATAATCTCTAGAACATTTTGCTTGTTATAGTTAGAAAATCTAAAGGGAAGATCTTGATAGTTGAGACCGGGCTTCACTTGTACATGTTTTGCCTATTCTGGTGCTCACTAATGGAATGACCTTCCTCCAGATCTGAAAACTCCAATGAGTACCTACACATTTAATCGATAATTCTTTCAATTTGAATAACGAAGACACAAACAATAGTTTGCACGATTTATTGCCTGGCATATTTCGCTGCATCTCGTCAGGTACATACTGCAAAAATCACACAACTTACGTGAATTAATTAGATAAATCCTTCAAACTGAAATATACACATGTTCGCACAGTAATGTCGATTGTCTACCACGGTAATTTTAAATTGACTAACATGACTTTCTGCTTGCACAAGGACAGCTTACGAAGGTTTATTATTATAGCTTCAGCAAACTTTAACAATCGACTACTTTGTGTGTTGAACAACACACGGAAGGCACTGTCTCTTTCAACCACGTGACCGCTCTCGAGCACATGTCTCCCTGACCGAAGAAGCCGGACTGTTCCGGTGTGTAGGCCTGCCTAGGCTACCATCTTCTGTGTGTAGTATCTTGTCCACCCAATTCGGAATGTGTTCCGAAACCCTGCAATGTAACTGTCGCTCAGTTCTGCCTATGTAGATGGCCTCGCATCTACATGTAAATTGGTAAATACAATTTGATTTGGCGTACAAAGCTACAGGTTCTTTTACTGCTGGGACAGGGATCGGTGTGTTTCTGTACCTGATGACTAGAGTTGCAGCACAGAATGTTCGCTCGACAGCTGTGGTGAGCCGGTCCCGCAGACGTTGCATTACGTCATCTCCTCGGAAGGTTAGCTGGATGAATACCTTGAGTTTAGGGACTGTAGTTCTGATTTCGGTTTGGGCTGTTGGCAGTAGCGCTTTATAAATCCCGTGGAGTACCCATTCAGGTTTAAGGCATTCTTCAGAGTTTCAAATTCCCCTGTCAATGTGTCCTGGGTGCATATCTTCCTAGCACACACCGATCTTTGAATTGTGCCGTCTGCTCTACATCTCATTAGGATATCTAGAAACGGCAACGCTTCGTTGTGTTCGTGTTCCATAGATAGAGAGATGTTTTTATGTGTCTCGTTCATTGTGGCCTGGAACGACGTTGCTTGTAGCTCGTCTGTGGTGATAATTAGTATATCGTCCACGTAATGACGGTAAAAGGCCAAGTTATTGATTTCTGAGGTTCTCTTTTCTTCTAAGTGTGCCATGAAGATGTCCGCTAGAATAGGTCCAAGTGGGCTCCCCATGGCCACTCCGTCAATTTGGCGATATGACTTGTTTAGAAAGTTGAATTGTATGTTGGCAGCACATAATTTTAATAGCCTCTCTAGAATAGCTGATGGTATGCCTAATTTTAGTTGTTTGTCTCTAATGCGTTCGCTTATTATATTCACGGTCTCATCTAATGGAACGTTGGTGAATAAAGAGGCAATATCCATGCATGACATGTGTTTATTGTTTGATTGATTGATTGATTGATTTAGGAATCGACATCACAGCATTCGGGGCATTCCCATAAGTGCTCCTTCCCCATCCTCAGCAGCCAGCGAAGAGTTCCAACACTAATAGTACCAGTAGCAATCTGATTATAAGGTGTTTTGAGAATGTGACCGCAGCACGAAGCCAAAGTTGCTGTTTGAGCGAGTGAAAAAACAATTTGTGTATGATCATTCGACCAGGTATTGATAAGCGCCAACTCTCTCTCTCGATGAGTAGTAGTGGACCTGCAGTCAGTAATCTGGCATAGCTTTTGGTCAGTCCTGCCTGGCGTAGCGTAAAAGCTCGTCGGTAAGCGTCCAGTGGTTTTGCACGCATCACCAGGTAACGAGGGAGCACGCTGAGCGGTTGCTACTCTTGGCCTGCATATGTGTGAATAGTCCGTATGTGCGATAGATATCTGGTTGATCCTGCCGGTAGTCATATGCTTGTCTCAAAGATTAAGCCATTCATGTCTTAAGTTCACACTGTCTGACTGTGAAACCGTGAATGGCTCATTAAATCAGCCAAGGTTCCTTGGATGACACAATCCTACTTGGATAACTGTGGCAATTCTAGAGCTAATACATGCTTACAAAGCTCAGACCTTTGCGGAAAGAGCACTTTTATTAGTTCAAAACCAATCGTCGTTGCCATTCATAAGGCACAGCGCTGCCACTGGTGGCTCTGGATAACTTTGTGCTGATCGCATGGACTTACATGCCGGCGACACATCTTTCAAATGTCTGCCCTATCAAATATCGATGGTGCGTGACATGCCTACCATGTTTGTAACGGGTAATAGGGTAAAGGCTCCCCCGATGGTGTTTCCATCTTGTCGTGTTGGGGGAGCTTGAGTTTCTCAATGACCATGGGAGCTATGCCGGCGGTAGCGTAGCTACCAGCAGAGCCTCCCAAGCCGGACAGGTCAAAGGGTAGAGAACAGACAAAGAGAAACACCCGGGTCCTCCAGGTTGGGGGGTCGAAGCTTGGGGTTAACATCCACACCTTTGTAAAAACCATTTTGTTACGAAACAGATACATGAGCCTCGAATTCGGACTGACTTATTTGGACATCGACCTTGGAACGTTAAAGGACTTTTGAGATTTGGAACATGGAATGTACGGAGACTATGTCGATCTGGAGTGGCCGAAGAATTAACCCGGGAGCTGGTTGAGTATAAAATGGATATAACGGCAATTCAAGAAATAAGGTGGCCAGGAGAGTGTACTTTAGAGGAAAATGGAATGATTATAATATATGGAGGAAACACCCAAAATAAACATGAATTAGGAACAGGATTTGTCATCAACAAAGAGTTATGGGGGAAAACGTTCTAAATTTTAAAGCTGTTAATGATAGGATTAGTAAATTACGAATAAAAGGTAAATGGAAAAATATAACGATGATTAATGTACATGCACCTATTGAAGAGAAAGAAGATGATATTAAAGAAGACTTTTATAATGATCTGGAAGATGTCGTAGAAGAAACCCCCAAACAGGACATCCTGATTGTGCTGGGAGACTTAAATGCAAAAATAGGCAGAGAGCAAACTCTGGTATGGAAAGCCTACATACAACTTAAAATGATAATGGATGGAGAGTCATCAACCTAGCAGAAGCCAAAGGACTGCAGATCAGCAGTACCAGAGGTTCCAAATGTTGCTGTATGTAGCCGGGGCACAGTGTTGGGGTGAGCGCCCAACATTGCTTAAATACCCCAATGGCTCGTGAATACATAACCTATGCAGCAAAAGTCCAACTCCTGGCCTTTACGTGGCGGAACTGTTTCTACTAACAGGAGAAGGGGCGACGGCGAGTATCTGGTGCCGGAAAATAACCAGTGTGCTGTAGATGTGTATACACATACATGCATGTGCAGACACGTGTGTGCGTGTGTACACATCTAAACTCAAGTGAGACTACAGTCTGCTCTAGCAAAGGAAAGGTGCTGAAGATGGAGGCAACCAGCCAGGAGGCGCACCACAGAAATCAGGATGCCATGCAATTACGCAAAATTGAATATGTGGACTATTGCTAAAAGTTATGGTGCTCGCCCTGCTTTGGACCCCCAGGCAGGTGCAGTGCCAGGCCTTATGTCTCGAAAGGGTCCAACCCCAACTACTGGAGGTCCTTCTCAGATGTCCTGTGGAGCCAGGGGACATGAGAATAGAACGGCTGGCCATACTAAGCAAAGACTTAAAATAATGCACTGGAATGCGGAGGGAGTCAGCAACAAAATAAATAGAATTAGAAAACATCCTGGACCAAGAAAAAGTAAGCATATGTTGCTTGCAAGAAACTCACCTCAACGAAAATATAGCCTTCAAAATCAGAGGCTACCAGTGTTACCGATCTGACCGAAAGGACAGGCGAAAAGGTGGGATACTTACCCTTGTTAAAAATAACATCACTGCTTTCCAAATCGAAGTCTATATGGAAGGGGCTGAGTATCAGACACTTAAACCTAAAACAGGCTATACAGACCTACATCTGATCAATTACTACTGTCCAAGTGACCGCCCACAGGCACTGGACATACTACCATTAACAGAAAAAATGATTGTGTGTGGCGATTTCAACAGCCACTCGCAGAGTTGGGGCTATGATCACATGAACCAGAGAGGAGAGAGACTGGAAGACTGGCAGGATGAGAATAGATTCATCTTGGTTAACAAGCCGTCTGACCCACATACTTTCTACTCGAGATCATGGCACTCTACAACTACTCCTGACCTGGCATTTCATTCACCAGACCTGGAGTGGAACATTACACAAATTGTTGGGAAACAACTTGGTGGCAGCGACCATCGGCCAGTCTTTCTAACTGTAGAAAATGAGCTTGTAAGTGAAAGCAGCACCCTCTCGAGGTGCAACTACAAGAAAGCAGACTGGGCAATGTACAAGAATCGCACCAGCATACTGGTTAGAAACCTGAACACTGAGAAAGACATAAATAAAGTAGTTGAAGAGTTTGAGAAATGCATACTACAGGCAGCGCGAGAAACAGTACCAAGAGGAGCCCGTAAACAATATAAACCCTACTGGAGTAGTGAACTGGAACAGTTGCATAATGATGTGGAAGTATGTAGAAAGCAAGCAGAGGCCACACCACAATAAATTCCAGCATGCAAAAGCCAAATATCAAAGGGCCAAGCTGCAGGCTAGACGGAAAAGCTGGCAAGAAAAAATAGAGTCTCTGAACTTTGAAAAAGAGACCAAGGAAATTGTGGTAGCTAATAAAACAACTTAACTATGAGGGCACAGGGAGAAACTCAAAAATTGCACTACATAAAGTTGGAAACATCTTAACAAGAAAGCAAGCAGCTGACCACTTTGCGGATTCATTCGCACAAGATAACAATATCAAAATTAGTCCAGAGAAACAACAAGAGATTCGAGAGAAACAGCAACATACAGGACAGAAGGAAATAGTACATGAGGTTCTGGAGGCACACATCACAATCAGCGAACTGGAGCTAGCCATATCAAAACTGAAAATGAGAAAGTCACCAGGAGCTGATGGTATCTCCAATGAAATGATCAGGAACCTAGGTACAGAGGCCAAAGCAAAGCTGTTGCAGATCTTCAATAACAGTTGGATCTTAGGCAGTGTTCCACAAGCCTGGAAAGAAGCAATCATGATACCCCTCCTAAAATCAGGGAAAGATAGTTCCATTGCCTCTAGCTACAGACCAATTAGCCTCACCAGCTGTCTCTGCAAAACACTGGAGCGCATCATCAATCACAGACTGCAGTGGTACATTGAAAGTAAAAACATCCTTGTGCCACAGCAGGCTGGCTTTAGGCAGTGCTACTCTACGGAAGTTCAGACAACCTACCTCTCTCAAGAAATTGAGGATGCATTCCAAGAGAAGAAGCTGGTGTTTGCGGCATGGATAGATTTGAAGAAAGCCTTTGACAAAGTCTGGAAAGAAGGTCTGATGAATAAACTGAGAAACTGCAGAGTCAATGGAAGAAGGTACAAATGGGTGAAAGCATACTTGCACAACAGAAGAGCCCGAGTACAGATAGACGGACTAAAGAGCAAGAAAGTACTACTGCATCACGGTGTTCCCCAGGGTGGAGTCTTGTCCCCCACACTTTTTCTAATCTTCATCAATGATCTCGTTGCTAATCTACCGCATGGAATTAAAGCCGCAATGTATGCCAATGACCTGGTTCTATGGAGCACAAATGAACATGCATCAGTGGCCACCAGATTACTACAAAGAGCTGTAGATACATTTGTTGCATGGGCAAATAGATGGTGTGTCAGCATAAACACTGACAAGTGCAGCACCACCCTATTTACCCTCTCTCCAAAACAAAAGGCAGGGACCATCCAGATAAATGGAACACCCCTAAGAGAAGATAAAGAACCAACATACCTTGGAGTAACATTTGATGGCAGGCTGACATGGAGAAAGCACATCAACAAAGCATTAGCAAAAGCCAGAAGGAAAATAGCCATCCTGAGAAAGCTAAGTGGAACCACATGGGGAGCCAGTGGGAAAATACTTAGCAAAGTTTATCAACAGAGCATACGACCACACCTGGAATACGGGTCAACTGCGTGGTGTTCGGCATCAAAAACCACACTACAAGAGCTGGACAAAGTGCAAAATCAAACATTTAGAGTCCCGAGGGAGGCTAACCTCATCAAAAATGCCCACTGAACCCGGAAGTGCCAGCCTACGGGCGGCAAAATAAAAATGGCACTACGCAACTATGTCTGAGTGAAATGTCTTTCGTGACCGGAAAAGCTCTAACTAGTCTTCCCTCTTGCTAGGAACAGCTACCTAGTCTCCGAATGCCGCTCTTGTTCGGAACAGCTCTGACTAGGTAGTTTCCGAATGTCCGACGTGTCTGGAACAGCTCTGACGGACACAACGACAAGCACATGTCCGAAAAACTCGCTGAGTGGATATTGACTGCAGACCAGTTTGGTCTGTGCAGGAACGGCCGGGGCCAACGAAATGCCCAATATATTGAAGTGAGGAATTAACGCAGCCATAAGCAGGACTTCCCTCGGTGAGCCCAGGACCAGGGCGCTATGTGCCGGCCCTGCAATTATGGAAGCCACCCTGGATGGCGGAAAATGCCAAGGACTGTCCCTGCCTTCCTTTGAGGGACGACCGTTGTCTTCATCCGTTCCAACTTGGCCAGCTTGGTTGTGGACGGTACCGCAAACAATGAGAGTCTCCCAGGAATGCTACCTGGTCAAAAAAGCACGCTGAAGCCGGTTGTGTTGGCCTACGGGTTTTGGCCCAAGGGCGCATAACAGACACACCGCAATCACATCTGAAAAAACACTCCGGATGATCGCAAAGAAGAAGAAGAAGAAGAAACACTTAAGAGTCACCACAGGAGGGATGAGATAAACCCCTATAGTGGAAATGGAGAAGATGGGGAGGACACAAGCACTGAGTGAGTGCAGAGATACGAAAACGCTAATACAAGCAGAAAAGTTCCTCAGCTTGCCAGGCCACCCTATGAAGAACAGATTTGAAAACCTAGCTATGGGGCGGTTGAAAAGAAGTAGTTTTATCCACCAGGCCAAACGACTCTGCAGAGAAACCACCTATCTGCCCACAGTTGGTATCCCCCTAACAACTATTCCAGAGTGAACTCCATGGAAAGATGAGCATAGACTATCTTTACAAATCCAGACAAAAGTGAGAGGAATATTTGACAAGGAAGAACAGAACAGTGTGCAGCGCAGAACAGCCACTCTCAGCTTCGTTGATGAAGAATACCCACAGGACCTCTGGATCCGAGTCTACACAGATGGGTCAGCACAAAATGCTGTTTGAAATGGAGGAGCGGGAGTGTACATAGAATACCCAAATAATACTAGGGACACAGCTAGAGTACCTGACAGGAAAGTACTGCCATAACTACGATGCTGAAATTGAGGCAATCAAGATAGCAACAGAGAAATTACTAAATACCAGCAATGGTACACAACCTGTGGTGCTATTGACAGATGCAAAATCAGTACTCGAGGCGCTCCTGTCTGGGAAATTGCCAGTACTAAGGACACTACTTTCTGAACTTAGCAGTCAGCATAAGGTCACCATACAGTGGATACCATCCCACTGTGGAGTACCCGGAAACGACAGAGCTGATCAATTGGCTAAGGAAGGAGCCAAAGAAGAACAGCCTGATGTGCCCGTTACATACCACCAAAAGAAAAGAATGATCAAATCAGTCAGAAAGCCACCAAAACCTGCTCAAGATGACTACCACGTTATGGATAGACCAGAACAAGTCTTTATTCTGCGCCTCAGAACAGGGCACAATAGATTACGCAACCACATGTACACAAAATTCAAGATTGGTGAAACAGCCATGTGCACATGTGGATTGGTGTCGCAGACAGCAGGGCACATACTCCAAGACTGCCCAAAATATAACATATCTAGGCAAACCTTCTGGCCTAGAGAGACGACAGTGGAAGATAAACTCTATGGACCGCTGTGTGAACTGAAAAAGACAGTTCAATTCATACAAGAGACAGCATTGCAGTTATAGACATATTTCAAGTGAACCGGGCGCTGGAACGCAAATTATTCCTCCCCACGACGCTTAACAGCAGAAGTGGAAGATGATGATGATGATGATGATGAAAGAAGAAGAAGCAGTACCAGACTGCAAAGAAAGGACATACATAAACAAACTTGGAAATCATGTGACAAGAAAACCTATAATCAAATAGATCACATTTTAATTAACAACAAAAATGCATCAAACATACAAGAAGTTAGAAGCTATAGAGGAGCTGAGTGCCACAGCGACCACTTCCTCGTTGCGGCAAAATTTAAAATAAAACTTAAGAGAGCTTTCTATGCTAAACTACAAAGATTACACCCAACATATAACAGAGAAAAACTACAAGAAATTACAGTCAAAGAGAAATTTGCAGGTGAAATAAAATGTAAACTTGAAATTCTACAAAAGCGCTTCTAGGAAAGCGTTGACCAACTTGGCTGAACATCAAGAATACAATTACCAAAATTGAATAACATTCAATCTACCGCTGAAGAATGTCTCGGTGTGTTAACCACGCATAGATAGAACAGATGGTTCAATCCAAAATGTGAAGAAGCAGTCATTAGGAAAAAGAATGCCAGACAGCTATGGCTAAATGACATCAACAACATCCAAAAGGAAGAACACTATAGAAATGAATGTAAAGAGGCTACAAAAATAGTTCGACAGCAGAAGCGAGAATATATGAGTAATATAATCAAAGATATGGAAACTAATCACAAGAAAAACGAATCCAGAAAGTTTTTTTAAAGAACTGAAGTCAATGAAACGAGGGCACCAACACAATACATATGGTTTAAAAGACAAAAATGGGAATATGATAAATACCAATGATGAAATTTGCAACACATGGAAAGAATACTTTGTTGAATTACTAAATTGTGAAGCTCCAAGTAACACTTTCCCCACAGGAAGAGGTTCTAACGTGTGAACCACAAATTGAAGAACCTGCATTTTAAGAATTCCTATATGTAATCACATGACTTAAAAACAATAAGGCAACTGGGGCTGATGGAATTGCTGCTGAATTTATAAAGGCGGGTGGCCATGCATTACATCTAAAGCTATACGAACTAATAATAAAAATCTGGAGGACTGAAGAATTACCCCATTATTGGAAAGAGTCATTATTGATACCTATCTTTAAGAAAGGAGACAAGTTCCAGTGTGAAAATTATATAGGAATATCACTACTGTCCATAAGCTATGAGATACTATCCGCAGTATTACTAAATAGACTAAAACCATATTCAGAATACATATTAGGTGAAAAATTGGGAACATAAAAGAGATCTCCATAACATTTTTGTGGATTGTAAAAAGGCTTATGATAGTGTCCATAGGAATAGTCTATGGAATGCTATGCAGGAATTTGGAATACCAAGGAAGTTAATCAACATGACCAGACTATGCATGGAAGATACTTATAATATAGTAACATATAAAGGCAGGAAATCAGACCCTTTCCAAATAACATCTGGCTTGAAACAGGGTGATGCACTATCACCGCTACTCTTCAATCTGGCTCTAGAGAAAATTGTAAGGAGGGTAAAGGAGGAATGTGATATTGGAGGAACATCCAAGCTGCTTGGTTATGCAGATGATATAGATATTATAGGGGAAAATGAACAAGACATTGGAAATATTGACTCACTTAAAGGAAAAAGCTCAACAGATGGGGCTGGTTATCAACCAAGATAAGACAGAATATATGGTAATTCAAGAGAAGGAATGGCTAAAAACTCTGGCTACATAGAAATAGATAATATGACCATTAAAAGAACGGAAACATACAAATACCTGGGTACAATCTTAAACTGCTCCAACATCATAAGGGAAGAAATACAAACTAGAATCAATTCTGGTAATAAGATATACTATGCACTACAACATCTACTAAAATCAAAGGCGCTATCTAGTAACATCAAGATCACAATATACAAAACACTGATCAGACCAGTTGTGCTGTATGGCTCTGAAACCTGGAGTACAATGAAAGGAGACAAACATTGTTACAAACCTTTGAGAACAAAGTTTTAAGACACATCTTTGGACCCATTAGGGATACACAAAGTGGAGAGTGGAAAAGAAGAAGTAACAAAGACATTTATGATCTGTTTAAGTCCCCGCTAATCACTGGTATCATGAAGGCTAATAGACTACAATGGCTGGGGCATATAGAAAGAATGGAAGATAATAGGGAAACAAAACTCGCTTACACTCAGGAAATAAATGACCATAGACCCCGAGGTAGACCAAGAAGACGGTGGAGAGATAATATATATACAGACCTACAAGCACTTGGAATCAACGACTGACAAGAGAAGGTCAACCAGAGAGATGAATGGAGACAGATTGTATCTGCAGCAAAGAACCTCAATGGCTCGGAACGCTGAAGAAGAAGAACAATAGGGAAAAGGGGCGTCCCAGGTGGCTGGTGCATTTACTTTGAAAAAAATTAGAGTGTTTAAAGCAGGCCTCGGCTGCCTGAATAATGGTGCATGTAATAATGGAATAGGACTTCGGTTCTATTTTGTTGGTTTTCTGAACTGGAAGTAATGATTAACAGGGACAAATGGGGGCAGACGGCGACCCAAGAATTTCACCTCTAACGCTGCATTACGAGCTACTGCAAAAGCATTTCTCAAGAATGCTTTCATTAATCAAGAACAGAAGTCAGAGGCGCGAAGACGATCAGATACTGTCATAGTTTGACCATAAATGATGCCGACTAGCAACTCCAGTGGCAAAGTGAAGTGAAATGGAATATACCTTGGCTAGCAAATCAATTGCATATAAAGTCTGAATCATCTGCAAGGTGCCACTACTTGCTTGGCCCAGACACTTGTTCTATGGCTCTCAGCTGAGGGATATGGCTGAAAGCCTCTAAGTCATAATCCCCCAGATGTGAGGGCCTGGCCGTTACTCACCCTCTGCTGCATAGAGGGGCGATGTTGAGCTGGCAGCATCTACAGCTCACCTTGTTCCTGTTGCCTGTAAAGACCTCAAGTGCCACAACTGTGTGGGCATTAATGGTGAAAAAGCATCCACTAAGGAACCACTGAGCAGACTGGACACAAATGTTCACCATAAGAGTTCAGTTGCAGGCTCTGTTCAGAGCTGTTAAATATAAATTGATAGAAGCTTTAGATTTCTGTAGAGTTTGGGTACAAACAGGTAACCGGGTCACTTCACCAGGATCATAGCATACTTTCTGAATCAGGTAGTAGTTAGGTTCAAGCCACACTTGCACAGCTCCTTGGTGAGAAGAAACAATCACACACCCATAAGGGTCTAACTCAATGTCAACCATAGATGAGTGTCTTACAACTGCCCCCCTCAGATAAACCAAAGAAAAGCATATGCATTTTCTTTGGCTGGGCTTACTAAAGGAATAATGATACAATGCATGGGGATGATTCAATGAAAAAGGTACAAAAATGGATACGTACAGGAATCAGTGGATGACACAAATTACAACAGATATAAGAAAGAATATAAAAAGGACAATTGATGAAAAACAGTATGGATTTGTGGAAGGAAAACGAACAAACAATGCAAAGTATACATTAAGAACACTAAAAGAAAGATCAATAGAGATGCAGCTGTATGTATATATATATATATATATATATATATATATATATATATATATATATATATATATATATATATATATATATATATATATATATATATCCATGCTTCATAGATTATACTTTTTTATTTGATAAAGTAAAACATGATGAACTGATTAAAATGTTAGAAGATAACAACATTGGTGGGAAAGATCTCAGAACAAGAATATTTACTGGAATAAGGTAGCAGCAATTAAAATGGGAAATGAAGAGGGCAGTTGAGTTAAGAACCGACATCACTGCACTCAGGACATTCCCATACATGCTCCGTCCCCTTGTTCAACAGCCAGCGAAGAGTCATACTACTAATCATTCCACCGCTATCTGATTAAAAGTTCTCCTGGTCTTCTCTCTCAGTTTTGAATAAATAAAGCTAGGAGTATGACAGGGATATATTTTGTTACTGGATCTCTTCTCTCTACAGCAAAATAATAATGAGAGAAATCAAAGAGAAACCAAAAATATTAATCGGAGGTTATAATATAAACAATCTTTGCTGTGCACATGACACAGTATTGATGAAGGAAAATGCAAAAGATCTACAACAATTATTCTCATCTCATCTTGTACCTTACGGTGTCGAGGTGAAGTATAAACAGCACGAGAGTGCCAGCTTATGGGCTTTATGTATTGATATTCCCATGGACCCTGCTATTCCCTCTGTCCATGGTTTACATGGTCGGCCTCTTCCTCTGCTTCCATCTGGTCTGTATATCATTGCTTGTGGTTACTGTTAGTTGATAACCTAGTTGCATGGCCAGACCATTTGACTTGCTGCCTTCTAATAAAATCTAGCACTGCTATTACCCGCACTTTAGTCCTGATTTCTTCATTTCTGATCTTGTCTTCTTGTTATATTGAGTATTCTTCTCAGGAATCTCATTTCTGTTGTTGTGATGGTTTTTTTCTCTTTTTTTTGGGGAGGGGGGGGGGGGGGGGGGGGTCATTGTCCAGATTGGCATTGGTAGCATAGAGTTGGTAGGAAAATTGTGTTGTAGAGTACTTTCTTAGTAACTATTCATGTGATCTTGTAATTTAGCTCTGATTTTGCTATTAGTGCTTGCTTGACAGCAAATAGCTCTTTAATGGTGCAATTTGCCGATGGTTCTTCTTCTGTGTTCTGTTTGTCATGCGGTGTTCTTGCGCCCTGTTTGGCTGGTTTCTTTACAAATGTTGTCTATATAGGTTATGAACAAGAGAGGGGACAGGACAAAACCTTGTCGTACTCTGGATATTATGGTGAACGAACTATCGAACAAACTTTATTTTCAAAGGGTAACAAAGTGGGCAAGTAGGCCCATCTTACATTCGGTCCTTCCAGTCACTCATTCTTCGTTCATCAATAGTGCATGATACATTCATATAGAAAAAGAAAAACATTGTGAAATGAATGTTGTAAAGATAAACAATGCATATTACCATGTTATGAGACAGGCAGACACACATGCACACGCACATTTGTAACAACACACATACCAGCATACATACTTATATAATTTGCACAAACAAACATAGTTTTGCACTCACTCGATAACACACAAATACACACTCCCTCGCATATACATATATTCAATCACAATCACAAACTCAAAGACAAATGTTTACTTATGCATGCACGCGCGCGAGCAATGACCAGGGGTCTCCAAAAATTTGACTTGTGAGTAGAATGATGGAGTAAAAAAATAAGCCTATCATCTTCAGAGTGTGAGGCGGCTGGCTTAACCACTTGATCACAGAGACCAAAGAAGTAATAGTATTAGAATTTGAACCATTTCTTTAACTTGAGAACCATCTCTTTATCCCGAGAGCCATCTCTTTAACTTGAGAACCATCTCTTTAACTTGGGAATAAACAGTGAAGTCCAGGACAGAAGAAAGAATTTAAAAATGAATGTAGTATCAAGGTTTAGTTTAACAACAGAGGAAAGAATTTAAAACTGAATGCAGTATCAAGGTTTAGTTTAACAGTAATAGCTAAGTTCATTCATTCAGTAGCATGTTCTATGCAGAACCTCGCTGCCATAACAACCTTCCGGAAAACCTCTCGATCATAAGCAAGATGTCCCACATCTGATACACCCATTTGGAGATCATCCGTTAATCCTGCACCCATCTTCTCTTTGGCCTTCCTCTTCCTCTCTTCCCAGGCATATATCCTTCCATTATTGTTCTCTCCAAACTTTCGTGACGTTTCAAGTGACCAAAATATTTCAATTTTCTTTGTTTTATCGTCTTAATAGCCAACCTTCTTCAATAGTAAATTCTTGAAGTATGGATGCATTTGTTCTTTTCTTTACCCAAGATATTCTTAGAACTCGTCTATAACATTTATGTTCAAAGGCATTTATGCGATGTTCAGCTTGTTTAGTAAGTGTCCATGTCTCACAGGCGTATGTTGCAATGGGAAAGATGCATGCTCTTAAAAATCTAATTTTTGTAGTTCTGTCTGTCCCACTCCATAATTTATTCAGTTGTTTTAGTCTTTGAAGAGCAATTGATAGTCGCCGTTGTCAGCATCTTGATTCACAATCACACAAGCTCGTAGTAACCAACAAACACTGTGATAACAAACACTGTCACAGAATGACTGTACGTGACACATGGCGAATACAATTATAACCACTTTATTCGCACTTCTCACCCGCTGCAAACATTACAGGCATCGCTTAACCATAATGGCGATGCCATTACAATAAATATATACATTCAATGCATCAGTTCATAACTTACAACACTACGTCTCAGGCGCACAGTCTTCTATACTCAAAAGGCGTTCTCTCTAATAGCGTCCACTCACACAAGCAATACGAGCACACATCTCCCATGTCTGTCCTCTACCACAGTCCGAGGCCGTCTGCCGTTTAACCGCCGTAAGTCCTCGCTTGGTCGTGTTTTCTCACTACGTGGACTCCGTGCGCCACAACTGACCGTTCTCGTCACTGCGTAGTTAGTGCCGCTCACAGGTGTACCTGGCCATAATTGCCAGGCATCGATGATGAAGACACAGCAGATCTGGTGGGGAGATTCTGACACTTTCCCGCCACCTTCTCTAATGAAAGGAGTATCTTTTCATTGTTGGCTATATACATTTAGGTTTATTTATTAAACCTGTCAGAATCGACCCATGGTTTGTCATCTGACGTGACAATTTGGTTTTTATTGAAATATTATGGGTAATTGTAAGATATATACACACGCTTGTCAATGATGCTATCAAGCCACCCTACTCAAGTACAATCCACTAGTTGGATTTTTACGTAGGTTGTAAATGGACACAGCCAGTCTGGTAGCTATCAGCGATTTATGCTACCTTCCAAGCCACGCAACCACCTCACGACAAATGAAAAAAAATAACTAAAAGAGACATGTCAGGCTGTGAGTCATCTCCCTCATAAGACGACTCCAACAATCGACCCCAACCTAATCTGGTCAGATAGTCTAATGCAGGTCCACAACTTCAGTAATTATATTCCACGCATAGTTGATGTCATCTTGCGATGTGTCGCCATTCTGGCAACATGAGGGAGGTTTTTTAAAATATCTATTACACATTACCAGTAATTCAAATTGTTTCCCTTAGATGTAATGGTGAAACAACACAAAACTCTATGGGCTATAATTTTCGCAATCTGTCAAAGAGAATAAATTACATTGGTAACTCAAGTTCTAAGCATCACAGTTTGATGCTTATTGTCAATAGTGAACTAAATGGTACTATTAAGAACAAGTTGATCAATCTATGATACTCAGATTACAAATATCAAAAATCCTTTCATACAAATTGTATATGCAAATTTACTATCACAAAGTTTATGTAAAACGTCAATTCTTTGTGAGACTTATTATATCATCTGCTAATTTCTAACTTTTAGCTAATTAATTAATAAAAATACCGGAAGTACACAGCTGGCGTGTTAAGATGTATCTAACACAATGTTCTTTCATCACGTTGTTGTGTAGAAGAATGGATTAAACAGTTCACAAGTATAGCTGTTGGATCAAATGTTATTTTGAAGCACGGATTAAAGCGTTCTGTTGAATTCAGATGTCGTTGTCCCTTTCGCACAGTTTAAAACGTCTGAACACTCTGCTAAGCTTATATCAATAGTGTTCATAAGCACAGGTACTACGGATAATCAAACAGTTGAATTCAGGTAGGCTTGGTAATCCCTCGTAGCACTGTTCGTCTAAACGTTCATCAGTGTTTAAATTATTATTACCTTTCGTTCTCATAAAACACAAATATTCATCACATTTACCTTATTAAAATATAATATATGTACATGGGGACATTGTCCCTATCACAAATATATTTCACAGCATTTCTGAGATATATTAAATATTAATTCGCTGTGTTACTGAGCGCTATAAAGAATTGCAGATAATCACTGCTTTACTGTGTGCGCTCAGGCAAAAGTAGGCTGTCGGACGTGTCATGCGGACATCTGGAAAGAAGATTGGCAATCGTATTTTGAGTACCGCTGATATGCCTTACTTCAAAACTGAAGTCTTGGAGTAATAGAGACCACATTGCTATCCTGTGGTTCGTCGGAGCACCAGTAGTGATGACTGTCAATGGATTGTTGTCTGTCTCCACTATGAAGTGTTTTCCTAACAAAAATCTAGATAATTTTCTAACTGCATAAACCAAAGTGAGGGCTTCTACATCAGGAGTTGATCAATTTTTCTCTCTTGGTTTGAGCTTTCGACTCACGTAATATACTCCCTCATGGCTTTGCAATAACATGGCCCCGATAGCTATGGAGCTCGCGTCGGTTCTCAATCTGAAAATAGTGTCCAAATTTGGCAATTTGAGTATAGGATTACTAGAAAAATATGATAAAACTTTTGTGAATGCTGGTCTCAGACATTCACTGTTTACAATTTTGTTTGGTTTATCTTTGGTTAGTAAGTTAGTAAAACACTCTGTCAAAGTAGCAAAATTTGGAATAAATTGTCTATACTAATTGAGTAATCCTAGGACACTTATTATTTCCTTCTTTGTTGTCGGAAGCGACAATTTTAGAATCCTTGAAACAATATTGTCGTCAGTAGTGACAAAGCCGTTGCAAATTTTATAGCCCAAAAAAGTAATTTCCTGGAAAGCTATGTCTACCTTTGATGGTTTCACTGTTAGGCCATGATTCTGTCTCGCAATGAAGTAACATGTTCATATGATGACAATGGTTTATGTTCATTTACAGTTTCAGTTAACATAGTGTGATAAATAGCTAATGGGCCGCATGGTTTGGCTCCATAAACTAGTTCAAATGGTGAAAAACCTGTACTGGAATGAGGTACTTCTCGATACGCGAAAAGTATGCCAGGTAGATAAGTGTCGCAGTCCTCTGGGTGTTCCTGGGTAACTTTAGCTAACATATGTTTGAGGTCACCATTCATTTTCTCTACAATACCAGTCGAATGAGGGTGATATGGGCTATTAAAGCACTGCTTTACACCTAACATCTGATTAAAGGCTTGAGTGGCTGCAGCAATGAACTGACTCCCCTATCTGACAGAATGGTATCAGGAAACCCTATTCTTGAAAAAATGTGGAAGAAAACTTCCATCACATCTTTAGAAGTTATATTTTTGAGTGGAATCGCTTCAGGCCATCTAGTACATAGATCAATGACAGTTAGAATAAACTTATTACCTCTTGATGTAATATGGTTTAAAGGACCTACAATATCTACCGAGATCTTTTCGAAAAGCCTACTTGCCAGATCTGTTATCTGTAGTTCTGCTTGCAGGTGTTTTCCCTTTTTTACAAGCTTCTGGCAGATGTCACATGATCTGCAGTATTGTTTGGTGTCACTGCAGAATCTAGGCCAGTAGAACTGGGTTAGTAATCTTGCTCTTGTTATAGAATAGGCCATATGCCCTGCAAAGGGTATGTCGTGTGCTAGTTGCAATGCTTTTTTTGCGGTATTCAGTTGGTAACACCGTTTACGCAGTGGTGTTGGCATCTTTGGTGTAATATCTTGTAAGGATACCACATTGGAGGTCAAAGTGCCATCTAGCATTCTTTGTTATTCTTGGCTTTTGGCCTATCAAATTAAAATATTTTTGCAAAGATTCATCAGCCTTTTAGGCTTTTATGAAATTCTCTCTCATGGTATTGAGAGGCAATATGACTGGACTTAACATTTCTAAAGCCTCAGTTTGGTTAATTTGATCTTGCATTTTTGCAGCAGATCTGGTTACTGCATTTGAAACATTAGAATTATGACAAGGTGTTACTACATTTGCAACAATACATTCATGAGATGATGTTAATACATTTGCAACCATACATTCATGAGAAGATGTTACTGCATTTGCAACAATACATTCGGCAGAAGATGTTACACCATCATGAAGCATGTCATTCACTTCCGGCAGGTTACCCACAATTATGTCACAACATGGGTTAGACAATGCTGCGCATTTAACCTTGCTTGTGAGGAATGGGGTGTCAATATATGCCCATGCAAGTGGGTATTTCTTGATGTTACCTGAGAAAGTTCTGCATGTAACATGTTTGCCTGTATAGTCTGCAGGTAAGATAAAGTCTCTCTTTAAACCAATAAGAGTGCACCCGCTATCACGTAAAACTGTGGCTGCTTTGCCATTTACATAACCTTGATGGATGTTAAGTTTACCTTTAGAATCTATTTCATTCATCTTTAACATATTATTGGTTACCACACTGACACGATCTTTCTGTTTACACTCTCTCTATCTTCACTTTTGTTTAACAATCCGATGATACACCCACGTTCACACTTATTTTACAACTGGTTCACAAAAATGGATGATGCACTCACGTTCATGCCTTTTTTCTAAATCGTTCAAAGCCGGATGATGCAACCATGTTCACACCTGTCAGCGTCTTGATTCACAATCACACAGGCTCGTAGTAACCAACAGATGTGATAACAAACACTGTCACAGAATGACTGTACGTGACACACAGCGAATACAATTATAACCACTTTAATCGCACTTCTCACCCGCCGCAAACATTACAGGCATTGCTTAACCATAATGGCGATGCCATTACACAATAAATATATACATTCAATACATCAGTTCATAACTTACAACACTACGTCCCAGGCGCACTGTCTTCTATACTCAAACAGCGTTCTCTCTAATAGCGTCCACTCACATAAGCAATACGAGCACACATCGCCCATGTCTGTCCTCTACCACAGTCCGAGGCCGTCTGCCGTCTAACCGCCGTAAGTCCTCATTGGTCGTGTTTTCTCACTACGTGGACTCCGTGCGCCACGCATGCCACAAGTGACCGTTCTTGTCACTGCGTAGTTAGTGCCGCTCACAGGCGTACCTGGCCGTAATTGCCAGGCGTCGATGATGAAGACACGGCAGATCTGGTGGGGAGATTCTGACAGCCGTTTAATTTCTGTCATTGTGTCACCATTGTTGGTAATCAGTGACCCAAGATATTCAAAATGTTCCACCACCTCAAATTTTTCCCCATTAACGTATATTTCTTTCTCCATTGCAGTTTTGTCTGTATGCATTATCTTTGTTTTTGCTATGTTAAGATATAAGTTGTGATTTTCACTATTCAATTGGGTTGAGGCTATGAGGTTTTCTATGCCATTCTGTGTTGTGGATAGTAATACTGTATCATCAGCATATCAAATCTCTGGTATGTCATGACCGCCGATATTTAGGGCTTCATATAGCTCCCTGTTTATATCATCTCTTACATTTCTCATTATATTTTCGGCGTACAGGTTAAACAATTAGGGTGACAGCACGCAGCCCTGACGGACTCCTTGTTTGATGTCAAACCAATCTGATGTCTCGCCATCTATTCTAACTGCTGCTTGTTGGTCTAGATAGAGCATTTTTATGAGTTGTACTACATGTGATGGAAAGCCCATATTCCTCATGATTTCCCAAAGTTTCTTATGTTGTACACAGTCAAATGCCTTTGAATAATCCACAAAACATGAGAATAGGTTTAAATTAAATTCTCTGCACTTCTCAATTATTAATCACATGTTGAATATGTGATCTCTTGTTCCTCTTCCTTGTCTAAATCCAGCTTGAACCACGTTAATCTCTTCTTCCATTTTCTTACGAAGTCTTCCCATTATGAATTTTAGCAGAATTTTACTTGCATGACTGATCAGGGCAACAGTTCTATAGTTGGTGCACAATTTCAGGTTGCCCTTTTTTGGTATTGGAATGAAAATAGTTCTCTTCCAATCTTTTGGCCATACCATATTTCCAAATCTTTTTACATAATGCATGATATATGTGTATGCTTTCTTCTCCTCCCGCTTTAATTAGTTCAGCTGGTATCTCATCACATCCAGGTGATTTACCATTCTTCAGGTTCTTTATAGCCCAAGCAATTTCATCTAATGAGGGTTCAGGTTCTGTCTCTGCTGTCATTGGCTCATGTATCTCATTCATATCCTCACTGTCACTCATATCATACATTCCACTGCAGTACTCCTGCCATCTTTCTAGAATTTGCCTAGATTCTGTTACGGTATTTCTCATCTTGTCACAGATAACATTCAATTGAAGTTGAACATTTCTTGTCAATACCTTCATTTCTTTGAACATTTCATAATCTCTTCCAGTCCTATGACATTGCTCTATTCTGGTACAGCAATCTTGTATGTATTGATTTTTGTCCTTTCTTGTGTTCTTTCTTATTTCTCGAGTTAAAGATTTATACTTCATCCTGCTGTTATCGGATTCATCTCCTTTCTTTTTCAGCTCCCTTCGTTGTTTTATTAATTCTAATGTGTCTGATGTAATCCATGGCTTAAGTTGCTTTTTCTTGGTCGGAATTAAATCTTTGGCTGCAGTTATCAAGATATCTCTAGCTTGTACTGCCAGTTCATCAGGTGTCATTTCCTCTTGCACAAACATCAAGGCCCCAAAGCGATTCCTAACTTCTATGTTGTATGCATCTGGTATTTTTGTGAGATCAAAACGAAATGGCCTTGGTCCTGGGGTAAGCTTTTTGAGTTTTAATTTCAGATCTGCTTCTAATAACTGATGATCTGTATCACAGTCTATGCACTTCGTAGGGTTTTTGCAGATGTTATGTTTGATCTCCATCTTCTTTGTATTAAAATATAATCTATCTGATTTTTGGTAATACTGTCCGGAGACTTCCATGTGAAGAGTCTTCTTGGATGTTGTTTAAAAAGCGTGTTGGCTATCGTGAACTCATTTTCTGTGCAAAATTCAATTAACCCTTTACAGGGCAGACGCTTGTCCGTTTTGTAGCCCTGAACGGGCAAGATATTTTCAGGTTCTGTAAAATTTTGGGTATAATAGAAAAATAAAAGAGACTGTGTGGGGTTGGCTATGTATTGGATGGGTTCGATAATGGTACATCCGATTGAGATGAAATTGTCTACACGTCTTCCTTTCATTCCTGTGCAACCGACTGTAATAGTTTCTTAGTGTAAAATCGGCTACTTACTTAATAACATTTAATATTTGATTTTTCATTATATAATTTCTATACAGCAAGGGGACTTCACTCTAGAAAAGTTATTTCAAGGGGCATAACTTTTAATAACATTTCTATATACTTTATAGTCATATTGTTGGACTTACTTGCACTATTGTTAAACTCTTTGTCTATAGTTATTTACATGCATATGAGTTATAATAAATAATGATATAATCTTTAAGGCATTTTCAAAGTTTTCATAAAAATAATGCATAATGCATAACATTGTAACTCATCTTTTTATGCTTAAAGAAGTTATGTACAGTCATGTAGGTGATTAAAAACTGTTTTCATTAAAAATAATGGATGGTGTGTGGAAGGACATTCTTTTAAGTTACTGTGCGCCAGGAGCTGGGCGAAGCCACGCCAGGTCAGATAGACAGACAGACAGACAGATAGTCGGGAACGGGAGCTTATTTGACTACTTATATGAATTAAATGAGATGCTCCCCACCAGGGACTGGGTGAAGCCGGGCAGGCTCAGACAGACAGATAGGCAGACAGATAGTCGGAAACGGGAGCTTATATGACTACGTATATGAATTAAATGAGATGCTCCCCACCAGGAACTGGGTGAAGCCGGGCTGGGTCAGACAGACAGACAGACAGACAGACAGACAGTCAGGAACGGGAGCTTATATGACTACGTATATGAATTAAATGAGATGCTCCCCACCAAGGACTGGGTGAAACCGGGCCGGGTCAGACAGACAGACAGACAGAAAGTCGGGAACGGTGGCTTATATGACTACTTATATGAATTAAATGAGATGCTCATCACCAGGGACTGGGTGGAGCCGGGTCAGCCAGACAGACAGACAAACAAACAAGCAGACAGACAGATAGTCAGGAACGGGAGCTTATATGACTACGTATATGAATTAAATGAGATGCTCCCCACCAGGGACTGGGTGAAGCCGGGCCGGGTCAGCCAGACAGACAGACAGACAAACAAGCAGACAGACAAGCAGACAGACTGATAGATAGATAGATCCCCTCCAGGACCTGGGCGAAGCCGGGCCGGGTCAGCTAGTATAGTATAAATGCTCTCACTTCACATCAAGAAGTCACTGGAATAGGAAGTGTTGATTGATGAAATAGTGCCAAGACTAGTCACTGAGGCACATATTTATTCACATGTATACATCATGCTAAATGCGGGAGCTCTCCTCTATTTACTTCACCAGAATATATGACATTTTTAATTTATACAAAAATTATCCATATTCAAAGTCAACCTCCCTCCCTTGAAATATTTGAGGATCGCCTGTTTGCAGATCATTTACAAACTCTATTATTTGAATTTATAAGTTAAACGATACAGGCAACAATAATTACAAGTTGAATTGTAGATATAAGGTACCAGATATTCACCGTCATGTACCTCAAGTCCTTTGTACACTCTAACGCTCCTCAGTTTCATCACACATATTCCTATTAAAACACAAAACACCCAAGAGCAGCCCCAGATACCTAAACAACATGTCCACTAACACCCTGTCATTTTTTATTTACTTTTTCACCATTTTTGTGCCTCCCCGTTGCAGTATATATTTTTTTTTTTACTTTTCACAAATTTTCAAATGTCCCCATTGATGTTGTTTTAAATCCTTTTTCGCCACTTTTGTCACATCCTAATATGCTGTTTGCATAATTTTGTACTTGTTTGTAGAATAACTCCTAACAGCCTGCTAGTCCATCTAATAGTATTTACATTTGCTAATTATTAGCCTGTTCTTTTGTCTTATTATACTGCATGAGCCTTGACATGAATATTCAAAGTCAATATTCAGGTAAATGATGGCATTAAAAATAATGTGACATGCAGTAGTAAATAAATTAACAAGATAGCATAAGGAACAGCTATTGAATGTTGCTTACAATGTGTTAACTGTAATGAGAGTAGCACCATATATGGTCTGACAGAAATTATGTTGTGAAAAGTAGAGGTAATAATTCTTGTGTAATTTCAACAGACATTCCAAACTACAGTGTAACAAGTGAGCAGTTTCCAGATAAAAGGTATGCAAGACTTGCAAATCTAAAAGCTGGAGCTGGTATTCAGTTTCGAGTGTCGGCTCGGAACAGTTTTGGAATTGGTGCTCCAAGTTTACCAACAGGTAAGTGCAAAAGGAACTTAAAATTTAAAAAAAAAAATGCCCTTTGAACTCTAGTCATCCAACCCAATAAAATCCAATAATCTTGGGCACCAGATCAATAAATTAACTAAACAGTACAATTAGTAATTAGTAAGTAAAATTAATGTGTCACAACAAAGTTAAACAAGATGAAAGGTCAAGGATACTTTTTAATCACCTAGAGGCTTACTGCGTGTATGATGCTAGCTCCATACTTTTATAGACCCACTGGTACTCAATGGAGGATATTGCTAATATTATTCCAACTACCTTTGCTTCTCAAGACATTTCCTGGGAACACATATCATCAAAAAAAAATCTTCACCCCAGTTGGGATTAAAACACATGACCACTGTGCTGGCACCTCCGGACATAACGAATTTATCCAGTGCTACTCAGAATGGCTTATTTTATAATATCCAGTATTCATGCTTATTAAACCAGACCTCCCAGCATGTAAAACTTTTTATTTGGATACATAACTTTCCCAAGATTTACACCACTTGTTTGTTTCAATGGTCTGTCTCTGAAAGCCAGGTTTAGGAAATCACTGGCATGTTTGTTAATTGTATGCATCCCTCAACACAAATATTATTATTATCTACAGTTTGTGATGACTCTTGAAGGTGATGTATGTCCATATATTTCAGCCTCTGTGCCTCAGATGCACTTGTGAAGACTTAGTGTTGCTGTTTTGTATTCACCAAGTAATCATTAGGTTGCATTCACAAACATTAAAAAAAACATGGATTTCACAATAAAATTTGGTGGAGCTGTGGTACAGCTGTAGAAATGTAAACAATACAAAATAACACAAAGTAATGCAGCTTTACAGAACAGAATTATGAAACATACAGTACGTTGCGGCAACTAGTATCTGCATGCTCATGCTTATTACGTACATCCACTGGGACTCTTTAGCTTTCACTCTCTGATAACTATCACATCTCCATTGCTTCCAGTGTCCTGCCTTATCTCCCTGCCTCCTCTTTTCATGTACCACTTCCACTCATTTACCTGGGACTTTCACTGAACCTTTATCACCTACTACCCTGGTATCATCCCCTACCCCAGTCCCCATGACCCACAGACTCCCACAGCTATGTATAAAAGAGGATTAAGATGCCATTCGTGGTAGCAGTACAGCCTGGGACTGATAACTAACATTTTTTTCACATTTTTATTTTCTCTTCATTGCTCTCATTTTTTTCCATCTTTTTATTCTTCTCATCCCATCCTTAAGCCTTAATGTAGTCACCAGAGGGTCTTCTCCGTGACTATATGTTGTGTTTTGTGTATGTATTTATTTGCTGATGAAGGCTTGTCGCTGCAACGTCCTGTATGTTTCATAATTCTGTTCTGTAAAGCTGCATTCATTCATTCAATCTGTAGCATGTCCTTTGCCGAACCTCACTCCCATAACAACCTTCCGGAAAACCTCTCGATCATAAGCAAGATGTCCTGTGTCCCATACACCCATCTGGAGATCATCCGCCACATCCTGCACCCATCTTCTCTTTGGCCTTCCTATACCTCTCTTCACAGGCATATACCCCTCTATTATTGTTCTCTCGAAATTTTCGTGACGTTTCAAGTGATCAAAATATTTCAATTTTCTTTGTTTTGTCTTCTGTAATAGCCAACCTTCTTCAATATTCAGCTCTTGAAGTATTGATGCATTTTTTTTTCTTTATCCAAGATATTCTTAGAACTCGTCTATAACATTTATATTCAAAGGTATTTATGCTCTGTTCAGCTTGTTTAGTAAGTTTCCAGGTTTCACAGGCGTATATTGCAATGGGAAAGATACATGCTCTTAAAAATCAAATTTTTTGCTGCATTACTTTTGTGTTATTTTATATTTATATATTGAAGCATGTTAAACCTCAATTAAATCTGTGAGTCTGTGAAGAGTTGGGAAATACCCTAAAAGAATCTATAAAAATTCTAGAACGATGGCAAGAATACTGCAGTAGAATGTATGATATGAATGACTGTGAAGATATGAATGAGATACATGAATCAATGACAGCAGAGACAAAACCTGAACCCTCATTAGGTGAAATTGCATGGGCAATGAAGAAGCTGAAGAATGGTAAATCACCAGGATGTGATGAGATACCATCTGTACTAATTAAAGCGGGAGGAGACAAAAGCATACAAATCTATCACACATTATGTAAAATAGATATGTGTCACAATCCCCTGTAACAGATTAAGATTGGCCATTGTCAAAGGTCTCGATAATTTCCAAATATAACTGAGTAATGCAGGATGGCTCAGCCACAGGTATAACGACACAGATCATTACTTTAATCCATAGCTATGAGTCACTAGAGAAAACTTATGTTGCGCACTCAAAATTCGTTTAATCATAGATGAACACAGTGACACGCAGAACATTATTCCAGTATGTTTAGTATACATAATCCATCATCGTTAGGATTACGTTTCTCTATAACATTGCCATCTCTAGGCCTCCTTCAACTAGTGGCTCTCCAACAGCTGGCTAGAACCACTCAACAAAATCCATTAGCTTGCCTGGTGTCTCCCACACCTCAGCCCGAGACTCACTGTCGAATCCAGACCTCCACTGCCTGGATCAAAACTTCACTCTATCCTCACAAGCTTGGCTGGTGTCTCACACACCTCAGCCGAAGATTCAATACTCCAAGCTCAGACCTCCACTGTCTGGCTCAAAACTCATCTCCCCGTAATTTTCCCAGCTACATCTTTTTATCGCCTCTTCCCAGACCTACCACGAACCACACCATTTAACCCTTTTCAATCTCAATCTACATTCCACCACCATTACCTTTCTAGGTTCCCTTAATCTATTAGTTTCCAATCACATTTTACCTTTCCACTGGTGATTTAAATCTAGACAATTCACCATTGTTTCGCCCCCCCCCCACCCTGGCATGACGATTTATATCTATATCTATCTATATATTTAGTCGGTGTTTAAACCATCATCTAATCTGGGACTATCCCCGTGTGATGAAAATGTGTAATTAACCTACTTGGCCTCACATCTGTGTACTTTTCTGACCCAGTTACCCCCACCAGTATAATAACATTCCTAGCTAGTCCGCTAACCTCCCAATTTGCATAAACCTACACATGTTGCACTACCCCCTCCTCAAAAGAAATTTCCAATGATGGAATAATGCTTCTCTACCTAGACATCAACATAATGATGCATGGATAGTAGTAAGTCTTTTACCCTCATAGTCCGTCTCTTACCCCTCTTGTTCATCTCGACTACCACCTTAAATACTACAGCAGGTAATCACCAGTATCCTAACACATTCACCTGCATGTGGAACCAAAAATTCACCATGTTCCTACTCACCACATCATGGAAAAACATTACATACAACTTTCACATTACCTTATATAGCAGGTAATCATACGTAACCTAACCCATACCCCATACATCAACACAAACACATTTCCACCTTGTGTACTCATGCTTAAGCTAATACTTCACACAATAAGCAACACATCACAGAAAAAATCCCATATGTGTACCTGCAAGTAACTTAATATCATCAAGAACACACAAAATATTCAACCTTACACATTGTGATAAGTGGCACACTATCCAATAAACGTCTCTAGCATTGTCTCCTCCAATAAATAAGAAAATTGTTCACATAACACTTGGTAATTGTTCATATGCTTATCTGTGTCGCCCCTTGACCCCCCTAGTCGGTTTGCACGATAACTTGTCTGTCCGTCGAGTATCTCGACTGTTGCCTGCCTAGACCCCTTAATCGCTAAGGCCCCACGTTGAACATTTGAACCATTAGTTTCTGGTGGTGAGAGTTCATTGTTGACCTGCAGCCCTGAATAAATGGTTGGTTTCTTCTCGTGTCGCTCACATCCCCCAGTTTCTGCCGATGATGCGTCTCCCCCTCGTGTACACTGAAAATCAAGAGGAGGGAGAATTACAATGGGACGATTCAAAGTCAGGCATCGTACTTTTGAGGTCTGCTACACACTGTGGTGTGTAGACCACTTTGTTAGGTCTGCCCTTCTGTGTCCACACAGACAACACTGATGTGATAGCTGACACAAATTTCTTTCCGACTGTATTATGGCCTTGCGTGATGTGTAACATCTTGTTCACATCTCTCATCATCTGAAATGTAAATTTTGCCCCTTGTCAGGCAGAATCTCATTAGGCAAACCCGACCAGAAAGTGCTGCTAATAGTGCTTCAGTTGCTGCTTCTACAGTACTATGTCTGATAGGTACTAGTTCCGCCCATCTCGTGTAACCATCACTCATGATCACTATATATCTAAAATACCTCTTGGATATCACTAACACTGGGTCAGTGATGTCACTAACACTCTTTTTAAATGCCTTAACTTTCGTGTCTGTATCTTGCACCGTTGCACAGGATTCTCTGTCTAACTGCCTCTTTACTAAATCCTGGCCAATAAAACTGGGACATGGCTCTTTGCTATGTACACATTATTCCCATGTGTCCTGCGAATGACGTCTCATAATCTGTTCTCATATTCAGTTGTATATGCGCCCAAGGTACCCCACCTTGCCTGTTTATCATCTTGTCATCTGACATGTCGTTAGTGAGACTAGTATTCTTCCCTTCGAAGCACCGCCTCTCGTTCGTTAATGGCGTATGTTCTGGATTACTATACCCCTGATAACATTTGTCCATAGTGATGTCTTTTCTTTGACAGTCATTACCGCTCTGCTTGAGATCATCAGTCTTCCCCTTATAAGTGGTGCTATTGTTAGTCTCTTTCTCGTTGTCTTTTTCACGCATCTCTTCTTCTTCAGATATAGCATCTAATCTAGGTTGTCTTCTGGTAACTACCGCGTTACTTCTCTCACCATATTTACGGTACCAGTTATCTATTTCCTGATCTGTACATGCTTTGGCTGTTGGTATGTTTCCAATGATCAAGTCTGCTACTGGGGAGTCCAGAACGCATTCTGTCACTCTACCTGTAATATGTGGTTGTTTCACTGTGATCACGGCTAGTGGGTAAACTTCTACTGTCCCATTAAAAGTAATACATCTAACCTTTTTCCCTGTGTAAGGTGAAGGATGGACCAAACTTTTCCTGACTCCGATCGTCGTACATCCGGAATCCCTAAGTGTTACTGCTAGAGTGTCATTAACAAACCCATAATGCAGCTTCAAACTTCCTCCTGCATGCACTGCTGATCCTGCTTGAAATGGGTGACTGTCCATTAAGACAGGCTGACTGTCTTTATCAAATAGAGGTTTGCATCTACTGCAACTCTCATTATTGATATTCTCAACTCAATCACTTGTGGTGCATTTGAGTGCTCAGTTTCCCCCATCATACACTGATATCGTAAGTGCCCAGTCCCGCCACATTTGAAACAAATAATGTTCTTCCTCCTATTATTTGTTGGCCTACTGGATGGTTGTACATCACAATCCACTGTTCTGTGCCTCCAACTCCCACAATTAAAACATCCAAAATAACTATTCAGACGCCTCTTATAATTTCCTCTGTGGTCTGGGTAACGTCCTGATCTGCCAAAATGGTTGCCACGGAAACCATTGTCTTGAGGTCCTTGTTGCTCATACCTATGTGTTGAGTCCACACTTTTCGATCTTGGTCTGATCCCAAGATTCTGATCCTGTTTAGTATACGCTGCACAGACTATTTTCTCATCAACCTGTCTGCCAATAGAACAGTTCGGATGTGCAGTCAAGTAATTTTGTCCTAACTGAGACATTGTTTCAATGTCCTTTGATTTACGTTAATATAATGATAATGCCGATAATATCTTGTCTCATAGCACCGGGTCCACTAAACGGTTAAAATCTCCTCCTACATCTGCAAGCTCCAGCCATTTATGAAAAAGATTCTTCACAGTATTAACAAAGTCTGTAAAATCCTGATTTGTCTCTGGGACAAATTGTCTGAACTTTGTTCTGTACCCATGCTCAGTTAGGTTGAACTTTGTAAGCAAGCATTGATGCAGAATAGTATAATTATTTCTTTCTTCCACTGGTAAATTGAACATGGTATCTAGGGCCTTTCCCGTCAGATACTCACTCAGCTTCATAGCATACTCTCCTTCTGGAATGCCTAAAGCCTTAATTGCAGCCTAGAAACGGTCCAAATATGCCTGAATATTATCTTTATCTGTAAAGTATGGCAGTTTTAGTCGCTGTGAAGAGTTGGTGGAAAATGTTGAATATCTTGGGCCATTAATTACCAACAATGGTGACACAATGAAAGAAATTAAAAGACGAATATCTATTGCCCTTCAGAAATTAAAACAACTGAATAAATTGTGGAGTGGAACAGACTACAAAAATTAGATTTTTAAGAGCATACATCTTTCCCATAGCAACATACGCCTGTGAGACCTGTACACTTACTAAACAAGCTGAACAGTGCATAAATGCTTTTGAATATAAATGTTACAGACAGGTTCTAAGAATATCTTGGATACAGAAAGGAACAAATGCATCCATACAACAAGAATTGAATATTAAAGAAGGGTGGCTACTAAAGATGATAAAACAAAGAAAATTGAAATATTTTGGTCATTTGAAATGTCATGACAGTTTGGAGAGAACACTCATCGAGGGAAGAGAAGAAGAAAAAGGCCAAAGAGAAGATGGTTGCAGGATGTGGTAGGTGATCTCTAGATTGGTGTATCGGACGCGGGACTTCTTGTTTATGACAGAGATGTTTTCCAGACGGTTGTTATGGGAGCAAGTTCTGCAAGGAACATGCTACTGAATGAATGAATGATATAATGTGCATATATAAGAAAATAGTGATATGTTTGTAACCTAGGGTAGTAGGAGCTTATCCTATTGTTAGCCACATCTACCGGTGGCCTCCAGATATAAAAGTCATTATTTATATTCAAGAACTTTACAACTCCTAAAACAATCTATCCTGAGCTGGAAGATACCTTCAATATTTTCTGTGAATTTCGTTTTTGGCGCTCGCTCTCTTTGAACTCAAACGCAGTCCATTCACACTACTACTAGTAATACTGACTGAATTTTGTGTGTGGATTAGCTTTCCCTATTAACAGTGTCCCTCTCCATCAGGTGAACCCACCCCGTCTTCAGAGGTACTTGTACGAGGAAGACAATATTATGTCCCCAAGTCAAGGACGATTCTGTGAATATGAATAAAATTTGTTTCTCATGGTGCTAAGATGAGAGCAATTTAGTGGAAAGTCCTACCAAACTCAATTTTGTGTTTTGGAAGAAGACATAAACCCACTAAGCTCTTATGCTCTTTAAGCAATGACTGACTTTCCCTAACAGTCTTGACGGTTATTTGTATTGGATTAGTCTTGAGTTTCACCAAGTATTGGGACCTCACTCCCACTTTTATTGTCCCAAATCTGTTACATTAATTAGTTCATCCACCACAGAAAAACAGTATATGATGATTATCCGCTAGGAAAAAGTGACAAGATGTCTTAGATCTGATGAATAAATATTATTCCTTTTCATTAATCGGGTTATCTTTCATTCTAGCGCTTCTTTCCCCTTCAAAAATGGTTATTTCTAATGAACCACTTTTATTAGTTGCCCTTCATCAGTTTTGTCACCCTAATTTAGGACATAACCAAGGTTAGATTTATTTATTGATGATTTTAAGTTAAGGTGGGTTTTTCTAAGTCTGATTCACAATAGAAGTTTAAAATTGCTACATCGTGTAATCATCATCATCATCATCATGCACCATTTCAATTAGCATGGTCGATCATATTTCACCATCTCACACGATCACCATAGTCATGGATCAGCTCTGTGTTCTTGTCTTCACCATACCACGTGGCCAAGCCACCCAGGTAATTACTTCTCTGCCTTCTCCTTGTTCTTTTTCTTTCAATCTTGCCAGTTGTCACCAAGTTCATTTGTTTCTTCTGGGACTTGGTAATTGGTTTTATGTCTGTATGTAGTATTCTTTGCATTTTCCTAAGAAACCATATTTCCACAGCCATTAGATGTTTTTCAGCTTTTCTGCTCATTGTCTACGCTTCACATGCATACAAAAGTACAGGTTCTTTGTAGCACCTCAACACTCTTTTTCTCATTGCAAATGCCATGGCGATTCTTGTTCTAATCTCTTCGAGGCATCTCCCATCTGATGTTATGACTATTTCAAGATAATACACTTGTTTAAGAATATTCCCATTTACTGTATGTTACATTGTATTGTTTCCTTCTTCCTAGTGACAACCATAATCTTCTTACAATTTAATTCTAACCCGTGGTGTTCACTGTGTGTGACAACCTCATCTACTAAATGTTGCAGATCCTATTCATTGTTTGCAGTCAGTACTGCATCATCCGCATATCTAATGTTATTGATTTTACATCATGCAATAGGGAAGTAATACAGATTTAATCCCATAGTCTTTGAAACGTGTGATCATGTTTGTCAACATTTACTGACATAGCACATAATGATGGTGTTTGTAGACTCTGGGCATGATATGAGAAAAAAAACAACAATGTATAAACTTAGGAATAACTGATAGATTTGATGGGGAAAGAGTGAAAGGACAACAGATCTATTCCTGGATGTCTTTGGCCTTGTGGCATTTTTGGGGAAAGAACCAGAACTTGATGTTAAACTAGTGATTGTATGATGTGATGAATCATGATTGCCTACACTTTCCATTATGGCACATGATGATGATAATATATTACAAGTGATTTAAACCAGAGTAATGTAATATGAATAGGGGAAAGAATTGGATAGAGGGGGGTGGAGGGAAAGATGGTATTCACAAATGAAATCAGTACATCTCGAACCAGTTGTATAATGGAGAATGGATAGAAGGTTCAAAAGTTAAGTTTAGTTCACCTGTATTTGGACCACATCATCAAGTGCCCTTTTGACTGATGTGGGAGATTACATTTCCCCACACTTTGCATTCTAAAACAGAATGTATACAATTGTTTGCTGACATTTTTCATGCCATGATGAATGGTTATCAAAAATCTTCACTTGCTGTCTTCCTTCACCTGTTTCCATAAATCTTTCCAGTTGCTACAATACCTTCCAGCTTAACTTTTGTTTATTTGCTAAATGTCCGGGATTTATTATCATCTTATAAAATCAAATTCTGACTATTCATTTGTGATCGACCAGTATGAAGGAACACAGTGGAAAACTACCTTCTTTACAAATGTCTAGAAAATAATGTTTTGTCAATGCATAGAGAATCAGAGAAATGTTGTAAATGTGTGCTCTATAGGAGCAGCCTTGTCCAGAAGAGATAGTTATTGCATCAGGTGACTCCAGACCATCAGCAAGTGGCTGAGTTCAGAAGATTATCACTTAAAATGGGAATGTGGAACAACTGTGGGGATGGCGAATTTGATAATATCAAGCAAGAAATAGAAGAATGAATATTAACTATCTAGGTATACATGAAAAAGGAACAAGCATAACATCTGAGAAATATAACGTAATCCCTTCTAGTGGAGAGAAACAATGGATCTGGAGAGATCAAATTCCATCAAAAGATATTGAGCTGCGTCAGACAGAATATAAAGTAAAGTTTAGTGATAGACCTTTTGATCTCAACATCATTCAAGTTTATGCACCAACATAAAGCAGTAATGACAGTATCAATCAATTTTATAGTCGTAATGCCTTCAAGAAGTGCGTATACTCAGAATTAAATATTAAAATGGGTGACTTCAATGCTAAAGTTAGAAGTCAACAAGATGGATTCACAGTAGGCAAATATGGACTATGGGAATGTAATGAAAGAGTTTGCATATTTGTACAGTGGGCAAAAGAGCATGATATGATTATTGGAAACGCTTGGTATCAACATCCAAGTAGATTATGGACATGCAAGAGTCCTGACAATAAGATCAGAAATCAGATTCCTCATCCCCGGGAAGGTTAACCCGGTCAACAAATGCCCGCAGAAGTCGGATGTGTCAGCCTAACGGCGCAAGAACGCAGCTCTGCTGTAAACAGGCACAACGCAATCACGTCCGGAAAAAAAACTCCGGATGAAAGCAGAAGAAGAAGAAGAAGATTCCTCATCAACAGATATTTTGAAATGCCTTAAAAGTAACAAAAAGTATACCAAAACGCAAACTGCTACAGCAACTATAGATTAGTTATAAGCAATACACACATAAAATTAAATGGAATACAGACATTTATGTTGCCCCTGCTTCTCTTATTTAAAATAAATTTAAAGAAGGTCTAAAATACACCAAGAAACATAACATTTGATCTATGTGCACTGAAGAGTTAGGAGATAAAAGATCAATTCAACATAGAAGTAAAGAACAGATGTAATGCATTGGATGACCTAGAAATTCTATTTCAGGATATCTGTGACCAATGGAAAATATTGAAGAACTCAGTCAGCCAGGCTGCATAAACAGCTATCCCAGAAACAAAGATGATGGGATGTAAGAAATGGATGATGGAAGACATCTTACAGCTAATGGAAATAAGAAGAAATAAAGAATATGGAGCATGGACAATGATCAGACAAGCTAAAAAACATCTAATGGCTGTGGAAATGTGGTTTCTTAGTAAAATGCAAAGAATACCTTGTACAGACAGAAAACCAATGACCAAGTCCAAGAAGAAACAAATGAAAACCATAAACTGATTAGAGAGTAGGAGATTTAGAGAAGGAACATGGAATGTTAGCACATTAAATGAGCTAGGAAAGTTGAACAATATTCTAAGAGAGATGGATAGCATAAAAATACTAGGCGTAAGTGAGATGAGATGGTAGGGATCGGGCAAAATTATAGCTCACAACCACACAATAATCTATTCTGGAGGGGATACACATGAAAAAGGTGTAGGAATAATATTTGATGAAGAAACAGCCAAGTCAATTAATGGATACTGGTGTATTTCGGATAGAGTTATTATGGTCAAAATCAAAGGCAAACCAATAGATATATATATTACACAAGTATATGCACCAACAACAAGCAATAGTGAGGAAGAAATACAACACTTTTACGATGAAATAGAAATGGTGATGGCTCAAATTGAATCACAAGAAATAAAAATAATATTTGGAGATTTTAATGCAAAAGTAGGAAAGGGGAAAATTGAGGATGTAGTGGGGAATCATGGTTTAGGTACAAGGAATGAAAGAGGAGAAAAACTAATAGAATGGGCAAATATCAATAATATGATAATTTGAAACACATGGTGTAATCACCATAAAAGACTACTATACACATGGAAAAGCCCTGATAAGAAAATAACGCAGTGATCATGTACCACTTTAAAAAAAAAAATTTGTTTTTAAATTTGCGTATCCTTTACAGGACATCGCTGTCAACATCAGCATCTTTCAGCTGATTGTTGATTTCTTGGCAAGATTATGCTCAGTAGTTTGTCATTGATTTCTGAGCGGCTGGCTCAGTTATCCCACAAGTCACCAACGTGGGGAGAACCGCTTCCAATTTTTGCGCGCTGCGTTATCCTGTGTGGATAAACGGGATTACGGAGAAAGTCGTGTAACCCCTCGGATAGAAAGACCGGCCATGTACCACTATGTGGACAAATAAAAGTAAGATTAAAGAGAGGGGAAAAAATGATTAAGAACGTGAGAATTAATAAAGGGGTTCCGAAGATAGATAAAGAAATTCAAGAACAATACAGAATGACTGTGAAAAATAGGTACAATGCAATAGCTAAAATACAGAGTATAAATGAACAATGGGAAATGTTAAGGGACTCCATTCATCAAACTAGCAAAGAAATATTACCAGAGAAGCCAAAAAGCTAAGACAAAATGGATGAATGAAGAAATCTTAATGCTGATGGACAAAAGAAAACAGAATAAAAATGACAAACAAGAGTATGCTAAGATAAATACAGAAATAAAAGATAAATGTGTGAAGGCAAAAGAAAGTTGGTTAAACAAGCAGTGCAAAAAAATTGAATTAAATTCTATTAAAGACACAAATATCAGTGTGCTCACTGGAAGAAAACTAAGAATAAATACAGGATGTTTCAAATCAAAAACAGGAATGATATTATTGGAGGAAGGTGCTGTAATGAAGAGGTGGAATGAGTATATAAGAGAATTATATGATGGAGAAAGGGAAAAATTAACAGAAGAAAGTAACTTAGAAGGTCCACCTATTCTAAAAGAAGAAGTCACTGATTCTGTAAAACATATGAAGAAAGGAAAAACAGCTGGGGCAGATGAAATCACAATAAAAGAATTAGAAGTATTAGGAGAATTTGGAGTAGATATATTAACCAAAATGTGGAATACTTACAGTAGTGGATATTTACCCAGTGATGTGCTGAAATCTGTATTTATAGCTATACAAAAAAGACCAGGAATGTGAAGATTTTTGTACAATTAACCGCATAAACCATATCACTAATCTGCTACTCAGAATCATAATGAGAACCAGAAAGAAAATAAAAATAGAAATTAGTGAAGAACAGTATGGATTTATGGAGGGAAAGGGCACAAACAATGCAATATATACATTATGGACACTAATAGAAAGGTCAATAGAGAAACAGAAAGACATATATTTGTGCTTCATGGATTATACTAAGGCATTTGATAAAGTAAAACATGATGAACTGATTAAAATGTTGGAAGATATCAACATTGGTGGGAAAGATGTAAGAATAATAAAGAATATTTACTGGAACCAAGTAGCAGCAATTAAAATGGGAAATAAAGAGGGTAGTTACGAACAGATAAAGCTAGGAGTACGACATGGGTGTGTCTTGTCACCAGATCTCTTCTCCCTATATAGCGAAGTAATAATGAGAGAGATTAAAGAGACACTAGGAATACTAGTTGGAGGTTATAATATAAATAATATACGCTGTGGAGATGACACAGTATTGGTGGCAGATAATTCAACAGACCTACAACAATTGCTGAACATTGTAGTAACAGAGTGCAAAGAAAGGACTCTCCTTGAATATCAAGAAAACAGTAACAATGGTGATATCAAAGAAAATGGTGACACCAAAATGGGAAATAAAAATAGAAGGGAAAATTCTTAACCAAGTAGATAATTTAAATACCTAGGAGCATTTATAACATCAGGTGGAAGATGTGCAACAGAGATTAAGAGCAGAATAGGGCAGGCAAAAGCTGCATTTCAGAAAATGAAGAGTATTTTATGCAATAAGTCACTGTCACTGAATGTAAGAAAGAGAGTTTTGCTGTATGGCAGTGAATCGTGGAATATAAATGAATAAATTAAGAAGAAATTAGAAGCAACAGAGATGTGGCTCCTGAGACGAATGTTGTGAAATCCTTGGACTGCCAGAGTAACTAACAACGACTGCCTGAGACAGGCTAATGAAACTAGAACATTATATACAACAATAAGAAAGAGACAAACTGCTTTCTTCGGTCATGTGATGAAAAGAGAGGCATTGGAGAACATTGTGACAACTGGAAAGATCGAAGGGGAAGAGAGGCAAAGGCAGACCAAGAGACATGATGCTGGATGGATTGAGACAGTGGCATGGAGGAACACCATCAGCAGAGTTGATTAGACAATTCTTTTTTAGTCAATATTTTTGGGCACATTATGAGAAATTATATCACTTGTTGAAGAATATTCCCATTTACTTTATATTACATTGTGGTATTTCGTTCTTCCCAGTGACGACCATAATCTATGTCTATTTACAATTTAATTCGAATCCCAGTTTCTCACTGTGTGCAACAACCGCATCTACTAATTGTTGCAGATCCTGCTCATTGTCTGCAATCAATACTGTATCATCTGCATAAATAATGTTATTGATGTTTTGTCCTCCAAAGCTGATTCCATTAATATCTTCTACATTTCTGAAAATATTTTCACTGTAAGGGAACAAAGATCTGGAGACATTACACAACCCTGCCTAACACCTCTCTTAATAGGCTGATATTGTCACTCGGAGGTAGGGCGGGATGGACATATAATCAGATTGCTACTGGAACTATTAGTGTTGGAACTCTTCGCTGGCTGCTGAGGATGGGGACGGAGCGCTTATGGGAATGTCCCGAATGCTGTGATGTCGGTTCCTAAATCAATCAATCAATCATTGTCCCACTTCATTATCAACCCTTATGCAGCTTGTTGTTTCCAATATGTTTTTTATAAGTCTAATGTCTTTCCCATAAATTTGTAGATCTGCAAGCATATCTATCATGTTGACATATCTTACTCTATCGAAAGCCTTTGTGTAGTCAATAAAGCAAAGATATCTTTGTTTACTTCTATATAATGTTCAATAACTGAACGCAGCATATACACAGCATTTACTGTACCCTTTCCTTCTACAAACCCACATTGTTCTTCCCCTATTTCAGGTTGTATTTTCTTCCTCACTCTTTGCATGATAATTCGTAGCAAAATCTTTGTGATGTGACTCATTATATTAATTGTTCTATGTTGATCACATTCCAAGGCTCCTGATTTCTTTGGGATTGCAATAAATTCAGAATTACATAATACAGAAGGTAAATGTCCGGTATCATATAATGAGTTCAGCAATCTGGTGACTTGATCTATTCCATATTCTTCTAAAGCTTTAATCATTTCTGTTGTGATGTTATCTGAACCGAGGACCTTGCCAGCTTTCATATGTTTAAGAACATTTTGAACCTCCATCTTCAAAATTGGCGGTGCTTCATGATTAAATCGAATATCATACTGTTCATCTCTGTTATCATCATAAAGATTTTTCACAGTCTAACCATACATGTAGAATCTGATCTTTTTCTATTATGATTTTGCCACCTTTAGTGTTTAGACAGCCAGCTGATGTACTTGTTCTTTTATTAGTAAGTTCCTGAATTCTTTTGTGCACTAATTTGGTATTTTGACTGTTGTGTTGTTTTTCAATTTCTAAGCAATTTTTCTCAAACCATGCTTGTTTTGCCTCCTTACATAATATTCTGACTTGTCTGTGAATGTCTTCATATTTGGCAGAATTATTTTTGTTGAGTCTTCTTGTTTCCATTAGTTGTAAAGTTTATTTAGTCATCCATTTCTGACGACCCACCTTCTTTAATTTTGGAATAGTAGTTTCTGCAGCCAAACTGATTGAATTCTTCAACATTTCTCATTGATCATCCACATCCTGGAATAGGATCTCTAGATCCGATAATATATCACATCTATTCTGTACTTCTGTGTTGAATTTGTTTTGTATTTCCTTCTCGTTACTCAATGTACACAAATCATATTTAGTGTTTCCTGTTATATACTTGACTTTCTTTAACTTTATCCTCAATGTTCCTGTAAGTAATCTATGGTCACTATAACAATCAGCACTGGGAACTGTTTTTGCTATTGTTAACACATTTCTAAATCTTTTGCTAATCAAAATGTAATCAATCTGGTTTCTAATCCTGCTATCAGGACTCCTCCATCTCCAAATCTTCTTGGGTGTTGCTTAAACCAGGTATTTCCTACAATCATTTCCTGCTCTTTTGCTCAATCTACAAGTCTGTATCCTCTTTCTTTTCTCTCTCCTAAACCATAGTTTCCTACTGTGTATCTATCACCTTGATTTCCTGCTTTTGCATTGAAGTCCCCTATTATGATGTTTATTTCTGAATTTTTACATTTCTTTAAAGCAGACTCTATGTCATTATAAATACTTCTACACTATCTTCACTGGATTCTCCTGTTGGGGCATATACTTGAATAACATTTATGCCAAAAGGTCTGCCACTTAATTTAACTAGTAGAGCTCTTGTCTGACATGGCCCAATATCCTTGAACAGATTTTGATGTTTGCCGGTCCAAAATAATTGCTACCCCCCATTGTCGATTTTCTCCTCCACAATAAATAATCTTAAAATCTTCATCTATCTTGATGCCTGCTCCTGTCCATCTCGTTTCGCACATCTCTAAAATATTAATTTTCTCTCTTTCCATTTCTTGTTTTCCCAACTAAATACGAGCATAATGTAATGTGTTTTATTGTGACCACCTATTGCAACACCTGACATTTTTTATAATTATCATTTGCTTGCAGTATAAAGAAAACACTTCCCTTTTTTGCACTGAAATATATTCAAATGAGTGTAAATTCTTACAGCTGCCAATATATGCTCTTTATTATTCTCAGATCTTTCAGTGTTTAATTGTTCTAATAGTTGATTATTTTTTCATATTTCACTCTATCAAATTCTGTGTGTAGTCTATGAAGCATAAATACACTTATATTTTTCTATTGCTTTTTCAAATAATGTCCTGATAAAGTAGCACATTGTGCATGCCATTGTCCACATTGTTTAAACGGTTTTCTGGTGTAATCTTTTGTTCCTTACTGGATAATCCTTGCAGGATATGTGTCGGGGAGATGTGTGTGTGCATGGGGGATGTGTGGTTGAGGGATGATTGTTTGGCTGGGTGGTTGGAGGTGTTTGGGTGGAGGAGGATATGTGGGTGGGTGATTGTTGGTGGGTAATGAGACGGGTGGAGGATATGTGAGTGGGTATGGAGATGTGTGTGGGTGGGGGATGTGTGGGTTGAGGAATTTATGTGTGCTTGGGGTGTGGGTGGATGGGATGTGTGGTTGGTGGGAGTGTATGTGGGTGGGGAGATGTGTAGGTGTGGGGATGTGGTGGATGGGTGGGGGGCATGTATGTGTGCCTGGGGTGTGTGCGTTGGGTGGGGGGATGTGTGGGTGAATGGGGGATGTGTGGGTGGGTGGTGGATAAGTCTGATAACATGGTAATATGCATTGTTTATGTTTACAAAATTCATTTGACAATGTTTTTCCTATGCACTATTGATGAACGAAAGATGAGTGATTGGAAGGGCCGAATGTAAGACGGACCTGCGTGCCCAATTTGTTATCCTTTGAAAATAAAGTCTGTTTGTTCGTTCATTCGTTCCTTACTTATCTCATAATTAAAGTTCTCTTATCAGAACATTCCCCAAAATGGTTAGACTTATTTTATGTATTTTGATGCATGATTATATAAGTCAAATGGTTTGGCCATGCAAGTAGGTAACCAGTCAACAACATACCACAACAAGCAATGATGTACAGACCAGATGGAAACAGAGGAAGAGGCCGACCATGTAAACATTGGACGGAGGGAATAACAGAGTCCATGGGAATATCAATATATGAAGCCCATAATTGAGCACTCTCACTTCACCTCGACACTGCAAGGTACAAGAGGAAATGATGAGATGAGATTATATAAGTATGGGGTACAGCAGTGACTTCTTACCTAATGGCTGCCATGTGAACTAGTATGTTATAATTTTTGTGTAACCTAGTTAGCAAAAGATTACATTATATGTGGTTGCATACAAAAATTAAAACACAAAAGAAAAAATACAATTACATTGTAATAAGTTGTCAAGATTTATAAAGAATCAGATAATGTATGAGAGATATGATATTTGGACACATAATAAAGGGAAGGACCAATAACATCAATGAGAAAAGTATCTGTCTAAGAATTCTGAAGATTTATTGGTACACAAGGTGACATAATTTAAGAAATAAAGCTAAGTAATGGTGTAACAATTGAACTGTCATTTCAGCTGTGACCCAAATTACTGGAGCCAAACCAACTGTGACTGTCACAAATGTTCGAGGAGGTGGTGGGTCTGTTGGAGAGCTTACAGTTGCTTGGGATGTAAGTAGCACCTTGTAATTGTTACTTTGAAAAATAATCGGTAGCAGCAGTGACTGCTTGCAATTTTGTGTGTGGGGGAGTGTATGTGTGTGCGCAGGTGTGTGGGCTTGTGTGCATAACTTTGTATACTATCCTGAAGTCTTCCTGTAGGAGTATGAAAGCCATTCAACAGTGAGTAACCTTATTATCATACAAATATGGTTACAAGCATCAGCTTTAATAAATTATGAAACAGTGATAACAAATGTTAAACTTCTTCTTTGTTCACACCCAGACCTTTATGTGAATGTCTCACATTAGTTTCAGGTTTGTAACATTTTATACAGTTTTTTGTGAAATGAAGATGATTGAGAATGTAAGTTGAGACAGTGACTGCAGCCTTGCAGTGGTTGGAGGGCGGTACAACCAGATGTGTTTGCTAGAGTGTGCTTTTGAAAGTGGAAACCTGCATATTCTGAGTGAAGTGATTGGACAAGATGAAGACTGCGAGCATATGGATTTTCTGCCCAGGGCATGTAGGTGTGCAAGGACAATGAACAGGCTGACAGATTAGCTGCTGATGTCCCTTGGAAGCTACTTTACAAAAAAGGTGATATGGCAAAAAACTCTCTGGGATTGGGTAGAGAGCGCAAATGAACACACGAAGCTTCCATAACTGGAATTACTGGCTTAGAAAAGAGTGAGAGTCTGGAGGGTCACACACATCGACTCGATGCTCTATCGAGAAACAGATCGCAATCTGACGGTGCTCGCACTAAAAATGCCATGAAAAGACATGCAATGTATGCAGCCAGGAAGAAGAAGAAGGCTGCTAGGACTGCTGATCCTGTGGTGACACACAGCAGTCCCACTCCTACACCAGCTGAAGCTGTTCCCGTCACTGAACCGACTGCAAGAGACTACAACTGAAACCAGCAGCAGCTGGGAAGTCCAAAACCACACTATTGAAAAGCAGCCGAGCAGCTCACCAAAGACCTCCACACATGAGGAAACCACAACCGAGGACTTCAATGGCAAATTCCTGCTGAAACAAACCAATGTTGGGCAGACTAAATTGTTGGCGCTACCAACAAAGATACTCAGTCTGTTGGAGAACCAGCTGGGAAGACGTAGCGCCACCTGATGGAGTAGTGGTCTACATCAACAAGAACTCAAAGACCACCGCAATATTGCAGACTATCACGAAGAAAGAGAAAGCCTACATTAAGCTTCCCCACGGTACCTTAGTGGAAGCCACCCAACCCCGCATGATGAAACGATGGGTCCTCAAGCCGAGTTAAGACTCATCTCTCAAATGACCAAGTAAGGGAGATGCTGTCGAGTGAGAACTCAACACTAAACATTATCAGTGCAGAGAGGATCATCAGGAAGAACAACACCCCTTCCACAATCATCATCATCACATCGGAGGACTGGAAGATCCCTAACACCATAAGATGGGTTAGAAGAGAACAAGCTCCAGAGCACTATATTCCTAGAGTGCTGCAGTGCTCTAGGTGCCGGAAGTTTTGGCACACCTGTGCCACATGCAAAAGTGAGGTGAATGTATGTAGATACTGCTCTGTGCCCCAGTCATACAGTCGGCGCCCTCAAGCTAAGATCGACACAGACTTCAGGAGGCCTAACCCAGACAGAACGTGTGCCAACTGCCTTGGAAATCATGGCACCAGGTACCTTGGCTGCCCCTGCCACCAAGGCAGCAAAGAAGCCATGAAAATTGCCATTAAAGCCAATCTACCGTATAAAGAGGCTAGGAGGCAGTACAAGGCTACCACCCGCCTAACAAAAAGTGACAAGGCACAATTGGAAGGTCAACTGAAGGACCTGAGATCCAAGTGTACCAGCATCGAGGAACAGTTAGACAAGACACAAGAGACACAAATAACAGCCGTTCAACACATCCTAGACGAACTAAAGCAAGTACAGCAGAAGAATGAGCATGATGTCACTCGAATGGCTGCAATAAAGGCTGAGACAGAAGAAACTGACAACAATCCAAGAAGAAAGAGAAAAGATAGAACAACTCAAGTCAAAGAATGAGACATCAGAAGATATAAAGTCCAAGGCAGAAGAAGAAGTAGAAGAGGTGGAAGAAAACAAAAATGACACTGACCAAGACCAAGTGTGGACGGAGGCCAGGAGAAGAGATTACCTGTCACCAAGATTGAGCTATCAAGCCATACGTGACACATGATGTCAAAGAAAACCAAAACGATTTGAAGATAGACCAAGATGGGGAAATAGATGGAACCCCAGGAGAGATGACACCTGGTAAAATTCTCTGAAGAAAACACCACCATTAGATGGGGCGGGACCACAATTACCCCAGACCCTACAAGTGTGCGACTCTGTCCAGACATGTGAAACCACAAGAAAGTAACTAACACAATGACAACCAATCAGAAGCCAGGAAGCAGAAATACGCAGCTCTGTCTTCAAAAGCAGAAGTACAAGATACACCATAGGGGTCCCAACTATAACCACTCAAGAATTCAATGGTTGAATGGGGCCAGGACATCTTTCTTCAAGATTGGAATTGGAGTCAGGAGGACCCTTCATCTCTGTATTATAAGAATTTAACTTCAAAAGCCTCAGCTTTCTTCTTTATTGATTGCAAAATAGCCCGTGATTCACACCTGTGTGTTGCCATAGGAAAGATGCATGCTATAAAAGTTATTAATTTTATTTGTTTGCTGGTGTGCCATAGGCTGCTAATGATTTTTAACATCTGCATTTGCTATGGCAAGCCCGCAAGCTAACTTTATGTTTCATCAGCTACTCTGACAGCTGCTTGTTGTTTGTGGTACAAAGGTTTATATTATGTAGATCAAATGTGCTGGAAACCATATGCCTTTTATGATGTTTCACAGCTTTTGCTGCTGAACATATAGAAAGCATTAGTTTAGTTTATAAAACAAGTATGAGGATCTCTGATAATGAAGATCTTGTCCCTGGTACCTCTATCCTGTCTGAAACTTGCCTGTGCTTCATGTAATTCATATCCTAACTTCCTTTTTATTGTCTTCATGATTATTTGCAAAATGATTTTGATAGGAAGAACTTGACGGGGAACAAGTACATCGAGACAGCGGTTCAAAAAGGGGGGGCTACCCGGAGTCCCCGGTTGTCTCGAGCACAGTACCATGATCTGGGATGCTATCCAGAGAGCGAAGACGAAGGAGGAGGAACTCCACGTGATATGGTTGGACATGGCGAACGCCTATG
Source organism: Cepaea nemoralis (assembly GCA_014155875.1). Lineage (NCBI taxonomy): Eukaryota > Metazoa > Mollusca > Gastropoda > Stylommatophora > Helicidae > Cepaea > Cepaea nemoralis. The sequence goes on from JACEFZ010017893.1 coordinate 180,842, forward strand.
GATCAGTGCCACACCAGTTGTTGTGGCATGCACTCAAGGCTTATCACGTGCCCGAGAACAACAGAAATGCTGGTGCAATACTTCTCGGGCTTCTCTCTTCGGTTCTCAACCAAGACGTTCATGACCAGATGGATCGACCTGGAAGGGGTATTGCCATGGGATGTACGATTTTGCCGATATTGTTTGTCATGGCCGTGCAGGTCATACTGGATGCGGTATCCGGCTATGAACATGGTCCGAAGCTCAGCAAAGGGGTGAACACGCCACCGCTGAAGGCCTTCATGGATGATACGAATATCCTGACACCAAAGGAGAGCTGGTGCAGGATGAGCTTCAAGCCAAAGAAATCGAGAAGCCTGTTGATTGTGAAGGGTAAGGTGGTGGAAAGGAGGTTCACTGTGTCTGGACAAGCAATTCCCGCGGTGACGGAGGAACCTGTGATGAGTCTCGGGAGTGTGTATGATTCAACCCTGACGGACAGGAACACGGTGGCAGAGATAAAAGCAATGCTGACGAACTGCCTTAATACCATCAATAAAACCAGGCAAGTTCAAAATATGGGTTCTTCAATTTATGCTTATTTCGAAACCCCTGTGGCCACTACTAAATATGATATTGGCGTTTCCGCAGTGAGCGACATGGAGAGGTGAAGACAAGCAGATACATGAGAAAGTAGCTTGGAGTACCCACATGCCTCACGACTGTCACATTGTATTGTAAGCAGAGCAAGCTCGTCCTCCCGTTCCCGCCCCTCATGGAAGAGTTTAAGGCCGGAAAAGCCAGACTTTTGATGATGCTGCACGAGTCTCCAGACATAACGGTTAGCACTTCGGTTCCCGCCTTGAAAACGGGAGGGAAGTGGAAAGTCATCAGCACAGTTGAACAAGCCCAGGCTATACTGCAGCTGAAGGAGGTAATGGCCCACACCCAGCTTGGCAAGCAGGGTTAGGATTCCAAGTGAATGATCCGATGTGGTCAAAGGCGAATGTCAAGGAACACAGGGATCTGGTGGTCAAGGAGATCTGAAAGGGGGAAGATGACGGAAGAGTCCGCAAGGCTGCCCAACAGATGCGCAATGGATGTCATGGGTGGCGGTGGTGCAGAGATCCATTACGAACGAAATCTGGCGCATGGCACCATCGAGTCTGTAAGTTTCCTCATCCGATCCCTCTACGATGTCCTGCCATCAGGTGCCAACTTGATGACGTGAGGTTTAACCACCGACCCATTCTGTCCCCTCCATAAGAAAGCCCAGATAGTCCAGACAGTGGAACACGTGCTGTCTGGTTGTAAGGTCGCCCTGACCCAAGGGCGGTTCACATGGCGGCATAACAAAGTTCTGACTGAGTTGGCAGCCATAGCGAACATGGCAAGGATGGAAGCTTCGACGGTGCGAGTGACTGGCAACTGACTGTAGACCTAAAGGACCGTGACAATTACCCTGAGGTGATCCAAAAGTTTGGCTTGCTTAGCTCCTCGTCAGCCAAGCAGCTAATGCTGCTAACGATAGAGCTGATTGTCCCGTACGAATCAAATATTGAGGAGCAACACCTGTACAAGACAGAGAAGTACAATGGCGTGGTCGCGAGTCTCAGGCGGGAGGGTTACACCGTCAGCTGTTCGCCGTCGAAGTTGGCGTGCGAGGTCTTGTCTCCTACTCGGTGTTCGATGTGCAGAAGCGAATGGGCATCAAAGGACGCGCAAGGGCCCGGGCACAAAAACAACTGTCTGAGGCTGCCGAAAAGGCCTCGTGCTGGCTGTGGAACTCCCTGTCATAGGCTTACTTAGACATAATTCTGGCTCGCATTTCAAGACAGAGGTGAAACAATTACATGCGTTCAATAACGGCACTCTCACACACAGCAACGATAGTTTCAACCCGTTTATTCACAAAACTATTCACATGGGCAAACTCCCATGAGTTGCGCTCTTGGCAACACGCAACTTGTACAACAACATTATCACAGGATTATAATCATTCATGAGAGATAACACAATATAATGGCATAACATAGCTCTCACACTGTCTCCGTTCATACACAGCTCGCTTCATAACTCAGTCGTGCCACCAATTCTACGATCATAAACACAACCACTGCCCTATGTCTGTCCGTCTCGATACCCTGAACCCGTCTGACCAACACAGGTACTTTTGGCCAGTTCACGACTGCTCACAGCCCATGAGTCCCATGCAGGGTGGTGTGGTGCGGTGACCACGGGCCTTAGCCTGTTTCTCGGTCTACTTGCACTCTGTGACCGTGATGCAGAACGCCGGGCTCTCTGCCTGTTATCCTGCCGTAACCTGTCTCCTGTCTATTCCCTGCCATTCAGGATATTGGGTTCCTAACATTCTCCCCCTCTCTCCTATGAAAGGGACATCCTTTCATTACGTGTGGGCAGTTCCACGCTGTATGCGTTTAAGTTTTAATTTACTGTCAGGACCCAATGGTGCTGGTTTTTCACACTGTTGAATCATACTATTGTATAATTGCAAGGTGCTTTCTGTTGGGACATGATGCATGATCTATAATTACTTTATTGTTGCCATCTGGCTTACTTGTATCAAGTATAGTCCCCTAGTTGGACTGGTACTTAGTTTGAATAATGGACTCAACACAGACCGGAAGTTAACAACGATTGACGCTATCTTTCAAGCTATGTTCTCCCTCTCAACAAAAATCATGTTAGGTGTCAAGCCATCACTCTATGTGATAACTTCAGGAACAGTATACTAGCCACTATGGCCAGATATTTTACTCCTGGTCCTGCCAAATTTCAGTACCCAACGTCCATCTCTAGCTGACAAAACCTGGTATTCAGCAGTCACTTGACTCCTTTGAAAAAAATATAGAATGTACCAATTTAACCTGTATCAGATTGCTTCCCCTTGGATGCAATCATAAATAGTTATGTACGGTAACCTTTAGAGAATTTCAAAAAATAAAGTTACATTTGTAGTTTGGTCTAAATGTCAAACGTTTGGCCTCAAGTAATTGAAGATTGTGACACATGTGGCACAATTGAATGTTGGTCAATCGATGATTCTTAGAAAACAAATATTGAAATCCTTTTTCTCAAATTCTTGTGTGCAAATATAAGTCATATAATTCATTCAGTCACTCATTCATACTTTCATAATTATGTTAATTAATGAATATGTTAATATGTCTGGAATCGCAATAAATCAGGAACAAATGGGGGAAAATCCGCGATTACACAAACTGTCAAAGTAGGCTGCCTCAGGAAACGGTGTCATTGAACTAACACAGTTCCTAAACTGGATTACAATAGTTGGCACATTTTAGTGCAATATGTACACCTGATTCTCAAGTGCTGAAAAGTTGGTAGCTTTCACTAGTTCTATACTACATATGGTAATGCACCTGAGAATCATTGCAAGTCTCATTGTCTCTGTACACTACTTTCATTTATTCACCATGACTGGGTTAACCTTCCCAGATTCACGGTTTTAAAAATGTAATTTCAAAATAAAACAGGAAATAGTCCATATCACACTCAATTAAGTTATTTTAGCGCTATTATTCGATGGGGTGATGTAGTGCGCTAGTATGTGATTTTGCATTCTGAGCGCTAACGTTACCTGTCTTATACTTTGCGCTCAGGCGTTGGTGGACTCATCGAGAGGAATCCTAGACAGAAGGTCAGCGATCATGTTTTCTGTGCCGTTAATGTGATGTATTTCGAAGCTATACTTCTGTAGTAGAAGTGCCCATCTGGCGATGCGATGATTTGATGGTGTTCCTTGCATTATGACTTTTAGTGGGCTGTTGTCGGATTCTAAAATAAAATGTTTGCTCAAAAAATACCTGGCTAATTTAGATAAGGAATACACCAGTGCTAAATATTCAAGTTCCGGTGCATTGTATTTGCGTTTGCATGGTGATAACTTGCGGCTGACATATGCCACTGGATGTACAATGTTGTCGTAAGTGTGTAGGAGGACACCAGTGAGGCCAACGCCGCTTGAAACAGTCCTGACTGTGAAAGGAAGATTCACGTTTGTTAATTTAAGGATTGGTGGGGATGAGAAGTACAGCTTTATTTTTGTAAGAGCATTTTTCAGGTCTAAACTGTGTACATGATATGAACTTTCTGTAATAGTTCAGCAAACCTAACATGCTTCTTAATTCCTTCTTTATTGTTGGAAGAGATAATTTCAAAATTCTGAATACATTTCTATTGTATCCAGACACTGCTGCAACCTAAATTGGAATGAGTCTCATGAGTCTTGGCACTATTATGGTTAGAAGCGGTGACTGCAATACCAACAATTTCACAATCAAAACCACAAACTTTACAGACGTCTGGTGTCAGCTCTCTAGCCCTTCCTTCGAACGTGGTGGCAAGTCCCAGTGAAGTCAATCACGCAGATGTCGGCCGACGTCCAACTTTCACAATATAGCGGTAATCAACCGTAGATTGCACCCAGACCTAGCACATTTAACAAAGCTGCCATAATAACCCCATCCCACAGTGTCACGAGATATGCATACGACGTGGTCTAGTCAGTTGCAGACAGACCAAGAGGTGGATCCAAGTAGAAAGGAAGAATCCGGCTTCTTAAAAGGGTGTGATGCCGTGAACGGGGCACGAGGAAGGCACACAGCAATGGAGATAAGTGGAGGCCACAGAGGCCATGGCGGGGGATGAAGTTAGCACCCCACAACCACACGTGTCAAGGGGCAGGCACAGACTGCAAGGGCTGTCCCCATCGAGGGAAGGAGTGCTTGAGAATGGACAAGGTAACAGCAAAGGGACAAGCATAACATTAGGGATAACTAATATGACCGAAAAATGTCTCCACGGCAGGGGACAGATGCCCAGAGTTATGACCTGGGCGGGACTGCCCCAGAGAATATTAGAATATTATATAAGCACCAGAGTCCTCCTTCACAATTTTCCCTCCAGCCTGAGCTGTAAAGGCCCATTAGCTTCTCACATGTCGGACAACCAACCCATCTGTGTAAATGACAGCATCACCGTCTAACAAATTCTCGAAAATAAATGCGTGTACTTCCGCCTCCACAGCAGGCGGATTTTCTTGCCTGTATTTTCTGTCTAGTTGGATGCAAACTGAAAAGGACATACAGAAATCCGTTTGTACTTGTACCAACTCCTCGTCAGGTTCTAAGTCCTCAAGTGAACACACCTGTTGAAGGATGTCTTCAGCTTGACCCATCTACGACCTTCCTCTTTTTAACCTGCTGCACTTCACCTTCATAATTTCACTGTGCAGTGGATGTTGTGTGTTTGCATTAACTCTGAGATAGGCACGTGCTCTGCAAATTTGTATTCTGTCTTCAATGGTTGGAAAATCAAGAAGGTAGCGCATTGCCCTACATGCTGAATCTCTTGTACATTCAAGAATAATGCGCATAGCTTAATTCTGTATCCTTTCCTTCCATTCTATCTGCTTATGGCTGAGAGTCAGGATCACCATCGCATACTCAAAAACAGACATGACCAGCCCTTCATATAGACGACACAGATGGTGCTGCTCACAGTTTGCTGCCGCCATCACTCGCATCGCAGCCAAATCCCACTTGGCATTTGCTATCACCTGGTATATGTGCTCATTATAAGCAAGGCGTCGATCAAAACATATCCCCAGGTAATTCATTGCCTGCGTTCTTTCCACAGTCTCTGAACACAGATTTACAGTTGGTGTTGGAGTGTTGACAATTGGATTATTCAAAAAAGAATCATGTCACTGTTGCCTTTGTTGGGTTGGCGATTGCCCCAGCTTCAACACACCAAGTGCTTATGCGATTGAGTTTGGTTTGTAGTTCCACAGCAACCTGATCTCTACCCTTACCCTGACGATACACTAAAACATCATCGGTATATGACAATGTCATCCCGGTCCAGTGATCTGCTCACTGGTGATTCTCACAGTGTAGGCGCTGAACGGCACCAGAGATAATGGTGATCCCTGTGGTAGGCCAGGAAGTCCTACTGCTACAGCTAAAAACTACTTTCCATTGGAAAAGGGCTGCAGCAGTCCAACTATGGAGGAAAGGACTTATCTTGAATTCAAGAAGCTGAAGCATTAAACAATTGAATGGTACTCTATTGTGCACGTCTCAAGATCAATCGCTGCAGCAAAGGTTTCAATACCTGAGTGGAAACCTTCATAGACATCATGGGCAAAAACTGCTGCATTGGTCCAGGTTTCTCTTTTTGGACGGTACCCTCCCAGGGTAGGTGGGAAAACACCTTGCCTCTCTAGCTGGCAAGATATTTTTTTGGCAATTAACTTCTCCAGCAGCTTGCCTATTGCATTCTGCATGGTTATTACTCAATATCCCTGAATTTGTGTGTGGTCTTTGCCAGGCTTCAGCAAGGAATCAGATAGCTGTGTAACCACTCCTCCTTGATGCTAGCACTCCCTATACTGTTGTACATATCTGCTAGTTTCTCTAGCTCGTTGTTGGTACACCTATTAATGTCATCATATCTTATGCCATCTGGCCTTGGAGGGCTGTTGTTTGATCGTCGAAGCACAACCTTGATTTCTTTCACTGTCACTATCTTCATTTGAAATGTTCTTTGCCTTGCACCTGTCTGAGGTGACCTCCTTAACAAGATTTCAGCCTCTCATGTCTGTCTGGTTGCTCTGCTCTAAATAGCATTTGAAGAGGGCTTTGCTCGTGTTCTTGTTGGTCCTCTGCCAGATGCACTATGCTTATCCACCCAGGCCTTCTCCACCTCAAAATTCCACCAAGGTGGCGGCTCCCAACTTTTTTCCCTGCCCGGAAGCTTTCTGAGTTTGTCGCACCTTATTTTACTCACCACATCTTGCCCTGTACTGTCATACTGGCAAGTCTTGACCATTGACTTGTGCTGTCTGGTTCTGCCTTTCTCCACCAATATGTTGCAAGGGTGGTGGTCACTGCCGTGGTACCCTAGGACACCCCATCTACACAATGTAATGAGTGAAGGAGAAACCAGCGCCAGATCAATAGCACTGTCCTCATCACCTGAGCGGTTTGCTGTTTCCGTTCTTTTAATGGTCATATCTATTTGTGTGTGGCCAGAGTTTTTAGCCATTCCTTCTCTCGAAATTACCATATATTCTGTCTTATCTTGGTTGATAACCAGGCCCATCTGTTGGGCTTTTTCCTTTAAATGAGTCAATATTTCCAGCCACTGTTGATACAAACCAGGTCAATGGTTTCAAGTGCAGTCTCGAGCACCTCCCCATGTGTTGGAGGAAATGTTTCCCCATGCTCTGCCTTTAGCGTTAAAATCACCACAGAAAAATAACATTTCTTTCGTGACCTAATATGTCACTTGAGCACTGCCCCTTCTGGGAATTCTCACTGGCGTTATGGGCATAAACATTAACCAACACAAATCTTAGACCAGATTTAACTCTAACCACCTGTATTTGTATGTCATCATTGGCCCAACTGGACATGTCTAGCTCTGAAGCCACCATATTGTCGCCAAGGAGAGTCGCCATTCCCAGATGTTGCCTGTTGTAGAAACATTTGAAGCTGGCAATTTGGAGTAATTGATCACCCAGTCTCATTTTCTGGAGTACTACAATGTCATTCCTGTATAACAGGTTTTCTAGAATAGGGCCTCATTGTTTTATGCTGGCACAGTTCCAATATAGAATATGAGTATTCCTGAGGCCCAGATGGTCACATTTGAGTCTAAAACGTCTTGCCCCACCTCTTATGCCTTGTCGTTTGCGGCCTCCCTGACGCACCCGTCACCTTATTAAGTTTACTGCCCTCCGCACGGAGCACAAACGTTGTTCCGCCATGTTGAAAAACCGAACACCACAGAAACACGCACCCTGCGAAAATTCACTCAAGGATTGCTTCGCTCAATGCACGAACTCGGTGCAGATCTTGAGAAGAAACTCCTGGTTTTACATCCTGGCCCACAAATTACATGCAAGAGATGAAAATATCCATCTCCTACACGAAAAAGGGAACAGTCACAAAACAACACAACCGTCCACTGCCATTTTGATCAGAAGTTTTTTTTTTTTTCATGACATGCCCAAAGAATGTGGACTATCTCGTTCTGATAGGAGTAACCAGTTCTCTTTATAAATTCACTTCTTTCAAGAAATCTCTATTGCTCTTTCTATGCATCCACAGTGTTCTCATCATTCTTCTATAAAACATCTCTGCAGCTTCAACATAACTCTTAATTGTCTATGATTCCTTAGATTAAGTTTGGCTCATTATAGCTCTAAAGAACTCTTTTCCTCACCTCAATTGAAATGATAAATTGCAAAGGATAGTCTTGTGAGATGCTGCCTGTGCATGAGTTATTCAACATTTAATTTCCTTAATACATCTTCCATCTGCTGTTATTGCAGTACCCAAATGTTTAAATACATTGTTTCAGATTGATTTAATTTACTTTTATGTTGCATTTGGGTGGCAGTGTTTCTTTGTAGTCTTTAAGAGTGTTATATTACATGATATAATGTTTGGTAGAGGATATATTATAATAGAAAATAAGTTGTTTAGTCTTATGTATTGTATTTTGCTCTAGATCTTAAAAATTTAACCTTTATATTTCAGCCTCTTCCACTGGAAGATCATAATGGCCCAGACTTGAAGTACAAAGTTTCATGGAAAGTATATGAGCCGTTAACCCAGACAAATTCGTCAAAGTGGAGAATAGTATGTATTCATAAAATTGACACATAATTTTAAGATATAAATGGCAGTATTCTGACAGAAAAGATTAAGAAAAGAAACATACTGCTTTTAAATCATAAATACATATGCGCGCATGAACCCGTCTGCCAAACCACTCACCTGAAGAAAATGGTTTCATAACCAACCCAAAAACAAGGGCATAGCAAAATTGTTATTCATTACCAACCAAAAGGAGAACAAGTGATAATCATCAGACTAAGAATTGGCATTGTTGTTCATCTTTTCTATAAAATACCACGTTTATAAAATAAAGATTGGTTATACAGATGTATGTCCATCTTCTTCCTCTTCTTCAGCGTTCTGAGCCATTGAGGTTCTTTGCTGCAGATACAATCTGTCTCCATTTGTCTCTCTGGTTGACCTTCTCTTGCCAGTCGTTGATTCCAAGTGCTTGTAGGTCTGTATATATATATAATCTCTCCACCGTCTTCTTGGTCTACCTCGGGGTCTAGGGTCATTTATTTCCTGAGTGTAAGCGAGTTTTGTTATCCTATTATCTTCCATTCTTTCTATATGCCCCAGCCATTGTAGTCTATTAGCCTTCATGATACCAGTGATTAGCGGGGACTTAAACAGATCATAGTCTTTGTTACTTCTTCTTTTCCACTCTCCACTTCGTGTATCCCTAATGGGTCCATAGTATATCTTATTTCCAGAATTGATTCTAGTTTGTATTTCTTCCCTTATGATGTTGGAGCAGTTCAAGATTGTACCCAGGTATTTGTATGTTTCCGTTCTTTGGTCATATTATCTATTTGTATGTAGCCAGAGTTTTTAGCCATTCCTTCTCTTGAAATTACCATATATTCTGTCTTATCTTGGTTGATAACCAGGCCCATCTGTTGGGCTTTTCCCTTTAACCCTTTACAGGGCAGACGCTTGTCCGTTTTGTAGCCCTGAACGGGCAAGATTTTTTCAGGTTCTGTAAAAATTTCGGGTCGCGTTAGTAAAAACATCACAAATAAGGTGTTAGTCAACCGATTTTAGTTAAATAAACAACACAATGAAGGGAAAAGCATGCAGAATATGTTACTCACATGATTGTTGCCGGTAATCCATATATGAACACAAATATTTACGAAATACGGCATGTTGTTTGTGATTTTCCGTCATCTATACGGCAATTTACAAACACATTTTCAGAATCATAATCACTTTCTTTAAAGTCCAACTCACGACTGCTAATGCAAAGTAACGCTTCGCACTGATATCTAGCTCCGATTAATAATCAACTTCGTGCCCTTTAATGTCATTTAAATTGAACAGAGCGAAATCTCGGCTATCACTTGAAGAATCGCCGAAATCCATTTTGAAAAACAGCGTAAAACTCCCAAAAACTATCAAAACAAGTCCGTAAAAGTCTGTTCAAAGTCATTGTAGCGCGTTTACAAATGGCTGGCCACGTTGTCAAGCTATGGGCGAAAGTGAAAGTAGCCGACGGAAGTGTCGGAAAGCCGAGAGATCGCGTTTTTACAATGCATAATAGTATCGGCCGGAATCGGACGCTACGCTCGTATTTAGAGACCGGCCGGTAACGGACGCCATGCCTTGTAAAGGGTTAAATGAGTCAATATTTCCAAAGTCTTTTGTTCATTTTCCCCTATCATATCTATATCAACGGCATAACCAAGCAGCTTGGATGTTCCTCCAATATCACATTCCTCCTTTACCCTCCATACAACTTTCTCTAGAGCCAGATTGAAGAGTAGTGGCGATAGTGCACCACTCTGTTTCAAGCCAGATGTTATTTGGAAAGGGTTTGATTTCCTGCCTTTATATGTTACTATATTATAAGTATCTTCCATGCATAGTCTGGTCATGTTGATTAACTTCCTTGGTATTCCAAATTCCCGCATAGCATTCCATAGACTATTTCTATGGACACTATCATAAGCCTTTTTAAAATCCACAAAAATGTTATGGAGATCTCTTTTATATTCCCAATTTTTCTCGGCTATTTGTCGTAAGATAAATATCTGATCTATTGTTGATATGTTTTGTCTAAAACCCACCTGGTAGTCACCTAATATGTCTTCTGAATATGGTTTTAGTCTATTTAGTAATACTGCAGATAGTATCTTATAGCTTGTGGACAGTAGTGATATTCCTCTATAATTTTCACATTGGAACTTGTCTCCTTTCTTAAAGATAGGTATCAATAATGACTTTTTCCAGTCATGGGGTAATTCTTCTGTCCTCCAGATTTTTATTATTAGTTCGTATAGCTTTAGATGTAATGCATGGCCACCCGCCTTTATAAATTCAGCAGCAATTCCATCAGCCCCAGTTGCCTTATTGTTTTTAAGTCGTGTGATTACATATAGAATGTCTTCAAATGCAGATTCTTCAATTTGTGGTTCACACATTAGAACCTCTTCCTGTGGGAAAGTGTTACTTGGAGCTTCACAGTTTAGTAATTCAACAAAGTATTCTTTCCATGTGTTGCAGATTTCCTCATTGGTATTTATCATATTCCCATTTTTGTCTTTTAAACCATATGTGTTGTGTTGGTGCCCTCGTTTCATTGACTTCAGTTCTTTAAAAAACTTTCTTGGTTCGTTTTTTTGATTATCAGTTTCCATATCTTTGATTATACTACTCATATATTCTCGCTTCTGCTGTCGAACTATTTTTGTAGCCTCTTTACATTCATTTCTATATTGTTCTTCCTTTTGGATGTTGTTGATGTCATTTAGCCATAGCTGTCTGGCATTCTTTTTCCTTATGACTGCTTCTTCACATTTTTTGATTGAACCATCTGTTCTTTCTATGCGTGGTTAACACACCGAGACATTCTTCTGCGGTAGTTTGAATTGTATTCTTGATGTTCAACCAAGTTTGGTCAACGCTTTCCTCCAACGGGTTTTGTAGAATTTCAGGTTTACATTTTATTTCATCTGCAAATTTCTCTTTGACTGTAATTTCTTGTAGTTTTTCTCTGTTATATGTTGGGTGTAATCTTTGTAATTTAGTATAGAAAGCTCTCTTAAGTTTTATTTTAAATTTTGCCCCAACGAGGAAGTGGTTGCTGTGGCACTCAGCTCCTCTATAGCTTCTAACTTGTATGTTTGATGCATATCTGTTGTTAATTAAAATGTGATCTATTTGATTATAGGTTCTCTTGTCACATGATTTCCAAGTTTGTTTATGTATATTGTAACAAGCTACGTGGAGGGTCCCAAGTAACTATGTAACAATATTTCAATATTATTCTATAACCCTGGCTGGGATAGGTCTTTGCTTGCCAACCCTCCTCCGTTCCCTGGACTCACTGTCACTCTCTCTTTCGACCTCGGGACCTAATCTCTAAGGTGTATTTCTGGCTGACGCATAAATAACATGGCAATCGTCAGAACAACTTGAAAGTAATTTTATTAACCTAATCAAGAACAGCAAAGGAAAACATTAAGGCAGTTAAAACAGATAGTTCTACACAGACAAAACCGGGACACAGAATTCAGTTCAGACACAGAGCATCAAGGCTTTACATCATAGACCAAGCTGTAGTCAAGGTCCGTTCTGTCCACATATCGCTCACCAAATGATAAGTCCTCCTTGCTTTCCCTCCCGGTTCGTTTGGCCAACAACGGTTCTCCGTGGAACCAGATTAATGTTTGTTGGAAAATGTCCTGTGATCCCTGGTCACAATGCTAAGGGAAAGTTCTTACAAAAAGGAAATAGTTCCTGAGCGGGAATTGAGTAGGTATCCTTCACTGTCTCAGACAAGGATGGGTGGGTCTGATATTTATGTGGGGTTCAGTCCAGAATACAAAAGGACTCGATCCTAGCGTATCGAGATGACTGGTGATGTGTCAGTACAGCTGATGGTCATTCTTTCAAGGTCAGCAGTGGCTCTATCTCGTAGAGATCATACTCTTAGACCTGGCATGGCCCAAAACTTGACATGGCATCGTCCTAAACATACTTTCTGCGTAGAGCCCTGTCGAGACCTTCAGCTCTGTTCCTACTTCCAAAAGAAGGACCCTGGAAAGGACAAACATTTGTGAGAGTCTCCAGCCTAAACTTCTGGTACAGCCGACATGGAAACTCCTAATGGTCTCAGCACATCAGTTGCCATAACAAAATATATACATAATAATACTAATCAAGAGCCCTGATTGAATTGGCCCGACCTGACAAGAGGTCCTGGATTGGCAGCGTCTTTCCTAGACTAGGCCTTCAGCTTGACGAGGTCTTGTCGTTTGACCCTAGGAACCTTTTGCATATAAGACTCACTCTCCACACTCATACCAAGCCTTTATTATTATTGGGCACATTCATGTCCATGCTTCCCTCTCACTTGCACACCCGGCCTTTCTCACGACAAAGCTCTTGTGGTGTTGTGTTGGTACATTTCTGTATGTAAAGAAGTGTCGTTCCCCATTCCCAGCAAGAATAAGAAAGAAGATACCACCCCCTCCGGCCGCCGCTCTCGACTGAGCTGTCGCCCCAATGCACTGGCAGTGCCCTGCACAAGCCATAAGTGTAGATGAGTTCAGGTTCTCTTAGTGAGATAGAGAAGTCCATTATCTTCCCGACATCATCCTATCGAGTAAAAGACGAAAGAGATAGCCCTGTGGATAGCCTCTTCCGGCTCAAGAAGATAGATCATAGATTGGTGGACTCCATCCCCAAGGAGCCCTTCCCTCCTTCCGGCATACCGTAGCTATCCAATGATTATATTCTACAGAAAGATGACAGTATGCCCAATTCAAGCCGTAGAAAGAAAGATAGCAACAGCTCATCTGCCGCCAAGAACAAATGAAATCCTCTGGGGAGATATATTGTTCAGATTCACTCCCCCGGCTATGCCAAGAACAAGACGCCTAGTTAGATTGGCCAACGGTCAACCAACTCTTCATATGTTATGATTGGCTTTTCGCCAATTCATCTTCCCCGTCGAGACAAAATACATTTATAGGTCCAGGTCTGGCTGGACTACCCACAACCCAATTATTACCTTTCCAACTGCATCAGTAGTATGTTGCACCTCTGTCTTAATCTTTAAATCAACTTGACATGCTGCAACTACCAAACGGTATGTGCTGGAACGGCCATGAATTGCACCAGAACTTGCACTGGTGCTCATTTGGTGTAGGGGACCCTATCGGGTCTTCCCTGAAGAAAGATATATTTCTAATAATTCTATTAAGAAGATCGTGTTGTTAAAGTATCTTCCATGGGGATTGAGCGAACAAGAGAACTGAGGGTTCCCGAAAGCTGTTTCCCTCTATTTCCCCAAATTTATAGAAGGCATGAGGACATGAGCCACTGGCGTTTCGCCACATATATCCTTTCTTTGCAGTCTGGTACTGCTGATCTGCAGTCCTTTGGCTTCTGCTAGGTTGATGACTCTCCATCCATTATCATTTGAAGTTGTAGCAACTTGTTGTTCCGCCATGAACAACTGGAGAAGACAAATAGTAGTATATGTTATCCTAGGCTGCCAATAAAATTAATCATGTATCTTCAGGAGTAATATATGAAGCTGGTCTATTACTTTTCATTGGTGAACAAATTTCTACATTATCAAGGCACTCTTGTTTTCTATTCATTCACAATCACATAAGCATGGTCATTTCTTAAGCCTTAACTGATTGAATAAATTACCAGCTTCAGAAAATTTAGATCAGTTGGGTTCTGATTATCATCACAGCCACAGTAGCATAGCTGCTGACTGCTCGCCAATTGTACTGTGGTCTTGGGTGTGATCTGCATCAGAGGGCTCAAAATTTTAACAATTGACCCAGACTTCCAGGTTGACCCTGCCTAAAATGGGTGTAAGCAAATGTCTTGGTAAGTAAAGGTGGCTAGCATAAAACCCACCACATCAGCTACAGAGTGCCATTTGGTCTATAACTATGGATCTAGCCCCATACGTCCATGCATCTTAGGCATGTAAAAGGGACCTTTACTTACTTATTATCATTATACTCTGGACACTACACCTCATACTAAATGATACAGTTTTGTTCTTCATATTTGTTTATTTAATTTAAACAAAATTTCATAATACTATAAGTTGTTAGAAGACTCAAACATTTTTTGAGGACTTAAAGATGTGATTTTACAGAAGAATGCTGAAAATAATTAGGCAGCCAAAATGAGTGTTCTAAATGTTTTGAAAGAGATAACTGTTCACACATATCAGAGCAAGAGGCATTCATAATTTTGGTCGCATTATGAGAAGAGAAAAATACGAGCATGTGACAATTGAAAAGATTTCTGAAAAAAGAGATAGAAGAAGACAATGAGAGAAGATTCTTCACAACTTTTCATCATGACACAAAGAGATGTGAGCACACAAATTCATACATTCTGTTGGAGATTGTTGCAAATGGAGTAACATGATATTCCCTGCCAGCCGGCAAAGATGATGACTATCAGATGATACAAATAGATAGGAGTATATCATTCATATACCTGGTACTAAGCATCTTAACTTATAGAGAAAATTGAGTCCTATTTTCATGTAAGATACAATTAATATTTATGCAGTCTGCTTTTAATTTATACATTCTTATAATCAAAATTAATAACAAAATGATCAAACAGCTGTTTGTAAACAACCTTTGCTCAGCATATGAGATTTGTTTTTCTAATTCCAGGGAGAGATAACCCATAATAATGCCTGCAAGATGAAAACTGACTATGCATCTCTGCGAGGCCAAGCATTTCTGTGTAGCTATGTTGTTCTTGTGGGATCAAAACTGTTTTATACCCCCTATGTGGTAAAAGTGCAAGCTTCCAACAAATTTGGAGATGGACCTCCCACTAATGAGACAACAATCTTGTCAGCAGAAGAAAGTGTGTATTTTTCTACCCTTTAACATTAATTATCTTCATTGTCATCAGACACCATTTCTACAATGATAGTAGTTAATTAAACGTTCTATAGAAGTAAATGAAGACCTTGTCACTATTTTGGCTGAAGTAGCTCCTGGGTGTGCAACCACTCAGTCAAAAATCAATTTTTTTCCTACTGGTGTCTAATTCTGGGTGCAGTTTGAGATCCCTTAACTCTGTCGGAAGGGACTTATTACCACCCCCAGATCCCAGAGAGAAAACGCAGACAAATGTCTGTTATGCTGATTGAAGACACTGTCCCTGGATACTCAACAAAACAGCCAAGAAGTCGCTCGTTGAAAAGATAGATTTAGCTGTTCTTGGTATCGCCAGGAGTAAGAAAGAGGAGTTAAAGATATGCAGAATGACCTTGTTACTTAGGGGCTGCATAGACAAGGTAGCTCCCTGACACATTCTACCCAATGCGTGCCCATATTTAAGCTACACAAACATTTACATACATTAAGAATTTATACGGACAACTTAGTTTAAAATACAATCACTGAGAATTATTGATATGATGATATTATGATGATGCTGATGATTATATTGATATACATAACTCAACCAGAGTTATTCCAGTACTCAACAGTACTCAACTTTTTTTTCCCAGTACAACCAGTACTCAACTTTTAAAAAAAATTTTTTAAGCGATATAACTCAACCAGAGAGGGCACATAGCTCATGCTTCCACCAGTGAGATGCATTTCACTGTCAGCATGAAGGAGTTCAAATTGGTGTCTTCACTAGGTTCAGTCACTCCCTGATATGAGTTGTTGACTGTCCATGGCTCCTAAGACAGCTGAGGTTATAGCTTAGGAAATTCCGTCACAAGACTTTTTACAGAAGTCAAACAGAACAAAATGTTAATATTTCTCCAGTAGGTATCCTAGGAATGTTATGTGTGAGTTTGCGTATGAGGATTATAGGCAATGCCTCGCCGTTATATTCTGTTTGTCCATGACAAAATTTTGTTTTCTCCCTCTTTTCACGTGGTATAATTATGTATGTTCAGCCTCCTGTTAACCCCTTCTCTTTTTCCCGTAGGACAATTTACCGGGATGTATTAAGTTCTCAATTCTTTTCATCCCTCCTCCTGTCCTCATAGATTGTAATTTCATCTGTCAATCAAATTGACTCATGCTCCGCCATGTGTCTGAAACAATGCTTCGTTTCGCTGCCCAGAGAATGTACGTCATGAAAAAGTTTCAATCAGGTGTTACATCCTCGCTTTCCCCGTTTTTTAACTAGCTTTATCCAACGAGGTGTAAGGCCTGCATTGTATTGCCATCTTAAGATCACATGTCTGTCCGTTGAACTCGCTTGTTGCGGCAACTACAGACATTTTCCATCTTCGCAAAGTCTGGACTTTGGGTAGGTGTTAGGCATCTGTTCATACTTTACCACAGTGTTTCTCTCACACGCGTGGCAGGCTGAGAATCTTATCTCCCTGTATTGTGGTGACTGCTTCACATGTTTAAGTCCGGCTGAACACCCTGATCTCCCAGTCCCAATGAAAGGTTAACAAGAACACTGCTTGCCCCACTACAAAAGTTCTCTCGTCTCCACTATGTCTAGACCCAATGTTTGATCAGGCCATCAAAGTGAAAATTCAGATGTAGAAATCAAACTTGCTATGATCTATGAGTGCAATATAGTGTTATAAAAATTATAGCACTGGCTCTCTGTGACTAAGTATTTTCTCTTGTTTTCAATCCTTGTTAGTTTGTTCTTATTCCTTTACTGTGAAATGAGAGATACATTCGGGTCTGCTGTGGTGCCTCGTCACAGACCTACATCTTTGCGTTATTGACTACACAAAAGCTTTGATAAAGTAAGACATGTCAACATGATAAAGATGCTTGCAGATCTACAAATTGATGGGAAAGACCTTAGACTTGTAAAAAAAAACATATATTGGAAACAACAAGCTGCCATAAGAATTGATAATGAAGTAGGTCAACATCAGCTGTTAAGAGGTGTGGGACAGGGATGTGTAATATCTTCAGATCTTTTTTTCCTGTACAGTGAAAATATTTTCAGAAATATAGAATAATACTTGGGGGCCATTAACCCTTTACAGGGCAGACACTTGTATGTTTTGTAGCCCTGAACGGGCAAGATTTTTTCAGGTTCTGTAAAATTTCGGGCCGTGTTAGTAAAAACATCACAAATAAGGTGTTAGTCAACCGATTTTAGTTAAATAAACAACACAGTGAAGGGAAAAGCATGCAGAATATGTTACTCATGTGATTGTTACCGGTAATCCATATATGAACACAAATATTTACGAAATACGGCATGTTGTTTGTGATTTTCCGTCATCTATACAGGCAATTTACAAACACATTTTCAGAATCATAATCACTTTCTTTAAAGTCTGACTCACGACTGCTAATGCAAAGTAACGCTTTGTACTGATATCTAGCTCCGATTAATAATCAACTTCGTGCCCTTTAATGTCACTTAAATTGAACAGAGCGAAATCTCGGCTATCACTTGAAGAATCGCCGAAATCCATTTTGAAAAACAGCGTAAAAATCCCGAAAACTATCAAAAAAAGTCCGTTCAAATTCATTGTAGCGCGTTTACAAATGGCAGCCACGTTGTCAAGCTATCAGCGAAAGTAAAAGTAGCCGTCAGATGTGTCGGAAAGCCGAGAGATCGCGTTTTTACAATGCATAATAGTATCGGGCGCAATCGGCCGCTACGCTCGTTTAAGCGATCGGCCGGTAATGGCCGCTATGCCCTGTAAAGGGTTAAATCAATAACATTAGGTATGTGGATGATCCAGCATTGATTGCAGACAATGAGCAGGATCTGCAACATTTAGTAGATGTGGATGTTGCACACAATGAACAACTAGGGTTGGAATTAAATTGTAAGAAGACACAGATTATGATCATCACTAGGAAGAAGGAAACACCATAATGTAATATACAAGTAAATGGGAATATTCTTAAGCAAGTGAATCAGTACAGTTATCTTGGAACAGTCATAACATCTAATGAGATTAGAATAAGAATCGCCATGGCGAATGTAGCCTTTTGCAAGGTGGAGTACTTACTTATCAATAAAAAGTTGTCATTTGCAATGAGAAAAAGAGTATTGAAGTGCTACATAGAACCTGTACTTTTATATGGATGTGAAGCTTAGACAATAACCAGACAAGCTGAAAAACATGTGATGGCTGTGGAAATGTTGTTTATGAGGAACATGCAGAGGATACCATGGACAGACAGAAAAACCAATGACCAAGTCCTACAAGAAACAAATGAAAATAGTAAACTTATTAGAGAAATTAGACGTAGACAGTCAAACATTTTTTGGTCATGTTATAAGAAGAAATAAATTGGAGAACTTGGTGACAACTGGCAAGATCAAGAGGAAGAGAACAAGGGGAAGGCAGAGAAGTAAATACCCCAATGGTTTGGCCATATGGTATGGTCGGGACAAGGACACTGAACTGATCCACAACTCTGGTGATCAAATGAGATGGCGAAAAATGACCGCCCACACTCACCAACAGGGCACAGGATGATGTTGAATCGCATAGATGTTCCACCACCATCAGTAAATGACATGAGGTACAGTAGCTGTTAATTTCACTAATGCTGATTGTTATAATGTGGAAATCATCTACAATTAAATAAAAACACTAGCATCCTTAAATGTAATTTCTCAGTTGTTGTACCTGAAAAAAAGTTGACAGGGTTGATTCATTGCACTGGGGTTTATCCCATATGGCTCAGTCTCTTTCACACAAAGCACAAACTCTTTAGCTCCAGCGATGACCCCCAGGAGTCTAAAACAATATTCACTTGTGAACTGAAGGACGCGGCCCGGAATTGAACCCTCAACCTTAGGAGCCTGAGTCAGACGGCTTGATCACTTTGCCGTGGAGACTTCGTTGTTGTTGTATCTTCAAATAGCAGCCATTGATAGTCTTCAAAATATCTCCTTTGTCGATTATATTTGTTCCAACAAATAACAAACAAACAAAATTATATATGGTTGTTATTTATTTGCCGGCCGCCTTGGCTAGGGAGTTAATGTCTTTCTCCGCAATCCCGCATATCCACGCAGGGTAACGCAGCTGCGTGAGATTCGGTAGTGGATCACGTCACGTTGGTTACTTACGGGGATATGTGAGGCGGTCACTCAGAAAGCAATGGCAAACTACTGAGCATAATCTTGCAAAGAAATCAACAACAGCAGTAAAATGCTGGTGTTGACAGTGATGTCCTTTAAATAGGATATGTGAAAAAAAAGTTATTTAATTAATTCTTCATGGGTGATAACTAACATATGTCAAAGGGAAATATCCCCCAAAAGGCCAATGTGTTGTTTTCCATGAATAAAACATTAGCTTACACATCTAGTGTTTGAGCTAGGTGAGGCTATAGGTGAGAGTACAGGCGCACCTGTTAGTCAGTTATTTAGTCAACACATAATCCTCATTGCACATCGAACCATTCAGTCCATAAGTGCTCGGATCAGTAAATCCTGTAGCATGTAGCAACTGACGACACCAGTTCTGTGTTGGTTTATTAATCTTCTTTGGCTTCCTGCGTAGTGTTCTTGTTTGGCCACGACTCTTTTAACTTGCTGTTCTCGCAGCCTGACTATGGTTGTAGATTCCCAGTCATCGCTTGATTCTTGTAAATGACTTACTTCTCGGAGAGCATTCAGCATGTCTGCCTGGTTTATGGTTCATCCGCCTTAAACAGCAGCTCTACCTGCGAGTCTGTCAGCCTGCTCATTTCCTTGTACACCCGCATGCCCTGGCATGAAAATGAAACTAATCTTTGCCAACCGAGACCGCTCCAGAGACAGCAACCACTCTCTTCGGACCCACCCCATCTCTATCTTCCTGAGTATACTCATCGAGTCACTAAGGACACATGCCCGATTGAATGTCTGTGTCTTGAGACTGGTTATTCCTTTACTTACTGCCATGACTTCCATAGTCAGGCTACTTGTGGTCAAAACAAAAGCACCAGACTCTTCCTTCACAATTTATCCCCCAGCCTGAGCCGTAAAGGCCCATGAACTTCTCACTCCTTGAATGACCGACCCATCCGTGTAAATGATGAGCAGATGATGTTAAAATAAACAGGCCATAATAAATTACCAAGAGGACTTGATAGTGAAACAATTAGACAAGCTATCTCTATTTCATATGAGTAGCCACTATAGTCTTCAATTCAGCTAGGCCATGTTTGCTTTTATATATATTCTACTGCACATGCTATTTATATGACAGGCTACAATCAAATGTAAAACCTAGATGTTTTTAATGTAGCATTTCTTTCAATTTAGAGATATGCTAAGCAGATGTATCTTTTCAGTTGCATTATTCAGTGAACACTACAGTATACTGGCTTACCCAATGTTCATCACTGAGCTGGTCTGATCATACCACCTAGTGGTCTTCTGCAAAGTCTTTAATATATCCCTGACTATGTCATATGTATATGAACCAGTCCAATATCTGCGAACATCACAATTCATTTTGGCCAATGGGTTGTATTCTGGTCAATTTTGGTGTATGGATGTTCAACAATGCCAGATAATGGAGAACCCTGGGCAGGTCAGGACATTTATGCTATAATTCTGATGTCCATGTTCCCAAACAGAATTTCACTTTTCTGCCCATCATTGCACCTGTGATCCACTTTGCCAGCCAAAGGTTGATGCTACAACATATCAAGAAGTGCTGCATAAGATTCGCATAGTGTACATAATTAAAGGACATTTTAAAACATCTATTAGCGGTCATGTTACGCGAAGATAATGGGGAACTTCTCTGAAGTGTAATGAGTATAACTGGTTGAGGGTTTGACACCTGGGCTTGTCAACTACTAAGTGAGGGAAACAATTGTCACCTATTCCATCAAGCATTCAGGCCTACAAAATGAGATAGCCCTATCACATCACAGGATCCGCTCCATGATAATGTTTTAAACATCTATTGCTACAGCTATATATATACTGCAGCATAATAATTCTGTAACTATACATTGATACAATAATCTAGAGTAAATGCAACACTTGTGCACTTTTTAATTTGTGACTAAACTGTTTAGATGTGAGAAGCTGCTTCACATTGTTGAATGCTTGGCCATTCCTGTTCTATTTCTTATTTCTGTCTTATACCTGCCACTATTTGTTATTATATGTCCTAAGTAATAAACACGATAGACTTGTTCTAGTGTCTGTTCATGCACTGTAATGTTCAAAATTGACTTTGTACTATCTTTGTTGAAAATCATAATTTTCTTCCCTTTACATTTATATACGTGTCATTTCATTTCCTACAGGATTGTTACCTGTTATGTAACTTCCCAGACATGTTTTGCACATGTGACCCTTATTAAGTTAATATTCTTTATTTCCATCTTCTATCTTCTAGATAGCTAATCATTAACCTGATTACTTTGCTATTGTATTCCTGGCAACTTAGTTGCAGAGTTAAGAACCAACATTACAGCAATTAGAACATCCCCAATACATGCTCTGTCTCCATTTACAGCAGCCATAGAAGTGTCTACTAATCGTAGTCATAGAGAATTACTCCTGCTTTAACAATTGTCAGGAGTTTCTTGACCTAATAGGTGGGGCTGTAAATCACCATGAAATACTGAAATAAATTTAAAATAGCAAAAGACCCTTTTACACATTTTATGGCATGTTGGGTATATGGTAGGGCTGAACTAGACTGAGAAAATTTAGTAACATGAGTAACAATAAAGAAACATACAGCATTATGACTAATTATTAACAGTATGTCACTAAACAAAAACAAATATGGCAATATATAAGAAAAAGATTAATCAATTGTATATCTTGTTAAATAAATATTGAATTATCTCTGGCATTTATTTCATCCTCCACTCTTTTCTGCCTCTGTCTGCCTGCTTCTTTTAGTCTTGTCTGTCTGCTTCTTTTAGTCTGTCTGACTGTATATCATTATCATTATTATTGCTGATTCAGTTAGCAAGTCTGTAACTATACAGATATATATGGAGTGTGAAATGAAAGCAACAGATGAAACCTGTTTTTCCATCATGCCATCGTGATAATTTTTTAAAAATTGGTGTATTTGTTTTTCTCTAGTGCCTTTGGGTGCTCCTGATAAAGTGCTTGCTGATGTTTATAATGCCACAGCCCTTATGATTACATGGAGTCCTGTTCCTAATACTAGAGAGAGTGTGAGGGGGAAATTGAAAGGCTATAAGGCAAGTATTTTTATTATTTAAAATGTTCAATCTTGACACAATTGTGGACCTGCTTAATTGTGAACTTTGACAGTGTAGACATTTTAGTATAATTTTTTATTTTTAAAAAAATATAATGTGGGTAATGTGAGTGAGCCAGTCTCCCTGGCCTAGGGGTTAACGTCTTTCTCCTTAATTCAGTATATTCCCGTGAGTAACGTAACCTGTGCGAGAATCGGTAGCGGTTCTCGCCGCATTGGTAACTTATGGGGTATGTGAGCCGGCTGCTCAGAAAGTAGTGGCAAACTACTGAGCATAATCTTGCCTAGTACATCAACAGCAGCTGAAAAATGCTGATGTTGACTGCAACGTCCTGTAAGGGATATGCAAAAAAAAAAATGTGAGTGATATTGCTGCCTTTCTTCTCACTATAATATCTCATGGCTCATAAATCAAATAAAAAAGTTGCAAATAATAATGCATAAGCATCTAAATTGATAAAATGTACTAACTTGTAAAAATCAACACATAACTAATTTATTAGGTACGTTCATTTGAAACCCATTCCAATGGCTTTATTACAAAAGCATGAAAGAAACATTAACAGGTGTGGTAGAATTAACCAAAGCATTCATTGTGAATGAATTATGCGCCATGGGTTGGCCAGAAGAAGTCGCCATAGGCATCCAGGCAAGCATCCCATTGCTTAGGTAGGTGACGAATGCCGTCCACAAAAGAGGATTGTGGTTGCTCACTGAACCAAGTGTTTACCGCGTTCATTACGTCTGCATCTGTGTAAAATCATTGCCCCTTGAGAGCTTTTTTTAGAGGTCCAAACAAATGACAATCACATGGTGACAATTCAGGACTATAGGCTGGATGTTGCAGAATTTCCCACTTCTTCCTTGCTAATGCTTCCTGCACAATTTTTGTGACACGTGGATGAGCATTATCCTGCAACAAAATCACACCGCAAGAAAGCATGCCGGGTCATTTATTCTTAATGGCTTTTTGCAGCTTGTCTAGTGTTTGCAAGTAGTGGATAGAGTTGATGTTGACACCAGATTCTTTAAAGTCGGCCAACAATAGCCCTTCATGGTAAAAAAATGCGCTCAGCATAACCTTACCAGTGGAAACCTGTAATTTGAATTTTTTGGCTTTTGGTGAGGCTTCCATTGCATGCTCTATCTTTTGCTGCTCGGCTCAAAGTGGTGGCGCCATGATTCATCGCCATGATTCATCGCCTGCCACTATGCAGAAGGGGAATGCATCACCCTTCACTCTGTAACGCAGCAAGTGGTCCAAACACCATTCCATGCGTTCCTCTTTTTGGTGGTTGGTCAACATCCGTGGTACCCACTGTGAACAAACCTTCCGATATTCCAGTTTCTTACAAACAACCTTTTAAATTGTCCCAATTGACACATCAAATTCTTTCGCTAGCGAATGTATGCTTCGACAACGGTTAATCTGTACTACTGTATCAATTTTTGCGATGCTTTTTTTTCTGTTGCAGCAATACATGCTTGACCAGGCCGTCGAAGATCTGTCATGAACTGACTGTCCTTTCCAAAATATTCGTGCCCAGTCTGTCACTGTTGTCTTCGACACACATTTGTTACCGTATGTTGCCTGCATTCTTCGATGAATGTCCACTGGTCGACATCCTTTAAATGAAAGAAACTGAATCACCGCTCTTTGAGCTTCTTTGGACGGATTGTAGATCAACCTGGCCATTTTCTCAATGGTCAGAAACAGAACCTATGCATCATGGGACGATAAGCACATGCTCTTTTATTCATTGGTCAGTACTTATCACATGACTATGACATGATCATGTTCAACGTAAGCAGTTACACGCGGTGCGGCACAAACGGAATTCAAATGAACACCCCTTATATCTATGGGCAAGGCAGTTGCCATGGATCCAGCTAGGCTGGATGGAAATATGACAGAAAAATTCGAAGTAGTGGAAAAAATTGGAGTTGAGGTTCAACTAAAGTGTTTAATGGTAATTAAAACTGGGAATGTACCTAGTAAAAGGCTGAAGTTTGTACTTATAGCTCTACCAAAAAGACTCAGAGCAATTGAGTGCATAGATTTTTGTACAGTCAATCTTATAAACTGTGTCACTAAGCTACTACTCAGAATTATGATGAGAAGAACAAGAAAGAAAATAAAGGTGGAAATTGGGCAGAACAGTATGGATTTGTTTAAAGAAAAGTACAAAAAATGCAATATATGCAGTACAAACACTAATATAGAGAACAATAGGGACACCAAAAGACATACAATTGTGCTTCATAGAACGCTGGAAGATATCAAAATTTATGGGAAATATCTTAGAATAATAAAGAATAATTGTGGGAAACAAGTAGCACTAATGAAAAAAAATTAGAAATTAAGAGTGCAATTAAGAACAGATAAAACAAGGAGTAAGGCATGTAGATGTCAGAGTATTGGTGGTAAAACTTGCAAAAGATCTGCAGCTTTTGGACATTGTAGTAGCAGAGTGCTAAACAAAGAATATCTTGAATATCAAGAAAACAGAAGCAAGAGTTATATCAAAGAGTTGAGTTGAGTCAAGAACTGGTATCACAGCAATCAGGACATTCCCATACATGCTCTCTGCTAATCTTCAACAACTAGTGAAGAACCCCAATACTAATAGTACCAGTTGCAATCTGCTTGTGTGTCCAGTAAGCCTGTGCTTTGAGTACTGAGTGTCGACCATATTCTCTTGTCACACGCTTCAGCATTCTCTCCAGGCAGTGATGGTGTATCAGTTCATCCACAATATACTCTTGATTCCAATAGGCCCTGACCACATCTGCCTAATCATGCACCAGTAACCCCATCCAGTCAGTTTCTCCACCCGCTCATTTTCAAACACACCAGCATGCCCTGGAGAGAAGATCCAACTGATGCTCCCTGTCTATTTTTTAATTGAAGCATGCCACTCTACATGAAGCATACATGTCCTCACCCTTATTAGCATGTTCTCCCATTAAAATCACAAAATGTGCGTTCTGTTTGTCCTCCCAGCCAGCAGAATGCTGCATTGACTTCCTCCACATTCATACTCAGACTAGATATTGTGGTATCATATACTCTCCTGTGCTAAACACCTCCCATTAATCTTCGCTGTGAATCCCCAGGCCCAAAATATGAGATAACAACATAAGGAAAAATGCTTAACCATTCATTCATTCATTCATTCAGTAGCATGTCCTTTGCAGAACCTCGCTCCCATAACAACCTTCCGGAAAACTTCTCGATCACAAGCAAGATGTCCCGCGTCTGATACACCCATCTGGAGATCATCCGCCACATCCTGCACCCATCTTCTCTTTGGCCTTCCTCTTCCTCTCTTCCCAGGCATATACCCTTCCATTATTGTTCTCTCCAAACTTTCGTGACGTTTCAAGTGACCAAAATACTTCAATTTTCTTTGTTTTATCGTCTTTAATAGCCATCCCTCCTCAATATTCAACTCTTGAAGTATGGATGCATTTGTTCTTTTCTTTACCCGAGATATTCTTAGAACTCGTCTATAACATTTATATTCAAAGGCATGTATGCGCTGTTCAGCTTGTTTAGTAAGTGTCCATGTCTCACAGGCGTATGTTTCAATGGGAAAGATGCATGCTCTTAAAAATCTAATTTTTGTAGTTCTGTCTGTCCCACACCATAATTTATTCATCTGTTTTAGTCTTTGAAGAGCAATGGATAGTCGCCGTTTAATTTCTTTCATTGTGTCACCATTATTCGTAATCAATGACCCAAGATATTCAAAATTTTCCACCACCTCCAATTTTTTCCCATTAATGTATATTTCTCGTCCAAGAAGAAAATGGATTGACGACATCAGAGACATTGTACAACCAC
Organism: Cepaea nemoralis; assembly: GCA_014155875.1. Taxonomy (NCBI): domain Eukaryota; kingdom Metazoa; phylum Mollusca; class Gastropoda; order Stylommatophora; family Helicidae; genus Cepaea; species Cepaea nemoralis. The sequence goes on from JACEFZ010017893.1 coordinate 207,507, forward strand.
ACGGAATGACATTATCCAGTGCCGCCCACCGGGCGCTGGAACGGAAATTATTCCTCCCCACGACGCTTGACGGCAGAAGTGGAAGATGATGATGATGATGATGATGGATGTATATTTCTTTCTCCATAGTAGTTTTATATGTATGCATTATCTTAGTTTTTGCTATGTTAAGATATAAGTTGTGATTTTCACTATTCAATTGTGTTGAGGCTATTAGGTTTTCTATGCCATTCTGTGTTGTGGATAGTAATACTGTATCATCAGCATATCGAATCTCTGGTATGTCATGACCGCCGATATTTAGGGCATCATATGGCTCCCTGTTTATATCATCTCTTACATTTCTCATTATATTTTCGGCATACAGGTTAAACAAATAGGGTGACAGCACGCAGCCCTGACGGACTCCTTGCTTGATGTCAAACCAATCTGATGTCTCGCCATCTATTCTAACTGCTGCTTGTTGGTCTAGATATAGCATTTTTATGAGATGTACTACATGTGAAGGAAAGCCCATATTCCTCATGATTTCTCAAAGTTTCTGATGCTGTACACAGTCAAATGCCTTTGAATAATCCACAAAACATGAGAATAGGTTTACATTAAATTCTCTGCACTTCTCTATTATTAAACGCATGTTGAATATGTGATCTCTTGTTCCTCTTCCTTGTCTAAATCCAGCTTGAACTACGTTAATCTCTTCTTCCATTTTCTTACTAAGTCTTCGCATTATGACTTTTAGTAGAATTTTACTTGCATGACTTATCAGGGCAACAGTTCTATAGTTGGTGCATAATTTCAGGTTGCCCTTTTTTGGTATTGGAATGAAGATAGTTGTCTTCCAATCTTTTGGCCATATACCATATTTCCAAATCTTTGTACATAATGCATGATATATGTGTATGCTTTCTTCTCCTCCTGCTTTAATTAGTTCAGCTGGTATCTCATCACATCCAGGTGATTTACCATTCTTCAGGTTCCTTATAGCCCAAGCAATTTCATCTAATGAGGGTTCAGGTTCTGTCTCTGCTGTCATTGGCTCATGTATCTCATTCATATCCTCACTGTCACTCATATCATACATTCCACTGCAGTACTCCTGCCATCTTTCTAGAATTTGTCTAGATTCTGTTAAGGTATTTCCCATCTTGTCACAGATAACATTCAATTGAGGTTGAACATTTCTTGTCAATAACTTCATTTCCTTGAACATTTCATAATCTCTTCCAGCCTTATGATATTGCTCTATTCTGGTACAGCAATCTTGTATATATTGATGTTTGTCCTTTCTTGTGTTCTTTCTTATTTCTCGAGTTAAAGATTTATACTTCATCCTGCTATCGGATTCATCTCCTTTCTGTTTCAGCTCCCTTCGTTGTTTTATTAATTCTAACGTGTCTGATGTAATCCATGGCTTAAGTTGCTTTTTCTTGGTCGGAATGAAATCTTTGGCTGCAGTTATCAAGATATCTCTAGCTTGTACTGCCAGTTCATCAGGTGTCATTTCTTCTTGTACAGACATCAAGACCCCAAAGCGATTCCTAACTTCTATGTTGTATGCGTCCGGTATTTTTGTGAGATCAAAACGAAGTGGCCTTGGTCCTCGGGTAAGCTTTTTGAGTTTTAATTTCAGATCTGCTTCTAATAACTGATGATCTGTTTCACAGTCTGCACTTCGTAGGGTTTTTGCAGATGTTATGCTTGATCTCCATCTTCTTTGTATTAAAATATAATCTATCTGATTTTTGGTAAAACTGTCTGGAGACTTCCATGTGAAGAGTCTTCTTGGATGTTGTTTAAAAGTGTGTTGGCTATCGTTAACTCATTTTCTGTGCAAAATTCAATTAATTTGTCACCTGCATCATTTCTATTTCCTAATCCAAATTTTCCTAAAACGTGTCTCTCATTTTCAGCTCTTCCTGCACCTACTTTAGCATTAAAATCTCCCATTATTATTGCTATATCATTATGACCAATCTTATTTAATGTGTCTTGTAGTGTGTTGTAAAAATCTTCAATTTCGTCCTCCTCTGCTGTTGAAGTAGGTGCATATATCTGTATGAGAGTTGTGTTTTTTGGACGGCCTTTAAGTCTAATAGTGAGGATTCTATCACTAACTGGATTATATCCCATTATAGCTTTTGCAGTTGTCTTATCTAAACAAAATGCCACTCCACTCTGGCCTCCGACATCTCTACCAGAATAAATGAAAATACTTCCATTTTCAGTTGTAAAATGTCCCTTGCCGCTCCAGCGATGTTCACTAATTCCTAAAATGTGAATGTTTAACCTCTCAATCTCATCACACACTACTTTAAGCTTTTCCCTCATACAAACTTCTCACATTCCACGTTGCCATTCTCACTCTGTTTCTTAGTCTGACACAGGGGATTTCCTTGGTAACACAGTCAGGATTAACTCCGTCATCACGATTACTAGTACTGGTCCCTGCGTCACACTCTTCCCCAGTGTTATCTGATCTGCCTGGCCTGGGGGTCTCGCCACCAGATCTCTTTCTTATTATGTTTTCTTTCATGGTTGTTATGGTTTCTTGGCAAGTTTTGCAGAAGGTAGTTTGCCGTTGCTTTCCTTCTGGGCAGTGACTGTACTAGTCGGTGGCCATAGCCATTGTCTCTACTGATGAGATCATCTGTCTATCGCCGCAGAGTGCAAGACCATAACCAACAACAATCTGTCGGCTGCTCTCACACTCCATCCACCACCTGCTTCCATGGCTTCACGTAACCCTGATCGGGGGGCTTACATCTCCTTTGATAGGGGATACCCCTACCCCGCTAACCGGATTAACCAGGCTGTTAAATACAAATACCTAGGGATAATTTAAACATCACATGGAAGATGCATGTCAGGCATTAAGAGCAGAATATGTGAAGCAAAAGCTGCATTTCAGAAAATGAAAGGTATCTTATGCACCATAAGTGAATTAAGAGAATGCGGAAACATTACAAAGAACCTGTTTTACTGTATGGCAGTGATTCATGGAACATGAATGTTGTAAATATCTTATAGTGCATTCACATTTGTTTGCCGCAATATAAACATCCATATTTCAGTAACCAACTGAGGGAAAATTATGAGATGTAGTATATAACCTTATCATTATGTCCACCCAACAAAAAAATTTTTGTTCTGGAGATTTTACAGCAAATTTCAAAGTTTGTTTATATGCGGTATACAATTTACGGGTCTGAGATGAAATTCATAATTTTAAATGTATTACAGCACAGCCAGACAATCAGTGCTCAATGTTAAATATTGTACTGTTTTGAAGGGATTGGCCTTATGCCAACTACCCGCGTTGTTCAACAAGGACTGTTCAGAGGTGTCTCAAAATGTGGGTTATTTCATGAAACCTGATTAATATGTTGTTTTTTTTTAAATCTTACCACTTATCGCTAACATTGAAATGTGTGAATATCTTTCAATGGGATTTAATGCGAAATTGTACACTTCAAGAATCGCTATGAAGTACACATATTTTTGTCAAGAAGCTGATCGCAGGAAACTGTTTTATACTATTACAAATTCCGAAAAAAGAACCGTGCATGCATTGGGTTGCAAGAATCTTAAATTAAACCACCACGCAATAACAAAACGGTAGGTAGAAAGATTATTGTAGACAGCTTTGACAAAGATGTCATAAGGCGAGCTATTATAAAAATGCTTTTAAAGATCAACAGGGTTGACTTCATTGCACCGGGTTCTATCCCATATGGCTCGGTCTCTTTCCGCAGCGCGGAAAGCATCGCATAAAGCATGAACTCCACAGCTCTAACGATGACCCACAGAAGTCTCCGAAAAATTTAACTCGTGAACCGAAGGATGCGGCCCGGAATCGAACCCACGATCTTTGGAGCCCGAGTCAAAAGGCTTGACCACTTTGCCACGGAGACTCCTAAAATTATAAAAATTTAGGATTGTATATCCAGGATTATCCAGCATTATAAAAATGCTGGATGCCAAAGAAACAGTGACTAAGAAAACTTAGGGTTTGGTTGGGAAAGAACAATAACATAGAGCTATTCAAAACAACTTTGTGGAAAATTATAAGGACATTATCTTCACTTTTGAAAGTACAAGGGGAGTAGAAATATTCTTTGCGAGCAACCGCATTTAGGAGCCTTGAGAAGCAGATACCTACGTGAAATAAGGGAAATGCGCAAAGAAAATTATGACATAGTGTATTTGGATGAGACGTGGATCAATGCACACCACACAAGTGAAAAGGAAGAAGCAATCAATGGATGGAAAGATGTTATGTGCCCAGTAGTAAAGGACAGCGTTTGGTCATAGCCTATGCTGGTAGTACTCATAATGGCTTACTACAGAATGTTGGGCTCGTGTTCGTATCAAAGCATACAGATTATTATAATGAGATCAGTGGTAATGTATTTAGAGATTGGCTCGAGAATACAGTACTTCCATCCCTTGATAGACCGTCTTGTCTAATCATGGAAAATGCATCGTATCACAATGTTGTTGCCCAAGAAGACAAAATACCTACGGCATCGGGCACAAAGGAAGCAATAAAGATATGGCCCCGAAGGGAAAATATACCATTTCCAGAAACATATTTCAAGCTACAGTTGTTGTCCCTTGTAAAACAGGCGCAAAAAAAAGCAAGAAATTTCAAATCGAAAAGTTGATAGAAGAGCATGGCCATAGGTGCTTGAGACTTCCGCCGTATCATTCTCATTTAAACCCTATAGAACTTGTGTGGGCTAAAATTAAAGGACAAGTGGCAGCTGCCAATACTACATTAAAATTGTCTGACTTCAAGATACTAACCCAGTCCGCCCTATTAAATATTGATAAAAGTTACTGGAAAAAATGTGAGGACCAAGTGTTGAAAGAGGAAGAGGACTATTGGAGAAAGGATGGATTGAATTTTATGCAACCGAGAGCAATCATCAACCTACTGGAATCGTCCGACACAGATTATGGTCTGAGCAGATCGCAGTCCTTAATCTACGTACACACTTACTGGGATATTTTGCTCCAACTATTCAGATGAATTGCAGGCCGTAAACATTACGGCATCAGCATAATGTCAGTGGCAACAGCATGTATTCCACAGTGATGAATTTTCAATTCCGCAAGCCCTCAGTGGTGACAAACAACTGTATTGAAAAAAAAACAAAAAAAACACACACACACACACACAGACACACACACACACAGACACACACACACACACACACACACACACACACACACACTCTCTCTCTCTCTCTCTCTCTCTCTCTGTCTCTCTCTCAACGCATTGAATACCAACAGAAGAGTAATATTGCTGTGGAAACTGACATATTGTGGCATAACACGAAACATGAGAGCAAACACGTCAAATTAGGGGACAACACACGTGCATACGAATCAATCTATAAACTTCAATGAAAAGAGGACCAACATCTTGATCGTTAAGAAGAAAGCTACTACAGAGACACTGACAACTATTTTCATAGTGCAAAACATGTAATCATGTTCCGTCTCTGAACGGTAAACGGCAGAGAAGACAGTCTTTCACGAAGACTCAAAGCGGGTCTGTCACCCATGTGTACATGTGAACAAACTACACAGCTGAACAGATCCTTAAAAATGGAAACATGATGAATAAATTGCGGTATCATTTCTGGTCACTCCATACGCACATTAACGCACAGCTATTTGGAAGCTTTCAAGAACTCAATATAAAAAGCTAAATGCATCCTAGTAACATGAATACTTGTGTACAATTATTAACCAGCAACTGAAGAAACAAGAAGGAAATGAAAAATAAGGTAAGAAATATATTCCTTCTACTTTCCTGTCAATTTACACATTATTTACTCCATAGCTCTGTACATTCTCTGTCTTTACTAATATTACACATTGCACCCCTCTCGGGAATCTCCGTGATGAAGTGGTCAAGCCATCTGACTCAGGCTCCGAGGGTTTATGTTCGATTCCTTCATTTCACGAGTGCATTTTTTTCGGAGACTCCAGAGGGTCGTCGCTGAAGATAACGGGGTTCGTGCTTTGTGCCACGATTTCCGCCCTGCGGAAAGAGACTGAGCCATATGGGATAAAAACCCAGTGCAATGCTACTTTAAGCTACTTTTTTATTGCACCCACTCCAATACGAATTTGTCTATTACTTGTGTCCTTACCAGAAATAACGTGGTTTACTGTAAGACTAGTTTGTTAGCGTGAATTCACTACATTTCCCCCAAAACATCAAAGAAATGTTGCTGCTTTCAATGATTTAAGTTGCTTTTGGACCTATCAAAGACATATTCCTTGGGTGGGGGTAAATATAAGACGGTTGGAAAAATTTCATAACGAAGCAACAGACAGTTTTCAAAATAATTGATCGTGAATGAAGGCATTCTTTGTGGGACATACTATGGACTGCTAGTGTAACAAACAGCCTGCTAGAGGCTAATGAAACTAGAACATTATATATAACTTTAAGAAAGAGACAAACAGCATTCTTTGGCCATGTTATAAGGAGAGTGGCATTTGAGAACAATGTGACAACTGGAAAGATCAGTGGGAAAAGAGGCAGAGGCAGACCAAGAGAAATGATGCCTGGCGGACTAAGACGGCGGCATGGAGGAATATCATCAGCAGAGTTTATCCAGAACACCAAGGACCAAGATCTGTGGAGAGACATGAGCGCCTATACAAGGTGGCTGTGCACATGATGATGATGAATGAAAATGACTTAAAAAGAAACTATTTTAGCTAATGCACTTTAAAATCGCAAGCATGCAAAATATTTATATTCATCCTTCTCAGTTGATTACATTAAACACAAAATAAATCAGTCATTTATTTTTTTATCAGTTATCACTTAATAAACTCATTTACATTAACAACAGAAATTTTCATATTCAAACTTCAACACTTGCCTTATTTTTCAGATAAATTACTGGCACAGTCAAGGGGAGACTGAAGATCAGGCATTACAAAATATTATTGAACTCAAACCAGGTCAGACTAACTTGGACCGAGGTCTCATAATAGGCTTGGAATCAGTTATGTGGTATAAATTTAATGTCCAAGTGTATAATTCAGCTGGCAATGGTCCTAAGAGTTCCGACTATGAACAACAGACCCTAAATAGAGGTAAATGTGAAATACTGTTGTGCACTTTACTTGTTCTCCTTTAACATTGTTTGTCCCAAGCAACAAACCATTTGTGATTAACAATCCTTAAGTATGCCAGTCAGTGTGACATATGAAATTATACTTCTTAGATTTTATCAAAGCATACTAAAGTAATATATTGCATATTTATGGCATGTATTTTTCACATATTCAGTGCATTAACTGATTAATAAAATCAGTGAATGGAAGTATGTCAGGTCAGTCAGTTTGTATGTCAGGTCTTAGTCAGATATGACTGAGCTACCATAATGACAGTAGACGGTACTACCTCCTTTCTGTTAGCACTGAATGTTGGATGGTGCTTACCAAACCCGACACCCCACATTGTGTCAATGACTTCGGGCGGAACAGTGTAATTAGGAGGGTACAAGCCTTATTCTGGTGCAAGGAAATGCAACCTAAAGACAAAATGTCATGGCAGGGCAGACCAGGCCCTAAGCCTCGGTTGGCAGCTGGTCTAGGATCGAAGCTCCGACAGGCGGACAGTTAGAGCATTGCTTTACTGATCCGGCAGCTTCTGCAGCTTGTCTTGTTCCAGATGTATTGGTGTTATCTCTCCTCTGGAGTGAACTAGACAGGCTGAGAGAGGGATCATACTTCATGAACAACACAAGATCTCTATAATTTAGTCCAGGCTTTGTGCTATAGAGTGGTATAACTCCATCCCTGGTCTTAACTGGTCTCAGAATCAAAGCGAGAGGGAGCAGTTGCGGGTTATAAGTCCTTGTCAATTGGCATAGGCATTGGCATAGCCCCGGCAAATTGGGTGCTGATCCACCACAGCCTGCCAGCTTCAATGGGTGCTTGGGGCTAGGACAAAATCTGAATTGCAGGCTGTAAACCAAATGCACCAGGTACTACTAAAAAAAAAATAAAGAAGCCTTAAGCTATGGTTTGCAATCTGGAATGTAAGAACCATGTGTCCAAGATTTTCCACTGACCTGTCGAATATTGACAATGTGAGAAAAACGGCTGTGATTGATGCCGAACTCAATCGGTCCTAACATTGATATTGCTGGCCTGTAGGAGACTCATCTTGCTGAGGAAGGGTCACTCAGGGAAAACAATTACACCTTTTTTTGAAAGGGTAGAGAGCAGGCAGAAAAAAGGCAACATGGTGTGGGCTTTGCAGTGAAGAATTCGCTACTGGGATTGAATGAAATTCCAGCTGGAGGTAATGAAAGACTATCATCCCTGCACTCTTGTGGTTTTGCCACCATTGTCACTGCATATGCACCATCACTCACTTCTTTTGATGATATGAAGGATTCGTTCTATGATAAGTTAGACTCTGTGATCAAGGCAGTTCCAAAATCTGACTACATTTATATGCTCGGTGAGTTCATGGCCAGTATGCCTTGGAAAATACAACATTGGTTGCATGAATGATAATGGGCAGAGACTGCTGGAGCATTACACTAGAAATGACCTATTTATTACAAACTCCTTTTTTAAAACAAAAGATCTGCATAAAGTCACATGGAAACATCCAAGATCTGGCCATTGGCATCAGCTGGACTTCATCATCACACAGAGACAACATCTGAATCAAACATCTTTAATTTGAAGTTACCACAGTGCTGACTGGATACAGATCATTCTTTGGTTGTTGCAAGGGTTAGACTGAGACCAAAGAGAATCTACACACCTAAACACAAATCTAGCCCCAGGATTAATATTATTAACACCCATGAACGTGATAATTGCTCTGAGTTCCAACAGCAACTTGAAAACGCTTTCACTGATACATCAGAAAATTGTACAGCAAGTGAAAAGTGGGGTAACTTAAGGAAACTCTTTATAAAACAGAGGTAGGGGTTTACGGCACTGTGGATCATAAGAGGCAGGATTGGTTTGCGTCAAACAGCCAGACACTGCAGTCCTTGATTGATAAAAAGAAGATAGCTCTCTTAAGAAACAAGGAAAGAACAACGCGTAACACTCTGAGTGAGTTGAAGCAAGCTAGGAAGGATGTGCAAAAAGCTGCCAGGCAGTGTGCAAATGACTGTTGGATCAAGTTATGTGAGTCCATTAAAATCGCAAGTGATAAGGGAAGCATCAGAAGCATGTATGAAGGGATAAAGAAAGTGGCAAGACAAAATCACAAATGTTGAAGTATTGTGTGACGGTTTATTCCATGTTCACTCTTTGTAGATTTAGATGGATAGGACACGTTAGGAGGATGGATGATGGTAGAATACCAAAGGACATCTTTTTTGGTGAACTACAGATGGGTAAGAGATCTCAGAGTCTGCCTCTACTACGATACAAAGATGTGTGTAAGTGGGACATGATTGATACAGGCATTGATAATGCACATTAGGAGCAAGTCGCAGCTGAACATGTTGCATGGAGAAATGGAATAAAGACAAAGGAGAAAATTATTGTAGATAAGTCACACACTGAACGTGTGACGTAAGATGTTGCATGATAGTGGAAATTACCATGTGTTCACATGCATCCACTGTGGACGAATATTTACAGCGTGAATTGGTCTTATCAGTCACATTCGCTACCGCCATGGGTTGTAGTTATTATGCCTATTTGAAGCACAATGTAACAAACTATCATCTGTCAAGACGGCAAGGTGCCAGTGAATGGTAGTTGAAGAGAGGCTTGATTGTTCACTCCATTTGGTATGGCCCTTGATAATGGTGATGATGTACGAGATAAGGATAACAAAAGTCAAAATCCAGTACCACAACTGCTACATAAGAATACAGTACAACATGTGGAAATGATACAACAAATTCAAGAATTAGTGAGATAATTTGTAATGTATGCAATAGTTATAATGTAATTAATAGAATGCAGCTAATCATATATGATGTGAATGGAGGTCAGCATGGCTGAATGGATAAGGTGTGTTCTTAAACATCTGGTGTGCTGATGCCGAGGTAAGGAGTTCAACAACTACACCAGACAGTTGGACTAAAATGTTGACCTATCGTCCTTGTCTTGGGGGCGTAAATTACAGGTAACTCTGAAGTCGGAGTGGGTTTGCCTGATGGCGAGGGACATTGTTAATAGGGAAAGCAAAATTCACTCTAGCACTACTAGAAGTGTGCATAGACTACGCTTGAGTTCAAAGCGAACGAGCGGAAACAAAAAATACGATGTGCATTATACAGGAGCACATTTTTAAAGTAGCAGAATAGTAAAATAAAGTATTTATGTCAACCAACTGAATAATTAAGAAGATGGGAGCAATGTTAGAAGAACTTAAGTATGTTTTATTCGTAGGTTAATGAGAAAAGTTGTTGAGTACCTAATGAAGTGTATGGAATAATTGAAAGACTTGTACTAAAAAATAAAAAAAAATAAACATTTTCTTTATGTATTTTACAAACATAATGAAATAATAACATTAAAAACATATTGGAAACAACAAGCTGCCATAAGGATTGATAATGAAGTAGGACAATATCAGCCTATTAAGAGAGGTGTGAGACAGGGATGTGTAATGTCTCCTTTTTTCTTTTCACACTATACCAGCACTTGATCCTCAGTGATTGATTATGGACTAGGACTGCTCACTTGTCTCAAAGAGTCAGCTGGTGAAATTAGAGCACATACAGAACGAAGCTATGCGAGTCATTCTGGGATGCACCAGAGACACCCTAGTAGTGTGTATGCGTTACATCCTTGGTCTGCCAACTGTTGCTGGTAGGCTCAAGGTGATGCAGGTGAAGGCATACCTTAGAGTAGCTGCAGACACAGACCACCCGTTGCATGAGGCACTGGACGCCATTAAGGGTCAGCGACTGATAAGAGGGAAATCATGGATGGCTCAGGCGGAGGATACGATCAGACAGGTGTTCCCCTTGGAGAACATTAGGCGAGGAGAGGAGTGGGTTAGAGAGCCATCGGAGCAGTCAGACTTGTGCAGAGTTATAATCACATGGAGCCGGGAGTGCAGAGAGTGGCCAGCAGGGGCCACGGAAGTGGAAATCCAGCAACTAATTCAGGATAATGCTCAGCTCGGGTGATGTGATTATCTACACAGATGGGTTGGTTTTGAGAGGTAAGAGAAGTGCCTGGGGGTTCTTAGCAAAAGCTAATGGTTGACGTTTGGTGCAGGACAGCCTGGCAAATGATACCACAACATCTAGCTTAAGAATGGAGGTGGAGGCATCAGTGCAGCTTTTCACTGGATGGAGAATACGATACACATACACATCGTGATTGTAACTGACTCAGAAAGTATGCTGAGGAAGGTGAGGACAGGTAAGCTTCAGGCAGAGTGGCTTGCTTCGCTTCAGAGGTCACGGGTGGCAAGCATCGCCTGGATCTTTTCTCCGGGGCATGCCAGTGTGCTGGGGAATGAATGGGCAGACAGATTGGCTGGCTCTGCAAAACTTGGTGGAGTATTGATGCATGACAAGGCAGATGTGGTTGCGGCCTTGTGGGAGCACGTGTACACCTCAGAGGAGCAAATGGATCACCATGGTCTGGCAAGAATGAGACAGCGTGGAGTGGCGACGCTCGTCACTCAGAGGAAAGGCAAGACGGACATATAATCAGATTGCTACTGCTACTATTCAACTCTTCTGTCCATTGTGGAATCATTCCACACAGGCATGAAGGGTATAATCAAGTTTGATGTATCAACTCCAGAAGCGTTTGAAATCAAGAGTGGAGTTAAGCAAGGTTGTGTACTATCTCCCACCCTCTTTGGGATATACTTTTCACTTCTACTGAAATATGCCTTTCGTGATTAGGATGGTGGTATATACATTCACTCACGCTCAGATGGTGGCCTCTATAATGCTCAGAGATTGAAGGCCAAGACCAAAATTAGCAGGGTACTAATCAGAGAGTTGCTTTTTGCGGATGATGCTGCGATTACGACCCACTCTGAGGAAGAATTACAACATCTACTATCTGCATTCTCCAATGCTTGTTCTGAATTTGGTTTAACAATTAACAAAAAGAAGACACAGATTATTTCACAAGGTGTACATGGTGTACTATCAATCTTTATTGACGACACTGAACTGGAGATAGTAGACCATTTTACATATCTAGGATCAGAGATAAATAGCAAATTATCCCTCGATCAGGAAATCAACTTCAGGATTGGCAAGGCAGCAACAACAATGAACATGTTAGCAAAAAGAGTCTGGGAGAACAGGAAGCTTACTGCCAAAACAAAAGTCCTCGTCTACCAAGCCTGTGTCCTTAGAACTCTTCTTTATGGCAGTGAAACCTGGACAACTTACTCACGCCAAGAGAAACGTTTAAACAGCTTTCATATGCGGTGTCTGCGAAGAATACTTGGTATTAAGTGGCAAGACAAAATCACAAATACTGAAGTATTGGAAAGATCAGGTCGTGTGACAGTGTATTCCATGCTCAGTCTTCGTAGACTTAGATGGATAGGACACGTTAGGAGGATGGATGATGGTAGAATACCAAAGGACATCTTTTTTGGTGAATTACAGACGGGTAGGAGATCTCAGAGTCGGCCTCTACTACGATACAAAGATGTGTGTAAGCGGGACATGATTGATACAGGCATTGATAATGCACATTGGGCGCACGTCGCCGCTGAACGTGTTGCATGGAGGGCAACTATCAGAAATTGAATAAAATCAAAGGAGAAAATGATTGCAGATAAAGCACACACAGAACGTGAGAGACGTAAGATGGTGCAAAATGGTGGAAATGACCATGTTTTCACATGCACCTACTGTGGGCAAACATTTGCAGCAAGAATTGGCCTTACCAGCCACACTCGCCACCGCCATGGATCGTAGCTATTAAGCCTTTGTGAAGCACAATGTACCAAACTATCGTCTGTCAAGACAGAAAGGTGCCAATGCAATGCTACTATTGGTGTTGGAACTCTTCGCTGGCTGCTGAGGATGGGGACTGAGCGCTTATGGGAATGCCCCGAATGCTGTGATGTTGGTTCCTAAATCAATCAATCAGTCTCCAGATCTTTTTTTCCCTATACAGTGAAAATATTTTCAGAAATGTAGAAGATATAAATGGAATCATCATTGGAGGACAAAACATCAACAACATTAGATATGCAGATGATACAGTATTGATTGCAGACAATGAGCAGGATCTGCAACAATTAGTAGATGCAGGTTGTTGCACACAGTGAACAACGGGTTAGAATTAAATTATAAAATGACACAGATTATGGTCGTCACTAGGAAGAAAGAAGTACCACAAGACTTGAAAAGGTACAAAACAAAGCCATGCACATCATTTTGGGCTGCATGAGAGACACCAGCTGTGTAGCAATGAGATACCTCCTTGACTTCCTGACCATGAACCACAGGATCAAGACCTGGAGAGCTCATGCATACTTAAAAATAAGTGCAGATGAGCAGCACCACCTGCATGAAGATATATTCAGAGAAAAGGGTGACAGGTTAAAGAGGTGCAAATCATGGGTGGGTCAAGCGGAAGATGTCATCAGACAGGTCTGCAGTCCTACCAATATCAACCCAGGCAAGGAATGGGTGCCTGTGCCTCCAGCTTTTGAGTGCACCTTCTCCTGCATTATCACACTTGACAGACGGTGCAGAGAACAGAACCCTGCTGCTGTCAATGCAGAGGTCAACGCGCTCATCATTGAACACTCAGACAACCCCGAAGTGCTCATCTATACAGATGGATCTGTTGTAAAGCAGCAGAGAAGTGCATGGGCATTTATAGCCTGTTCAGTGGGCTGAACCATTCAAGAATCCAGTGGTGCCCACTCCATGACTACGAGCAGCATGACGATGGAAGTGATGGCATAACACAGGCTTTTATATGGCTAGAATCACAGCATTATACCAACGTGTGTCGCTTAAAAAGTTGCTTAAAAGTCGACAGGGTCAACTTCATTGCACCAGGTTTTATCCCATATGGCTCGGTCTCTTTCCGCAGCACGGAAAGCGTCGCACAAAGCACGAACTCTGTAGCTTTTAGCGACGACCCATGGGAGTCTCCGAAACATTTAACTCATAAACCGAAGGGCGCGGCCCGGAATCGAACCCACAACCTTCGGAGCACGAGTCAAACGGCTTGACCACTTCGCCACAGAGACTCCCATTCGAGACACCAACGTGTGTGTACTAAGTGATTCAATGAGCATGATTCGGAAGGTTGATGCAGGATCTGTACATAGACAGTGGACTGAGTCGCTGAGGATGTCTGTTGTCCGTAAAGTTACTTTCATCTTCGTCCCGGGACATTCAGGATTTGAGGAAAATGATCGAGCTGATAAACTGGCTGGCTCTGCATCCCCTGCAGATGGCCAGCCCATGGATCGCGCTGATGTTATTAACATCCTTAAAGAGATGTCAAGAACAGAGGACTTTGATGTCTGTGAATCCACATCATTGTCCAGGATGAGAGATTTAGGGGTAAGAATTGGCACGGCCAGACACGGGAGGTACATCGGGAAAATGAGGGGCCTCGTCAACCAACACAGAACTGGCACTATTAGTCACCGGACGCTGAGGCATATGGGGGGGGGGGGGGGGGGGGGGGGGGGGGGGGGGGGGGAAGGATCTGAGCACCCATGGACCTCTCCGGAGTGCAATGACGATACCCCAACTGATAACTGATAACTGAAGTACCACAATGTAATATACAAGTAAATGGGAATAATCTTCAACAAGTGAATCGATACAGTTATCTTGGAACAGTCATACTGTCTGATGGGAGATGCCTTGAAGAGATTAGAACAAGAATCACCATGGCGAAGGTAGCCTTTAGCAAGATGAAAAACATACTGACCAATAAAAAGATATCAATTGAATCGAGAAAAAGAATGTTGAGGTGCTACATAGAGCCTGTATTTTTGTATGGATGTGAAACTTGGACAATGAGCAGCCAAGCTGAAAAACATCTGATGGCTGTAGAAATGTGGTTTCTGAGGAAAATGCAAAGAATTCCATGGACAGACAGAAAAACAAATGACCAAGTACTGCAGGAAACAAATGAAATTCATAAATTGATTAGAGAAATTAAATGTAGACGGTCACAATTTTTTGAACATGTTATGAGAAGAAATGAATTGGAGAATTTGGTGACAACTGGCAAGATTGAAGGGAACAGACCAAGAGGAAGACCGAGAGGAAAATACCTGGATGGCTTGGCCACATGGCATGGATGAGACAGGAACACTGAGCTGATCCATGACTCTGGTGATCGAGTGAAATGGCGAGTCATGACCGCCCACACTTTCCGGCATGGCACATGATGGATGTAATATAATAATTAGTAAAACATTTAATAGGATTATATACAAATTGATAAACAAGCTTGTAGGTGTCATGCAAATATACATGAAAACATAAGTGCGAGTTGATGTTCTCCATTCTTCAACACCCGAGATCTCACCAACCAATGCCATTTATTGATCAATGTAAGTGTTAATCAGCTGCTCCTTTGTTCCAATTAAAGGATTCTTAAATAGTCTACTATATCCAGACAAATAACACATTTGTTGACAATCTGAAAATAGTAGGGCATCCAATAATAAATTCCTGGTAAGAATATAAATACATAGGGATCAGTCAACATGTATGAGTACAGTACAAAACAGGTAGGCCTCCTAAATAAAGAACAGTATACTAAGTAAAGATATACTTATATTTTAGCCTTCAGTTAAGTGTTTGAACATAGTTGAAATTTAAATACATGAGAGAAAATGGCACAATCAGAAATATCTATACGTCAGGTCTAGAGACCATCAATCACGAAAAAGATTGAGTTAAAAAACCGGAAGACATGACGGACTGGCACAATGTAATAGTAACACTGGGTCTTGAGTGCAGAGAATGGGCAGCGGGCCATTCAGAGTTTGAGATGCAACAACTGATCCAGAGTAACACACATCAAGGTAGCGTAGTGATCTACACCGATGGGTAAGTGGTGAGAAACAGACGTAGTGGTTGGGGTTTCATTGCGAAGGCTAATGGACGATTCTTAAAAAAAGGAGTCTGGCATGTGAGACTACAACTTCCAGCATGAGAATGGAGGTGGAAGCTGTAACAGTGGCATTCTGTTGGTTAGAGGAGACCACAGCAACACACGTTATATTCATTACGGACTCTAGGAGCATGCTTAGTAAGTTGGAGAAAAAAATGTTTCGTGTGGAATGGCTCATCTCGCTTCAGAGATCACAGATTGTGAGAATTGTATGGATATTTTGCCCTGGCCATACGGGAGTGCAGGGAGAATGAACATGCTGATAGGCTGGCAGGTAATACATCTCTTGGTGGTAGATTACCTATGGACAAACGAGAGGTCATGCGCCTGTGGGAACAGACAGAGAACCTGTATGTGGAAAGAATGAAATTGCAGGAGTTCTGGAAGAATCTCAAAACTGAGAGGGAAGACCAGGAGAACTTTAAATCAGATAGCAGTGGGAATGATGAGTAGTGTGACTCTTCGCTGGCTGTTGAATGAGGGGGCGGAGCACATGTAGGAATATCCCGAGTGCAGTGATGACAGTTCTTAGCTCAACTCAACTCAACATACATGACAGAAAAATTTGCTTTTTTCAACCTGTAAACAGTTAAGTTTGTGTTATGTTTATTTACCAACAAGCATGTTGTTCTTTACGCAACATTATCAGGTTTATAGAACCACATTTAGCCTCCATTTTAGATTGCTTTTTATAAAAATGTTTAAAACATTTATTGCCATTTAAAATGTTTATTTTCTTCAGTTCCCAGCCAGTACCCAACCGAAGTTCATGTGTATTCCATAGAAGGTTTTGGTGTTCGTGTCAACTTTAGGGGCATTAGTACACAGATCAGAGAAGAACCTTTGAAGGGTTACAAGGTCTGTACATTTACCATAAAAAATTACATTCTTAGAAATAATGCTGCATAAATGTTCAAATAAACATCAAGGTAAAATGAGCCTCAACATTCAAATATTTAATCAGCATTTTCACAGAAGCATTGAAGATAGTTGAAATTTAAATACATGAGAGAAAATGGCACAATCAGAAATATCTATACGTCAGGTCAGGTTTTGTGAAGACACTGGTGATCGAGTGAAATGGCGAGTCATGACCGCCCACGCTTTCCGGCATGGTACATGATTGATTGATTGATTGATTGAAGATTCAACAGAGAGAAAGAAACAAAGTGTGGAGGGGGGGGGGGGGGAATGTTATAGCAGCGCTAGATTTTATTACGAGGCAGCAAGTCAAATGGTTTGGTCATGCAACTAGGTTACCAACTAATGGTAAACTACAGCAAACAATGATGTACAGACCAGATGGAAGCAGAGGAAAAGATTGACCTCGTAAACAATGGATGGATAAAATAGCAGAGTCCATGGGAATATCGATACATGTAGCTCATAAGCGGACACTCTCCCACTGTTTATACTTCCTCTTATACATCCCTCTTATACTGTTAGTTGGTAATCTAGTTACATGGCCAAATTATTTAATGTGCTGTCTTTTGATAAAATCTAGCGCTGCTATAACCCCCACTTTAGTCCTGATTTCTTCATTTATGATTGTCTCTGTTTTTTTATACATTGAATATTCTTCTCCAGAATCTTATTTCTGTTGTTGTGATTTTACTTTTCTCTTTTTCTGTCATTATTCAAGTTTGGCATTGGTAGCATAGAGTTGGCAGGAAGATTGTGTTGTAGAGTGCTTTCTTAGTAACTATTGATACCTGTTTGTTCTTTGGTATTGGTGCCATTTGTCCAGTGAGTTTGGTTTGCCTTATTACATTTAGTTTTGATCTCATCTTCTGATTTGATATTATACTTCCTAAGTGCTTGAAGCTATTTATTTGTTTTAGTGGGTGTTCTTTTAGATGAATCTGTGTTGTTTATTCTTCTTTGGTTTACTGGTGCTAATTTTCATGTTATTTTCCTTACACACTTCATTTAGACTATTCATGTGGTCTTATAATTCTGCTTCTGATTTTGCTATTAGTGCTTGATTGTCCGCAAATAGTAGTTCTTTAATGGTGTAATTTGCTTTTGGTTCTTCTTCTGTGTTCTATTCGTCATGAAGTGCTCTTGCCGTCTCTGCTTGGCTGGTTTCTTTACATATGCTGTCTATGTACTTATGAACAAGAGAGGGGACAGGACACAACCTTGTCGTACTCCGGATCATATGGTGAAGGGTTCTGAGTGTCCTCCTTTTGTTCTCACTATGCATGTACTGTTGTATTTAAAGCTTCGACATAAGTTTGTTAGATGTGTACTCACTTCATATCGTTTAAGGATTTCCCATAGCTATTTACTTTATCAAATGCCTTTTCTTGGTTGACAAAGACTAAGTAGCGTGTTTAATTAAATTCAATTTATTTTTCTATAAGTTGTCTAAAAGTAAAGATGACATCTGTGCATCCGTTGTTTTTCCTAAATTTAAGTTGTGTTTCGCTTAGCTGGGGTTCTGTTATAGGTCTTATCTTTTCTCAAAAATTTTGCAGAATATTTTTACAGTATGACTCAAGAGGAAATGCCACTGTATTGTGTGCAGTCTCTTTTACTGCCTTTGTTACTCCAAATTGGGATAACTATGGCTTTTCCCAGTCTCATGGTGTTCCCTCAAATATGGTTAAATAGTCTGTGTAGCCATGCTGTTCTTACTTCTCTTGCTGCTTTAATTAATTCACTTGGTATTTTGTCTTGTCCTGGTGATTTATTCAACAAGTTAATTGACCACTTCTTCAGTTTCTTATTTCAGTACATCTGGTTCTATTCTTCAATGAAATCTGTGTCAGTTTCTTGGATTCCTGTGGCATCTAATAGAATGTTGAGAAGTTCTTCTTCTTCTTCTGCGTTCATCCTGAGTTTTTTTTCGGACGTGATTGCGTTGTGCCTGTTTACAGCAGAGCTGCGTTCTTGCGCCGTTAGGCCAACACATCTGACTTCTGCAGGTATTTGTTGAACTGGGTTAACCTTCCCGGGGGTTTCTTAGGATGTTAGACTCTCACTGTTGTGGTGTTATCTCCCATCCCAGCTGGCCCATATAGAACAGCCAAAGGCATCCTGGTCAGCCCTCAAGGGAAGGCAGGGGCAGACCATGGGCATTCCCCGCCATCCAAGGAGGCTTCCATAATTGCAGAGCCAACACACAGCGCTCTGGTACTGGGCTCACCCAAGGAATCGTCACGTCCTGCACATGGCTGCTTAGCCTCACTTCCGTATATTGGGCCTTCCGTTCACCATAGGCTGTTCCTCCGGAAGCCAGAAGAATGCAGTCTGCAGATGACATCCACATAGTGAGCTTTCGATTCGGACTTTTCACGTAATGGATTTGCTATCCGAGCAATATTCCATTTTGTGCCACTAGGACACTTTTTCCACCTTTTATGAAGCCCACACAGTGAGCTTTCGATTTGGACTTTCCACGTAATGGATTTGCTATCCAAGCAATATTCCATTTCATGCCTCTGGGAGGCTTGTGTAACCGACATGCTTGTGGTATGAAGTGTGGCAGTCTAAATACTTCTTCATGCACCTTTAAATGTCAACCTGAATGTAGTTAAAGTAAGCTGCAGTCAACTTGAGCTTGTTGATATCTCCATAGAGCTTGTCCTCAAATGAAGCAGGTGTGGGCCAAAATATCTTTCTCTGTTCTGCATATATTGGGCACTCTTGCAGCAAATGTTTAGCTGTCATTTTACCAGTTCCACAATTACATTCATCGGTATCTCCTAACTTTAGTTTATTGAACAAGTGGTATTTAAACCTGTTATGTCCTGTGCGGAGTCTGAAGATTGCTACTTGTTCTCTTCGGTCGAGTTTGTAATATGCATCATCCTTCTGGTGGCCTGGATGCTCTGTTCCCATTTGGCTCTATAGGTGCTTTTTATAAACCTCTTTGCCTCATTATAGGTTATGTCTATGTCAGGCTGTGGTAGTCGTCCGCCCTCTTTTGCTAGTCTGTCAGCCTCTTCATTTCCAGGTATACTGCAATGTGATGGGATCCACTGTATTACAACTTTTTTGGATTTCTGGCATAGACCATGGAGTGCTGCTCTTAGGTCAGCTAGTTCTGTATTGAGACAGCTGACATTGCATCTGTGAAGATAGCTATTTGCTTCTCTTTATTTTCCTCCATCAAGAGCATTTCTGCTGCAGTTTTCAAAGCCTCCACCTCCGCTTTGAAGTTACTTGAAAATTTTCCAGTTGCCACTGACTGTGTTTTTTTCACTCCATTTTTTAAATTTAGGAGAATTCCTCCTCCTCCATTTTCTATTGAATTTTTGGCTGATCCATCTGTATATGCATGGGTCCAATTGCTGCTTGGGTAATGTTCTTTTATGTAATTTAGGGTTATTTTTCTTCTTTCGGTTTCATTCTGAGTGTTCTTTTTCTCAGTACCAGGAATGTTTTCTATCATCTCAGGCAGTTGCTGCTGTCTCCAAGCTGGGAAGTTGTGTGCATTGTAAATGGGCTTGACTGTTGATATGTTAAGTATGGGATCTGAACTAATCTTTCGTTTTGCAGTTTCTACAAAGTTGCTACGCTTCAGTCTTCCCTTTCCAAAACCATTAAACCTGTTATACATAGGGTGGTCTGTCAATCTTCTAAATTTTTCTGCTTGTTGCTGGGCTCTGCTATCTCTTCTGTCCTGCATTGGTTGTAAACAAGTGATCTTTTCTAGTTCCTTAATAGGCGTTGTTTTAAAGCTTCCAGTTATGATTCGCATTCCTTCGTTTTGGACTCTACTTATTTTGTTAAAGTTTGACTTAGCTGCTGTTGCCCAAGCTGCAATGCCATATTCCAGTACTGGCCTCACCCGTCCAGTATATAACTTCTTGAGAACTTTCTCATCTGCTCCCCACGTTGTACCAGCAAGCTTTTTCATGATTGCCATTCTCTGCCTTGCTCTTGTTCGATTTTTCTCAACCTGTGTCTTCCATGTCAGGCGACGATCAAAGGTGACTCCTAGATAGTTTGGATTTTCTTCATGGCGCAATATTTTTCCATTCAATACCAGCTTAGGTTGCTGAGTTTTATTTGAGAGGGAGAACACTGTGCATGTTGTTTTCTCCTCACTTATCTTCACTAGCCATGATTTTGACCAGTCCTCTAGCGCTAATAAGGCTTGCTGTATTCTGCTGTTAGCTGTACTAATATATTCTTCAGATGTCCATATGGCTAGGTCATCTGCAAAGGAGGATGTGTGTACTCTGGCTGGAAAATTTTCCGTGATGTCATTTATATATGCTAGGAATAATGTTGGTGAAAGAACTCCTCCTTGGGGGACACCTTGCTCCAACAGCATCATTTTGCTTGTTTGTCCTTGTACTTTTGTCCTGGCAGTTCTGTTCTCAAGGTAGTGGCTGATCCATTTATACATTTTCCCACAAACATGCATTTTTTGCAGTTTTACTTTCAGTCCTTCCTTCCATACTTTATCAAATGCTTTTTCTAAATCTATCCAGACCGCTAGTGTGTGCTTTTTCTCTTGGAAGGCATCCTCTATTTCCTGAGCTATATAGGTTATTTGATCTTCAGTGGATCTGTACTTTCTGAATCCTGCTTGGTGTGGTGTTAAGAGTTTGTTTTCTTCCAGATGCCATGTTAGCCTGCCATTGATAATGCGTTCCATTAATTTTCCTACACAGCTAAGTAGACTGATAGGTCGATAGCCATTTGGTTCTTCCAGGTCTTTTCCTTTATTTGGGACTGGTATTAGTATAGCTTCCTTCCATGCCTGTGGGACTATTCCTCTCTTCCAGCTGTAATTTAGGACTGCTAGTAGTTTCTTCTTTGCCTTGGTGCCTAGTCCTATTAGCATTTCATTTGTGATTCCATCCTTTCCTGGTGATTTCTTCTTTTTTAGGGTATTCATTGCCTGTTCCATTTCTTCCATTGTTAGATTTGCCATCATATATTCTGCTGCTGTCTCTGTATTTCTATGATATGTCTGTTTGTCTTTGATTGCTTTCTTCTGTTCGGTTGTAATATCAATGTGGTTTGCATTTGCATAGTGTTCCATTAGTGCATTTGCAGCCTTTTTTCCTGTAAGCAAGGCATTTCCTTGTTTAATTGTTATTTGTTTGTTTCTAGGTCCTTCATTGTTCATGGCTTTCACTAGTTTCCATAGTTTGTTTCCATCCCTGTCAAAATTCAGGTTTTCTGTTTTTTCCCTCCAACAATCTCTTGTTGTTTGGTTTACTGTTCTTTTATATTTTGCTGAGATGGCTTTGAGAGAGATGTTCGCTTCATTTGTTTGTTCTCTCTCTGCTGTCTTCCTGGCATCTTCAACTTTGTCCTCCAAACTTTGTAGTTCTTCAGTCCAGTATGGTTTGTAGTTTTTCCTCGCTCCTCTTGGAATAGACTCAGTGGCTGCCTGTATTATTGCTCTGTTTAGACTTTCCACCATTTGCTTCATGTTGCCATATCGTGTATTTATGTTTTCACAATATTTGTCTGTTAGTATGGCAAATCTGTCCCAATCTGCTCGTTTGTAATTCCAGCGGGGCAAAGGCTTTTGCTCCTGTGGAACATACTCCATATTCATTACAAGCTTGATTGGTCTGTGGTCACTACCTGCTAATTGGTCCAGCACATGGCGATCGATTTTGTGGAGGATGTCTCCTGTGCAGAAAGCTAAGTCTGGAGTAGAAGTGGTAAACCATCTTCTGGAGTAGAAGCTCGATGTGTCATCCGCTTTGTTGAGTAGATGGAGATTTGAGTCTATTTCCCAGTCCTCCAATTCATCTCCTCTTTTGTCAGTATCTGGGTATCCCCATCTTTCTGAACGGCTATTAAAGTCTCCGACAATAATGCAGTTTGTGTCAGTTATTTTCATGTTTGAGAGTGTAAGGTCCTTATCTGCTGGGCTATACAGATTGTAGATTCTTATTTTCACGTCCTTTATCATTATATCAACACCTATAATTTCCGTTTGGTTGTCAGAGATCACAGATACTTCGCTGCAAGGTATTGTATTTCGTGTAAGTATTATAACTCCTCCTTTGTGTCCTTCGCGGTCGAAACGTATGGCCTGATATCCTCTGACTGAGAATTTGCGATTGGCGTTGAGGTGTGTCTCTTGAATGCATGCCACATCTATTCTATCTTTACGAAGACGCTGTGTTAGGGAGACTTTCTTGTTGTAAACTCCTTCGGCATTCCACTGTAGTATGCTGAGTGTCCGGGGCATTTGGTCAGTAGCTCTTAACCTACTTCTCTGTGCCTTGACTCCACAGCACAGGGGAAGGTGACCACCAGTAGTCATGGGTGGACCCCCTCGAGGCAGGGGGCCCGGCACTATCACCGCCTGATGACTTCATGAGATTAGCACCATAACGATTAATTTTGATTTGTGACATCATTGCTTTGTCAAGCCTGTGGCTCAGTACATCCGATTTCGACAAGCATTTTTTCAGGATGCTTTCCCTATCCTTTTACTGTCCCCAGTCTACCTACAAGGCAGCAGGTTTTACGTTGCACTGCTTTGTCAAGCCTGTGGCTCAGTACATCCGATTTCGACAAGCATTTATTCGGGGTGCTTTCCATGGCCTTTGACTGTCCCCAGTCTACCTACAAGGCAGCAGGTTTGTGTGTCTCTTTGTCTGGTCCCTCTCCCTTGACCTGTCCGACATGGGTGACCCTACCAGTAGCTGTGCTACCGTCAGCATAGCTCTTGGGGTCATTGGAACGCGCAAGCCCCTCTACCTCGTCACGGTGGACACACAGCAGAGGGGGAGAAGTTGTTCAAAGTATTGCCTCTATCTTTTTAGGATTTGTGTTTGTTCACTTATTGGTTCTCCTTTTTCACTGTTAATTATTTCAGTTGGGTTGAAGGGTTCTGCTCTGATTCTCATTGCACTGCTCATTTTGTAGAAGTTTCCAGTTGACTCCTTGTAATTTTTATTTAGGCTTTCTCCATATTCCTCCCAGTATTTTTTTTTTCTCTTTATTATTCTATTTGTATGTTTTCTTGCTATTCTATATTCTATGTAATCACAGTCCTGTTTGCTCTTCACCCACTTCTTATATTTTTCCTATTTGTCTTTTACAGTTTTCTTTTCTTCAGTGTTCCACCAACTTGTTATTTTCTTTACCTGTGTTTTGCTTTTTTTCACGGTTCCACATGTTATTTTTGCAGTATTTAAAATGCTTGATTTGAACATCTCCCATTCTTCTTGCATTGTCTTTCTTTCTGTAAGGTAGTTTTACAAAGATTTCATTTAGTTCTATCTCATAATATTTTTCCTCACTGGCTCGTCTTTGAGATATTTTTAAGTTTACTAAATGCATTTCCCTTATTTTTGCTTTCTTTTTCTTTTAGTTCTTATTGTGTGGTTTGTGGTCTGTGTTTATACTTAGGTTGGGTACTACCCATGCATCTAATATCTTTCTCTTTCAGTTATTTCTTGTTAATATGAAATCAGTTTGGCCTTTGGAATCTAGATCATTCCATTTGTACCACATGTATATTTGTGAGTCTTAGTGTTTATAAAATGTGTTTGTTAAATAGATTTCACACTGGCTGCTTAGCTCAATCAGACTATTTCCATTAAAATTTCTTTCATTGTGTTGGTCTCCAGATGCCCCAAGATGTTTTTCTATGTCCGTTCTGTTACATCCTAGTCTTGCATTGAAGTATCCCTTAACTATGGCGTTGTCCTGCTTCTCTATTCTATTTAGTATGCCATGGATGTCTTCGAAGAACTTCTCACATGATTGCTCATTTTTGTTTGTATTACATGGTGCATATATTTGTACATATGTAGCAATTGTCTGTTCTTTTATTCTCACTGTTATAATTCTTTCTGATATACATTTTATTTTTTAATATTCTACTTGCCAGCCTTGGTTCAGTGACTATTCCTGCACCATGTCTTGCCCTTTCTTATTGTTCCACTCTGGAGAAGACAGGTGTATAACTGTGGTTGATCTCTTTGGATCCTGTCCCTTTTATTCTGGTGTCCACTGTTCCCACCAGTCCAATTTTCCTCGTTTCCATTGTTTCTATGAGTTCTTCTTCTTTATTGTTCAAACCGAAGATGTTCAGTGTGTCTATTTTTGTAATCGCTAATCTATCTTGTGGTCCTTTAACATTGCCGGGTCTATATCCATTTGAGTCAGTCCAATTATACTTCTTAATTTTCCTACGAGCAATATGAAAATCCCCTGCCAACTTGATAGGCCAGTCGCTGGTTTAGGACAAAAAAATCTGACCAAGGGGAGCCCATCCTACCTGGTGAGCCAGAGCCCTATTGGCCCATGGCTTAGCCTGGACATTGAACAAGCAACTAGAAAGTCACATAGAAGCCCTGGAGATGTGGATATACAGACGAATAGGTTGTATTTCATGGAAACAAAAACAATCAAATGCAGAGGTCCTAGAAAAACTGGGAATGAAGAGAGAGTTGATGAAAGAAATAAAGAGGAGACAAGGGAAATATTTTGGCCACGTTAAAAGACATGATACTCTTATAAAAACCATTCTGGAAGGCAAGGTTGAGGGCAAGCGAGCAAGAGGTAGACAACGATACAAGTGGGAGGATAACATCAAGAGATGGACGAACATCAGCCTGACAGAATGTACAGTCAAGGTGAGAGACAATGTTGGAGATCCATTGCAGCCAACCTTCATTGCGGAGACGGCACCTGATTGATTGATTGATTGTATGAAATTACCCAAGTAACACAGATGTCTGTTAGCAAATGACTCTTTTAATTAGAATTATTTGCTCGTGTTTTTTAATGACATTATGCAAAAGCAATATTTTAATTGTTTATGCTCTGGGCAAGAAAGAATCATGTGCATACTTTTTCACAGGTGCAGTATTGGAAATCAAATGAGAACATTTTAAGTGCTAAGTTGGTTGATTTTGGTAAGTCAAACACAGGGGTTATTCGCAACTTGAGTTCCAGTGAACTATATGAACTCAGAGTATATGGTTACAGCAAAGGAGGACAAGGAAAGAGAAGTTCTCCAACTGTTTACTTCACTGTAGGAGGTAAGCAAATATTTCATCAAATTTGCAGATATGGATCAAAACATAAGACTGTTGAACATAGCTAATCAACATAGCTTATTCAGTTCAGTATTAACTTATGTTCATGTGATATTTTGCTTTATTTATTCTTTCCTCATATATCTTAGACTTAGAGTAACACTGTGGTTTTTAATTAATTATTTTTAATTTTGGCATAATTTTATTTGTGTACACACAATGTGCAGACACATGCACACACGAGTCCCACAATACAATGGTTAATCTTTTCCATAGCTATCAATACATAATTGTTCAAAACTTGCAATTTTGAACTAACATTTGTTTTAAATACATAAGTATAATTGATTTCTTCGTCTTGTGTTAAGCCTCATTTTAAGTAGTTTTGAGTTGCACATACATTTCGATGAGGTAATTGAATTAAATATTAGCTGTCTCCATATGGATATATTTTCTGAACTTAACAAACTGAAATTTGAGGGGAAAACTGTACAGTAAGGTAATAATAATTAACATTCTGTGCAAACTGAATGTCATGTTGTATGTTAGTTTATACAAAATTGGACATAAAACAAAAATAGGGATCTATAAAAACACAGTGATGAAACCTGTCAACAGATGGCAAGAGGAGTACAGGTGGCAAGATAGCTGATGACAAACAACAAATACTCCCTTGCTTCATTAATTGGGCTACATAAGTCACATTATTTATCGTGCCTGTTCAGTCATATTTACAGACATCTGACACATTTCACAAACAATTTTTTTTTACTGTAATAATTTATTGTTATTTAATTAATCCAGTAGGGGGAGCCACAGTAACATAGTGGCTAGACACTAACCTGCCCACCTGATGGTCAGGGGTTTGAATCTGCATCAAGGCAGATTTTGAAAATTGACTTGGACTCAACTTATTTTTACATATTATTTAGTCCAAGGATCTATATATCAGAGCTTAAAAACAATTAAGACCTGCCACAATACTATGGTATGTTAATTGCATATCCCTTACAGGATGTAGCAGTTTGCACTAGCAATTCCTTGGATGTTTTTGATATTTTGGCAAGTTTACGTTCAGTAGACAATACTATAGGTGTAAGTAAATAAAGTAAAGGACTCTTTTGCCATGCCTTGAGGTGTATTGGACTTATGTTGCTAGACTCGATCAGAATAGAAGGATAATGTGGTCAATATCATCCTGGCCATCTTTACTTCCTAAGATATTTCCTTGTATACATTTTAGGCTGGGAGCTCAGTCCATTTTTATAAATTTGCTACGATGCAAATTGTAACCTATGATCACCTGGTCAGTAGGCAATCATGGAATATAAGGAAAAAGTAGACTTAAAATTAAATTGCATGGAAATTGTGTACATTTAGTATAATTTAATTTCAAACGATGTGTCTGTTGTTTGGTTAGTACATGATGATGTTTAGTTCATTAGTTTAAGTTACAGCAACAATAATATCAGCTACATATATTACTTTTAAAATGTCATGTTTCACTGTCCATATTTATCTGAAACTAAATTTATTACAAACCCTCATCTCATCTTGTCTCTCTTGCACCTTGCATTGATGTGAAGCATAAACAGTGGGAGAGTGCCAGTTTTTGGGTTTCATGTATCAAGATTGCCATGGACTGTGCTATTCCTTCTGACCATCGTTTATATGGCCAACCTCTTCTTCTGCTTCTGTCTGTTCATCATTGCTTGTTGTGATATACTGTTAGTTGGCAATCTATTTAGTAAAAGGAAATATTCTTAAACAAGTGAATCTGTACAATTGTCTCGGAACAGTCATAACATCTGATGAGAGATGCCTTGAAGAGATTAAAACAAGAATCGCCAAGGTGAAGGTAGCTTTTTGCAAGATGGTAAACATACTGACCAATAAAAAGATGTCAATTGCAAGGAGAAAAAAAGTGTTGAGGTGCTACATATGGATGTGACAATGGGCAGGCAAGCTGAAAAACATTGATGGCTGTGGAAATGTGGTTTCTGGGGAAAATACAAAGAATACCATGGATGGACAGTAAAACCAATGACCAAGTCCTACAAGAAACAAATGAAAACCGTACACTGATTACAGAAATTAGATTCAAATTTTTTGGTCACGTTAAATAAATGGGAGAACTT
Source organism: Cepaea nemoralis (assembly GCA_014155875.1). Taxonomy (NCBI): domain Eukaryota; kingdom Metazoa; phylum Mollusca; class Gastropoda; order Stylommatophora; family Helicidae; genus Cepaea; species Cepaea nemoralis. The sequence continues at coordinate 235,738 of JACEFZ010017893.1, forward strand.
GATGACAACTGGGAAGAGTGACTGGCCAAGTGGCTAGAATGCCGGATTCTCCTTCGGGAGACCCAGGTTCGAATCCTCAGTAAGGTGTGGAATTTTTTTCTGTCGGGGGCAAAAAGAAAACCCGAACCTGCACAGTTCGCGGCAACTAAACTAGCCATGTGGCCTAAATTCCTCAGGCTCAGGGCCCCCTGTCATACACCGCAATGTACTATGAATCAATCGTGCGCCATGCCGAAAATCATGGGCGGTCATGACTCGCCATTTCACTCGATCTCCAGAGTCGTGGATCAGCTCAGTGTTCCTGTCTCGACCATGCCATGTGAGGTATTTACTTCTCGGTCTTCCCTTTGGTCTGTTCCCTTCAATCTTGCCAGTTGTCACCAAGTTCTCCAATTCATTTCTTCTCATAACATGTCCAAAAATTTTTGACTGTCTGCGTCTAATTTCTCTAATCAATTTACGATTTTCATTTGTTTCCTATAGTACTTGGTCATTGGTTTTTCTGTCTGTCCATGGTATTCTTGTTTGGAATGTTTCCGGTTTGGGTCAAGATGGTGGGACGTGTTTTCTTCTAGCTTGACTTAAGACGGTTAATCGACGGCTTGACAATCCGCCACCACAAAACCGTTGTTTCAGAATCAGATTTCTGGCTCTAAATGTTAGATACTTCGCACAAACTTGTTGAATTCCTAGGATGTTTTCAAACTGATTATTGGAACATTAAAATTAACTCAGGTGTGTAGTGTGTGATGTCATGAACGGATACAATCTGGATATTCTAGATGTGTTTTTCTTCTGGCTTGGCTAAAGACGGTTGACAGACAATCTGTCAACTGTCAAACCATTTCCCGTTGTTTTCAGAATCAATTTTTGGATTTAATGTTATGATGCTTTGCTCAAACTTGCTAAACTCCAAGGATACTTTCAATATTGGTTATTGGAATGTTAAAACTATGTACCAGACAGGGAAAACTACTCAGGTGTGTAGTGTTATGAATGAATACAACCTAAATGTTCTCGGGGTTAGCGAGTGCAGATGGACTGACTCAGGTAAAACGTTTCTTAACAACGAACAAAGACACATAATTTATTCAGGAAGAACTGACAACCATCATTCGAACGGAGTCGCTATCATCATGTCTAAAAATGCAGAAAGATCACTAATCAGCTGGGAACCAGTAAACGACAGAATCATAACAGCGCATTACCAAACAAAATATTTCAAGCTATCACTCATACAGTGCTATGCACCCACCAACGATGATACCGACATAAACAAAGATAATTTCTAGAACCAACTAATTGGTACCATCAACTTATCACCCAAACACAATATTGTTGCTGTAATGGGCGATTTCAACGCCAAGATAGGGTCTGACAATAAGGGTGTCGAGAAATATATGGGAATTCACAGTCTAGGGGACATGAACCAAAACGGAGAAAGACTACTAGAATTCTGTGAAATAGCAAATCTGATAATAGGAAACTCTATATTTCTGCATAAAAAACATACATAAAATCACGCGGAATTCGCCTGATGGTATCACAAAAAAATCAGACCATTCTTGCATTAGTGCCAAATTTCGTTCATCAGAACAAGACGTCAGAGCTTACAGAGGAGCAGATGCTGGTAGGATCACAATCTCTGCATAGCCAAGCTAAAAATAAAGCTTAAGGCTCTGTATAAAACACCAGGAACCAAGAAAATAAACTCACAGTCTCTACTGACTAAAGAACACCACTCGCATTCAACTCAGAGGTACAAAACATAAACTCTAACAAAGAAAGTAAAATGAGCAATGCGAATAGTAAAAATAACATTGAAGAAAATTGGAATTTCCTGAAAGAGACCTTGCTAAATGCAGCAAAAACACAGTTGGCTACGTACAAAGACAGAAGAAGAAGTGGCTAAGTGATAACACCTGGACGAAGATACAAGAAAGAAAGCAAACAAAACTAACACATCTTCATATGAAACCCATAAGCAAAAATACTCCATGTTGGATAAAGAGGTGAAATCAAGCGCACAAAAAGATAAACAGAACTTTATACTCAGCTTGGCCGCCAATGCTGAATCAGCTGCCAAAACTGGAAACAACAAAGCCGTATTCCACATCATGAAACAACTATGCAATCACTCACCTACACCAAACAAAACCATCAAAGACAAACAAGGTAAACTACTGTTATCCGATGACCACCAAAAGCAACGATGGGCAGAACATTTCAAAGAAATATTAAATATACCGCAGCCTGACAGTGTTCCCAACCTGGATGGAGAAACCACCATCCCCCCACTAGATGCCTCCTGTGAGTCATTCACCATGGAAGAGATTAAAGCAGCCACAAAAAATTGAAGAACAAAGCTGTTGGTGAAGACGACGTCTCAGGAGAAATGCTCAAAGCAGCAGATGAGAATACCTTACAATGTTTGTTGCAGCTGATCAATGAAATCTGGCAAAATGAATCCCAACCACAACAGTGGAAGGATGGTATAATTTTCAAACTGCCAAAAAAAGGTGACATGTCTGATTGCAATAACTGGCGTGATTTCACCCTACTGTCAGTACCAGGAAAACTTATTTGCAGCATGTTACTTGAGAGATTGAAAAAGTCTATAGATGAAAGGCTCAGAGAATAACAAGCTGGCTTCAGACCAAAACGGTCATATATAGACCACATTTTCGTCCTTAGAATAATCATTGAAGACTGTAGGATTCCAGTCAAAATTAATCACCAACGTTGTCGACTTTCAAAAAGCCTTCGACAGTATTCTCCATCCTTCACTTTGGAATCTACTTAACATCTATGGTTTCCCTACCAAAAATATCAACATCATAAAATCTTTCTACAAAGAGACACGTTGCTGCGTGAGAACAGAATCAGGCAACTCTGACTGGTTCTCAGTGGTAACGGGAGTGAAACAGGGTTGTGTCTTGTCACCGATGCTCTTTGGAATAGTTATCGATTGGGTCATGCGCAAATGCACAAACAACACAAATAGTGGGTTGACCATTGGGTTGACAAAATTCTAGAAGACTTGGACTTTGTCAATGACATATTGCTTTTCAGTTCAAAACGCCCAGATGCCCAAGAGAAAATAAACCATCTCCAAAATGTTTCAGGACAAATTGGTCTCCAAATTAACACAGCAAAAACAAAAACTATTGATCTTACCAACAGTTCAGACGACACCAAATTAAGCAACCATGTTCTGGAAAAAGTCAACAGCTTCACATACCTAGGAAGCAAAATGACATCTACAGGGGACTCAATGCCAGAAATATTATCTAGAATTGCACTGGCATTTGGTGCCTTCAATAAACTGTCAAACATCTGGAAGTCAAAGACACTTGTTTCCATTAATTGTAAAATTTCTTCAGTCATCCATTTCTTACGACCCGCCTTCTTTAATTTTGGAATAGTTGTTTCTGCAGCCAAACTGATTGAATTCTTCAACATTGCCATTGATCATCCACATCTTGGAATAGGAATTCTAGATCAGACAATATAGTCAAATCTGTTCTGTACTTCTATGTTGAATTTGTTTTGTATTTCCTTGTCATTACTCAATGTAGACAAATTATATTTAGTGTTTCCTGTTTTATACTTGACTTTCTTTAACTTTACCCTCAATGTACCTGTAGGTAATCTGTGGTCACTATAACAATCAGCACTGGGAACTGTTTTTTGCTATTGTTAACGCATTTCTAAATCTTCTGCTAATCAGAATGTAATAAATCTGGTTTCTAATCCTGCCACCAGTACTCTTCCATGTCCATAATCTTCTAGGGTGTTGTTTAAACCAGGTTTTTCTTACAATCATTTCCTGCTCTTTTGCCCACTCTACAAGTCTGTATCCTCTTTCATTTCTCTCTCCTAAACCATAGTTTCCCACTGTGTATCTATCACCTTGATTTCCTACTTTTGCATTGAAGTCTAGTATTATGATGTTTATTTCTGAATTTTTACATTTCCTTAAAGCAGACTCTTATGTCATTATAAAATTCCTCTACATTATCTTCACTGGATTCCCCTGTTGGGGATTATACTTGAATAACATTTATGCTTAAAGGTTTGCCGCTTAATTTAACAAGTAGAGCTATGTCTGACACTGCCCAATATCCTTGAACAGATTTTGATGTTTGCCGGTCCATGATAATTGCTACCCCCTTTTGTCGCATTTCTCCTCCAGAATAAATAATCTTAAAATCTTCATTTATCTTAATGCCTGCTCCTGTCCATCTCGTTTTGCACATCCCTAAAAATATTAATTTTCTCTCTTTCCATTTCTTGTTTGATGTTATCTAATTTTTCGTCATTGTTTAACTTCCATACATTCCATGTTGCTACTTTTAATGTCTCTGTCCTTGTCTTGCGATGATCGGTTATTAGGCCAATCATAATGAACTAGGCACTTTTAAGAAGGTAGTTTGCCGTTTCTTTCCTTCCTGGCAGTGACCTTTCTGGCCGGGTGACCGCATTCATTGTCCCAATAAAGAGATCTACCTGCCGTAGCAAAATTTGAGACCATAACCAACAACTATCTGTCAGCTGCCCTCAAAATTTCATTCACCACCTGCCTTTGAACACTTCCAATAAACAAATACGAAATAACACCACATAATCCACAAGAGAACACTAAAAACAGCGCCTCCTGAAGAATGAATGGCCGTCACCATTTTACCGGAAGTCCGCAATATACTATCTTCTTCTTCTTCTTCTTCAGCGTTCTGAGCCATTGAGGTCCTTTGCAGATAAAATCCGTCTCCATTCGTCTCTCTGGCTGACCTTCTCTTCTGGCTGACCTTGCCAGTCGTTGATTCCAAGTGCTTGTTGGTCTGTATATATATTATCTCTCCACCATCTTCTTGGTCTACCTCGGGGTCTACGGTCATTTATTTCTTCAGGGTAAGCAAGTTTTGTTTCCCTATTATCTTCCACTCTTTCTATATGCCCCAACCATTGTAGTTTATTAGCCTTCATGATACCAGTGATTAGCGGGGACTTAAACAGATCATAAATGTCTTTGTTACTTCTTCTTTTCCACTATTCACTTTGTGTATCCCTAATGGGTCCAAAGATGCATCTTTAAACTTTGTTCTCCAAGGTTTGTAACAAGGCTTCGTCTCCTTTCGTTGTACTCCAGGTTTCAGAGCCGTACAGCACAACTTGTATATTATGATTTTGATGTTACGAGATAGCGCATTTGATTTTAGTAGATGTGGTGCATAGTATATCTTATTTCCAGAATTGATTCTAGTTTGCATTTCTTCCCATATGATGTTGGAGCAGTTGAAGATTGTACCCAGGTATTTGTATGTTTCCGTTCTTTTAATGGTCATATTATCTATTTGTATGTGGCCAGAGTTCTTAGCTATTCCTTCTCTTGAAATTACCATATATTCTGTCTTATCTTGGTTGATAACCAGCCCCATCTGTTGGGCTTTTTCCTTTAAGTGAGTCAATATTTCTAATGTCTTTTGTTCATTTTCCCCTATAATATCTTTAACATCTGCATAACCAAGCAGCTTGGATTTTCCTCCAATATCACATTCCTCCTTTACCTTCCTTACAACTTTCACTAGAGCCAGATTGAAGAGTAGCGGCGATAGTGCATCACCCTGTTTCAAGCCAGATGTTATTTGGAAAGGGTCTGATTTCCTGCCTTTATATGTTACTATATTATAAGTATCTTCCATGCATAGTCTGGTCATGTTGATTAACTTCCTTGATATTCTAAATTCCTGCAAAGCATTCCATAGACTATTCCTATGGACACTATCATAAGCCTTTTTAAAATCTTTTATATTCCCAATTTTTCTTGGCTATTTGTCGTAAGATAAATATCTTGATCTATTGTTGATCTGTTTTGTCTAAATCCCACCTGGTAGTCATCTAATATGTCTTCTGAATATGGTTTTAGTCTATTTAGTAATACTGCGGATAGTACCTTATAGCTTGTGGACAGTAGTGATATTTCCCTATAATTTTCACATTGGAACTTGTCGTCTTTCTTAAAGATGTACCATATACGCAGTAAATGACAGTTTGACAGATGACATCCGGCAAGATTGAGGGGAAGAGAACAAGGGGAAGGTAGAGAAGTAAATACATGGATGGCTTGGCCACATGGTATGGTCAAGGCATGAACACTGAGCTGATCCATGACTCTGCTGATCAAGTGAGATGGCGAATCATGACCACCCATGCTTATCGACATGGCATATGATGAATGAATATGCCCTAGAAGAGAAGAAGAGGAAGGCCAAAGAGAAGATGGGTGCAGGATGTGGCAGATGATCTGATGGGTGTATTGGATGCGGGAATTTTGCTTAGCATTTTTGCTTTACCATTGCTGGGTCTTTATCCATTTTGGTCAGTCCGATTATGTTTATTAATTTTTCTACGAGCAGTACAAAATCCCCTGCCATCTTGCTAGGCCAGTCACAGGGTTAGGACAGAAAAATCTGACCCTTCCTGGGAGAAGCTAGCTGATCCTAACCCTACTGGCTGCAGGTTCAGGCTCAGTCCACACCTTGTAGACCTTTATTACAAACAAACAATTATATTTCATAAAAAAATTACAAAACTTTCCACCATGTTCAACCAGCCTCAGTGGCATCAGTTATAGTTGTGGTTCAGAGTGCAGGTTAAGTTGTTCTTGTTTTATGCGCCAGTGTTAGCTGGCGTTTTTATTTTGAAGTGTTTATATCTGTGACGTCGGCTGGGGAATTGGCTGGTGGGTTCTCCTTTGTGTTCGTCTCCTCCTGCATATTCCTTTTGTCAGTGGTGGTTCCGGTCTCCTTTGTTTTGGTTGGGTGGAGTCCTTATAAGGACTCTTTATTTGGTTTGTTGGCTAGTTTTCAGTGCTTCATACTCTGCGCATCTCTCAGTTAGCTCTTGTAAAAACTTTGCCTCAGCTTCTTCCCGTTCTTTGAGTTCTTTTTCTTCTTTGAGCTTACTCTTCTTGTCAAAGTCTTTTTTCCATCTTTCGAATTCACTGTCGGAATCCTCGCTTTCTTCATATGTCTGGTAGGAAACTGATTCCATCTTGAGTTTCTTGGATCTAGTGTGTGGACTGCTGGCTTTGGTTTCATATTGGTTTGTAGCTTGGCTCCAGCTTGCAGCTCCCTCTAGTCTTTCGCACGACCTCTGCTGTCTTGTTTTCAGCTAGTTCCCTTTCTGCCTTTAGTAATTCTCTTTCTGTTTTGATTGCTTGTTGCATTTCATCATTCTTTTTCATCTGTGCTGTGCTTTCCATCTCTTGCTGGATGCTGTGCTGGATTTTCTTCATGTCGTCCTATAATTTTTCGTTGCCGACGGTTGATCTCGGCTTCAGGAGTAGCTTAACCTGCTTCTTCAACTCGTCAATCTGGCCTTGCAGCTGATATTTTTCAGCTTGTGAGATTCCTGTTGCTGTCTCGCACCTCCACAGTGCTTCCTTGTATGGTGTCTTTTTGGTAATGGTGATCTTTAAGACTGTCTTTGGAGGTACGGGCAGCCCAGATATCCTGCTCTGCATCTGCCAAGGCAGTTGGCGCACTTTCTCTTGTCATTGGGCTTTCGGAAGTCCTTATCCTGTTTGGCCAGCGGACATTCCTTGAAGACAAGGTGTTCGACGCAGTATCGGCAGATCTCTGTCTTGCTGCGGCACATCAGCTGTGGCCGGCCCTCTGGCACCTTGAGCATTGTGTGATTCTTGGAATGAATCGTTCAGGCTGTTGAGCTTCCTTGTACATTGACACTTGAATTTGCAATACGCTGCCCGCTGTTGTCACCACATCTGATCGTCTGTTTTTTCGACTGTGGTGTCTTTCTCCTCACGCTACTTCTCGGTAGTCTTGGATCTTGTCTGTGGTTGGTTGTCGTTACCCTTCCTCTTAGTAACTTCATTTCAGGTTACTGGAAGTTTTGGCGCTTCGTTGCAGCTTGCAGGCAAGTTCTTTCCTTTCGTCTTCTTGACAGCTTTGGTTGCTTCTACACTGCTTATCTTAAACATCGGGTGTCTTCTTATTTTAGGCTTGGAACATGCCATTCTTTTACCCTGTGTATCAGGCTTCTTGAACCGTTGGGTAACTTGATCTCGATAGCGCTCCGCAGTCGCATATGAATTTATGTATACACCGTTAAAATATAACAGTAATTTTAGATGGTCTATATGAAAATTTATTGTTTATTAGTTAGTTAGTTGAGGTTCCAACTTCACGGCAACGGGCCATCCCCATTATGCTCCGTTCCTGTGCCAGTGAATATCACGCAAAATGCTCCCCACTGTCCAATGTGAAAAGTGGAATTTATTGAATTTCACTTAATCAATTGTGAGACCTTTCAAAAGACTCACTGCAGTGACACAGACTCTGGAGAGCTGTTGTGAAAAAGACAAAAGACAAGTTGTGAGCCATGTGGAAAATTTTAATATTATATCTTAATTATTTTATGTTAAATCTAGTTTAACTGTCTGATTAAATTTTTCAGATGGCCAAATTCAAATTAACACTGAAACAACAGAAATTCTCAGCGATGGACCAGCCAGAAATCCTTCAGCATTTATTGTTATTAGTATTGCATTTGTAACAATATTTTTTAAACTGTAGATGTTTCTGATGATATAAGTATAATTTCCTCATGCTGGCATCTATGTTTTCATTAAAATATTATTGCATTTGTTGAGTACTGTTAATTGTGTAAAACACTGTATAATTGGCTACCATGAAAACCAGAAGATGATGTTCTGCTAATTTATGAACAAAACAAGTTGTGTCCAGCACTGCATGTTTTGAGTGCAAGAAAACATATCACCACAAAATTTTCTGCATCATTTATATGGAGGATGATTATTCTCATATTCAGCTGATATTAAGTTGTTTGTATGCATTTTTGTAGCTCGTGTCAGTCAAACCCTTTAGTGTATTAATTATTATTGTAACAATAAATATGTTTGTGGTGTTATGCAGATAAGAAACAGCAAAAAACTTTAAAATAATTGTTGTAAATAACATTTAAGAGGATTGAATGGCTGAAGGATCATTTTGTGTGACATTTTCAATCTATGTTAAGACTTTCAGGTTTCAAATTCTAGCCTGTATATTATATGGCAAATGCTTGGATGAGTGCTCTTTATTCCTCAGCATGGAATAAAATTATCAGGAACACCAATAATTGTATGATGTCATAATAAAACAAAAAGACATTTGATTAAATTTAAGGAAATAACATGAGAAATAAATTCACAAGTATTGGTTGGTGCTAATAGTAAACTTATGAAAACATGGTAATTAGAGGTAACACAAGACAATAGAATTTTTGGAATTCATCACGACACTTGGGAGACTGCTGCCAAAGAACAAGACTGAAATTTGTGGCGTACATCATTATACAAGGGTGTAGTCAATTGTGAAGCAAACAGGACTGCATGAGCTGTGATAAAAAGGCTGGACAGAAAAACTACTGCAGGAGATCCTCCTTAAACGTCAAGCATTCCTTGCCCACATTGTCAAAGAACATTTCGAGCCAAAATAGGCCTTACCAGCCATCTTAGAACTTACTGCTCCAAACTTTCAACCCCACTGGATTAAATGAATTGTCGTCATCATTCCTACTTCGACAAATGAGCTAGTGCTCCAAAAGATCTTTGTATTTTGTATTCTTTTTTTAATGTCTGTCGGTTTCTGTGCCAGTCTCTGTGGCTAAAGGCTTGCGAACGCGATTCGTGAGCCGCTTACCATGCGTTCGGAACACAGTGGTGACCGATTTGGCAGCAGACTGTGTTGCGCTGGGGTTTTAACATGTTGGTATGGGAGCCAGTCGTTCAGAAAGTGGCAAACTACTGAATGTAAACTTACCAAGACATCAACGATATGGCTGCCCTTATTGAGATAAACAATTCCAAAATATTCATCCAGCATCATCCATTGTTGTCTGCAATAATCTTCATTCATGCTAACAGACATTTTGTACTTTTTGATGAGATCTGCTTGTGGATTAATGATATTGTTGTTTATTTAGTCTAAGTACCTATGTGTCAGAACTCAGAAGTCAAAACTAATACAACCCTATAGATATGGTTAACTTCAAATACATTTCTTTGCTGTTTATTTGTATCTGAATGCATGGAAAGTGTTAATTTTGTTATTTAATTTTAAATGATATTTTTTATTGTTTGGTTACTAAAAGTATAATGTTTATTTCCCCAACTGGACTATGATATTATTATATGACTGTGATGACAGTGTCCATCACATTAACCACTTCCAAAACTGTTGAAATGTCATGTTTCACATTCCATATGTTTTTGAAACTCTAATTGTATTATCAGTGTATATTATTACATTTAAGATGACTTTATATGCAATACAAATATTGTAATAATGCTGGTGATGGCCTATATGAGATTAGACACACAGTTTTGTGTATGCTGACATCCAAAGCATTTTTATAAAAACACACACCGAAAATAATGATAAAAGTACCAACAATTACCACATTTCCATTGTTTATCATAGATGAACATTTCTGCCTTGAAAACTATATTAATATAAATAAGTATAATTAAAAAACAAAGCATTACAGGGAAACAAAAGATGTATTACAGCTGTTCATTCATTCAGTAGCATGTCCTTTGTAGAACCTTGCTCTCGATCATAAGCAAGATGTCCCACGTCTGATACACCCATCTGGAGATCATCTGCCACATCCTGCGCCTATCTTCTCTTCGGCCTTCCTCTTCCTCTCTTCCCAGGCATATACGCTTCCATTATTGTTCTCTCCAAACTTTCGTGACGTTTCAAGTGACCAAAATATTTCAATTTTATTTGTTTTATCGTCTTTAATAGCCTTCTTCAGTATTCAGTTCTTGAAGTATGGATGCATTTGTTCTTTTCTTTACCCAAGATATTCTTAGAACTCATCTATAACATTTATATTCAAATGCATTTATGTGCTGTTCAGCTTATTTAGTAAGTGTCCAGGTCTCACAGGCGAATGTTGCAATGGGAAAGATGCAAGCTCTTAAAAATATAATTTTTGTAGTTCTGTCTGTCCCACTCCATAATTTATTCAGTTGTTTTAGTCTTTGAGGAGCATTTGATAGTCGTCGTTTAATTTCTTTCAATGTGTCACCATTGTTGGTAATCAATGACCCAAGATATTCAAAATTTTCCATTAACATGTATTTCTTTCTCCATAGTAGTGTTATCTGTATTCATTATCTTTATTTTTGGTCTGTTAAGATATAAGTTATGATTTTCACTGTTCAATTGGGTTGAGGCTATTAGGTTTTCTCTACCATTCTGTGTTGCGGATAGCAATACTGTATCATCAGCATACCGAATCTCTGGTATGTCATGACCACCGATATTTAGGGCATCATAGCTCGCTGTTTATATCATCTCTTAGATTTCTCATTATATTTTGGGCGTACAGGTTAAACAAATAGGGGGACAGCACACATCCCTGACAGACTCCTTGCTTGATGTCAAACCAAGCTGTACACAACTGAAAAGTTGCACTGTGACGAGCCGTGTGGAAAGAGTTAAGAAATCTCATAAAGCAGGTTTTAATAAAGAAAGACCATATATAGATTCAACACTCAAAATTAGCAAATAATCAAAAGAATACAAGATGCCTTTTAATATTATGAGACTAAAGCTCAACTTAAGGATATCTGAGTTATGACAAGGTGTCCTATATAAAAAAAACATTGCTCTCTCTACCGAATAGGCATGTTAAACATCTTGTTCTCTTAACTTCTTCTTCTTCTTCAGCGTTCCAAGCCATTGAGGTTCTTTGCTGCAGATACAATCTGTCTCCATTCATCTCTCTGGTTGACCTTCTTTTGCCAGTTCTCTTAACACATGTATAAAAATATATATTTGGTAATATTATATAGGATGTAAGAAGTAGAATGATGAGGGCAAATAATTGCACAAAAAGTGAAGTAAAGATTTAAACATACACACATTGAAGAACGTTTGTATGTTTAATATATATATAGAAAAGTCTCAGTTTTGAAAGTTTTCAGTGTGGGAATTTGAATTGTGTTCTTCATAAGCCATGAAAAAAATGAATCTGACAGCATATTCCCAGTATGTCTTATTACATGTTAATAGGCTTTGCTTATATATATTTACACCGTAAAAATTTCTTATGGAGGCTGAGTTCATAATGTTAATTTGAATTCCAATGTCCTTGACAATCATACCAATATGTATTGTACTTATACCAACAATATCCTTTTATACCCTTTTGGGTTATAATTCAGGTGTATTGTTATTTTGTATTATGGTTGTTTGCGTGTACCAGTATGCTTCTATTTCTACAGCTTAGCTAAGTCTTAATTACTTTTTTTCCCCAGTGCTTTTATTCTAAATGATTATTTTCCTTCAGTTTTATCGAGTTCCATGTAGAGATTAACAGCTGTTTTTGTAGCTGATAAATCTTATCTGCCATCTCTTGGGACAGTGTATATTCCTTTGTGCTGCAAATTCATTTTCAGAAAATATACTGCATTTATACGTTGATTCTAATAGGACAGTGTACACTGTTTTATTGTGGCTGAATATCATGGAGTTGAGTGGTTATTTCTGAGACCTTTTGAGAAATTTCAACCGGCAAGGTGCCAGTGTATGTATGTTTTAAATAAGTCACCAGTTAAAAAAAAAGAAAAAGAGACGGGCTAGTGTATCAGCTGACAGTTCAGCCATGAAAAGTGGGTGGTTTTTAAAAATATTTATTGGTCTAATGCTTTACCAAAGAGGTAGTTAGCATTATTGAAGCTTCACAATTTATATGTTTGCAGCTGCATAAGTTGAACTAACTATAAGGCTGAGAATTCAAAAAGCACACATCCATCATAATAGTGTTTTGGCCTTGTTGCAAATACTGTACACTATTCTGCACCCAGTTAGTGTCTTTTCTGAATCTAATCAACAATATGTTAATGCTATTTTATTGATGATAAAAAAAATGTATCAGTCAATGTTCCGACCAAATACCTACTTATTACTTACAGATCCTGGTGCTATAATTGTGTTAATTTTTATGTTGGGAATGAAATGAAACACAATTACAGCAGGACGTCCATCAGGAAGTTATTTTATCTTCAATGATGTAGTACTAAGTGGCAATTAAGTCAGTACAGTTGTAAACTATGTATGATTGTTGAATTTTATTTGATTGACCTGGGATGCCAGTCTAAAATGGGTACCAGGAAATAATTTGTTTGGGAAATAGAAGTGGCTGGTGTGTTATTGGTCATATCACCAATCCAGTGTGGGAAATAGAAGTGGCTGGTGTGTTATTGGTCATATCACCAATCCAGTGTGGGAAATAGAAGTGGCTGGTGTGTTATTGGTCATATCACCAATCCAGTGCCAGGGAAATAGAAGTGGCTGGTGTGTTATTGGTCATATCACCAATCCAGTGTGGGAAATAGAAGTGGCTGGTGTGTTATTTGTCATATCACCAATCCAGTGTAGGGAAATAGAAGTGGCTGGTGTGTTATTGGTCATATCACCAATCCAGTGCCTGGGAAATAGAAGTGGCTGGTGTGTTATTGGTCATATCACCAATCCAGTGCCAGGGAAATAGAAGTGGCTGGTGTGTTATTGGTCATATCACCAATCCAGTGCCAGGGAAATAGAAGTGGCTGGTGTGTTATTGGTCATATCACCAATCCAGTGTGGGAAATAGAAGTGGCTGGTGTGTTATTGGTCATATCACCAATCCAGTGTGGGAAATAGAAGTGGCTGGTGTGTTATTGGTCATATCACCAATCCAGTGCCAATTGATCTAAATATATAGGCTAACATCATATACTCTAGTAAACCTTAATGGCTTTGAAAGATTTCCTTTCATTAGAATGAATTGATGTTCACATTTTACAACTATGGGTGTGTCTATGCTATAGTTTTGTTCATTTTTAGTAATTTTTATGAATAATAATGACCCAATTTAATGATAAATTCATATGCTTCTGAAATAACTAAAGATTTTGCAATATGTGTGTGTTGTAGAAATAATAATTATTAAAATATAACCATGGTGGACAAAAGTATTTTATGAACAATATTAAATTGTTAGCGGATAGCTAAATCCTGGTGTTCTGTGGCATTTATTACCTTTTATCTTGTCATTTTCATATTGCATTATGAATTGAAATTATTCTTGTTTTCATTTATTTAGCAACTTCGAACTAGCTTTTAAATAATTGAAAACTTTCTATCACTACACTGCTTTACTATGATACTGTTATTGCCGCTGTCATTGCACATGTTTTTTTCAAGTTTGTGTCAGTGATTAAAATATTTAATATTTCTGGAAACAATACATGTTATAGACATTTCTTGTTGTATTTGAAAAAAAGTTGGATTGAATTTTATCTAGTTATGATTTTTTCACTTCGTTTTCAAATTATCTGAGTGCATTGATTTTAGCATCATTTCATCACCGACAACTGGTAGTTAGTCTGAATTCTGTAAATTGCACAAAATTTTCATTGGCTGATTTCTCACCACACTTTATTGTTATTGCTAAAATTATTTTGATATTAGCATTTAATAAATATTTCTGTACTTTAATCAAAAAAGTCGCTTAAAAGTCGACAGGGTCGACTTCATTGCACCGGGTGTTTATCCCATATGACTCAGTCTCTTTCCGCAGCGAACTGCCGAAAGTGTAGCACAAAGCACGAACTCCATAGCTCCAGCGATGATCGCCAAGTGTCTCTTGACAAAAATGCACTCGTAAACCGAAGGACGCAGCCCGGAATCGAACCCACAACCTTTGGAGCCCAAATCAGACAGCTTGACCACTTAACCATGGAGGCTCCCATACTGTACTCATTTATGCTATATATATTTTTGTTGCTCAACTGAGTTACTGTGTAAATAGTTAAGCAAAACCTTTGTTCACTACTTAGTAATTGTGTAAATAGTTACAACTTAAACATGTTTCACCTGCAGCCAGTGGTGGAGGTATTCATTACTAATATCTTACAAACTTACTGTGTGTTAATTTTACAGTTGTTGTTATGGTCATAATAAGCTCACTTTACTACAAGACACGCAAACCCATATGTGCCCAACCTCACTCAGAAAATCTCTGCTCGAAGAGAAACCTCTGTCCATCTTTCACTAGCCTGAATGTTCATGCTCTAGTCCATAAATGTCAGCATTATGAAACCATTTAAATCTATTGGTTCTCATATCGTGTAAGAAGCATGTATTTATTATATCAGTGTCACATTCAACAAGAATTATTTTTAAATCTTTGAATGTTTTCACAGGTGTATTCACAGTGAATGAAGTGGATAACAGAACAATTAAGAATCACAAACACAGCTAAATTGAGTGCTTGTTATTTCTTTTGTGTTTGATCAATACACACGCCCTCATGCACACATGCACACCTTTAGGGTTTAGAAACCACTTGTTATCGTAATCTGTTCATCAGAGAGACTAATCAAATATGTCGAATGTTGATCTAGAAAAATTACATTGGACGTTTTTACATGATCGGTCACTATACAAACTATCAGGGTAGAGTAGTGGCTAGCACACTAACCTGCTGGCCCTGTGGTCATGTATTTGAATCCCCATTGGGGTGAGTATTTTTTCAAATGGACCTGGGCTGCCCATCATCCCAGCATAACATGGGTACTAGTAAGTGTGCTGGGAAGTCAAGCCGCCAGCATGATATTGACCGCATTTTGTATTAGGTTTCATTGGATCTTTAATAATATGGGGCTGCCCAATACATTCAAAGATATGGAAGAGGATCCTTCATTTTACTTACATTTACTGACAACAGAATGTCACTTAAGAATAAGTTCATTAGGCTTGCTTAGTGAATGATTTGGGGGAAGGGTGGGTATGAGAGAGAATTATTTCTAAAAGATGAGTCTAAAGAATTATAAAATAATAAATTGTTCTGCTACACTCATGTACATTGAGTAGCAAAGATTCTAATTGACATGTTTTTCATCTGCACAACTGAGTTTCCTCTCTGTTGCATATGAATAGTGAATAAAACATAATTAATAAAACAAGAAGTACAAGCTCAGATATTATACCTCACTGCCCAGATGAATAAAAATTACAACACAGATTGCACTAGTGAGTAGATGAATTACAATCTTATTATAGTCCATGCCATGTAGCGTTGTTGATCATGTTTGTCCACAGCCCTCTGTCACGTGTGCTGCCAATAATTTCTAATATTAATACCTGTCATAACATTCCCTGGGGTGAGGGGAACCTGCTATCACACCTTACTAATGGGATTTCTTCAGACTTGGGACCTAGGTGACCTTCATCTACACAACCCCTCCAGCCTTTGGATCACTATCTGCCTCGCTATCAGCCAAGGGATGTTACCCCTTTTGAACCTCGTCCTGAATACATGACAGAGTTATCTAACTATGATAACAAGATGGTGTATTATACAAAATGACTGAGGATCATGATGATGACTCCGAGAAAGGCCTCGCTGTATCTAGGCGAAACAAGACAGGGCAGGACTGGAGTAGCCTCAAGGAGGACATGTCATCACAGTAACATGTTCCAAGTCCCACACTATGTGGTAGTTCAGTCACCCCTCACCGAATGTGTCCAGCCTCTGGCCAGGTATAGTCTTCTCCACGTTGACCAGACAGTAGGCGTGGCGAATCACGGGCACTGGGGACTTCAGGTTCATGACGACAATGAAGTCCGGACCACACACTGGTTAGTAAGGTCTACTGTCTCTTGTGTGGCCGGGGGACAAGGACACTTCTCTGAAGAGTCCAGAAGTATTGGGTGAACTGTTGATATAGTGAGATTTTGATATCTCACTCACTGGTAGTGAAAGTCACAACTGTCCAGGCTGCCATCTTAGTTCAACAGACCCACACCGCTGGTATCAACGAGCAGGTAAATCCACAGCTGAATCGTGACACTGCAATCAAAGTTCAAATAGTTCTTCAACGGAATAATAAGCCACATGGGCCAGGCACTTGATAGCGAAGACATCATTTCTAGCTGGCGGTAAGGCAATCAGTCATCTTCACATCTGGGACAAAGATAACACCAAGGTACTTGCCCAGGTAGAATTACGAGTAAGGCAATAGGTAAATGCCATGGTGAACAAATTGTTATGGTAAACGTGGAGTGTGCTATGGGTTAGCTGGTCCCATACTGAGAAGTAGCTCTTAGTAGTAGACACCTCTCGCCTTGGTAGTGGTGCTCACAAGCTGCTAACACCATCACTCGCCATAGTCCCTATCACCGGACTCGTCACCAGATCGTCACTCCGCTCTTATAAAGTTAGAACCTGTGGAGGACAACACTCAGTGAAAGCATCATGAATCAGACTTACCATAAGCGGATACATTCAGGCCATGCTTACTCAGACGAGTGGACCCTTCCCATAAGGGACACGACTCCCTCATTAGCTGCTTTCAGATGCCGAGGACGAACTAGGCCTAGGACCGAACATGCAGCTATCCAACTGCATCATCTTTCCCGGACGAAAGTAGAGCTGGGCCAAGGTTGTTGGTCACTGGTGTCTGAGAGATGGTCCTATCCTGGAAAACTGCTACATAACATATAGGGTTAGTGAATTAGTTGTACTAACAACAGGCAGAATGGCCCTGAAGTAGGGCCGATGGCAGTGCATCCAAAACCCCCTCCTGGTTAGATCCCCTCTTATCCGCCAGAGATTATGTCATACCGTGCCGCAGGTGCAATATCCAGTCGATCCAAGAAAATATACAGGGTGATCCCCCTGTAGCAGAAATCCACACCCCCGTTCCCCCCTCCCTGGTCCCAGGTCGGGGCATTTAGAATGGTGTCCTGTTCAATATGAAGAGCCCTGTCGCATTGGTCATTTTCCCCGTGGTCAACCTCTCAGGAATCCACTATATATTAAGATGGTATTCTGTTGAGGGATACTAATTAACAGACAGAGGCGAGGAAAGCCAAGAAAAAGCCAGTGGTCACCCCACCACGTGACACGACCTTCGACTCACGATATGACCTTGAAACGACCTCGAAGGTTTCTGCCGACCGGTGCACTACCTTTGTCATACTTGCCCGAGTTAATTGATATATTTACGGGAAATCGCTAGGGGCTATGTCCACTGAATACCCACCTTGGCCGGAGACATTTCATGAATGACACGTCAAAGTTGAATGTGAAGTTCAAACGTGGTTTAGAAAACAGAGCACACAGTTCTATGCAGCCGGTTTGGGAAGACTAATAAAACGATGGGATAAGTGCATTAATGTTGGTGTAAATTATGTTGAGAAATAAAGGGACAATGTATGTACAAAAATAAACTGGTTTCAAGTTGTTATCATATTTGGTTATTTTTCTACAGCCATCTGTGACTTTCTTATTAACTTACCCTCGTACTTTAACTGTAATTCTCTCCATTTCTCTCTGTCTGTCTCTCCCCCTTCCCTACCCACACATACACACATTCGCACAAACTGAGTTCAAGTTCTTTGCATTCCGGATGCAGGTGGGAAAATTCGTGACAAATACTTCTGTTTATATTGATTAAGGACAAAGCCATTGGATACTCAAAAATACATCCTTGAATTGGCACACAGAAAAAAAAAAAATTAAGATATAGATAACTGCACTTGGTATCCCCAGAAGTTAAGCAAGTAGTTAGATGCCTAGAGAACAATTTAAGCTGAAGTTACAAGACAGTTCACTTTCCTGTCTTATTCCCTTCTAGCAATTGTATTTGAATGCCCGATCAACTGTAAGTGAAACATGGTGTATGCTCTTGCATAGAACAAACAGTTGGAAACAGAAAAGGTCCTTAAAATTGTTATTATTGCCACACTGTATTAA
This sequence comes from Cepaea nemoralis, assembly GCA_014155875.1. Classification (NCBI taxonomy): domain Eukaryota; kingdom Metazoa; phylum Mollusca; class Gastropoda; order Stylommatophora; family Helicidae; genus Cepaea; species Cepaea nemoralis. The sequence continues at coordinate 254,581 of JACEFZ010017893.1, forward strand.
AAACAATTGCATTTATAATAAACAGACGCTATGATGTTTTGTTAGTATGATGATGTTACCTAAAATAAAGATCCACTCGAATAATACATTTTGGTGTTGTGCTTTGATGGTTGTGTGTAATTATATGATAAAGTATGAATTAAATATTTCATTTTCGTAAATGATGCACACACAAAAAGCCTACTGAATACTGAGTAAATGAGGAAGTAACTCAGAACAACTAGGGTTAGAATTGTAAGAAGAAAGAGTTTATGGTCGCCTCTTGAAAAAAAAAGAAAACAAGTGAATCGGTACAACTATCTCGGGAAAGTCATAATATCTGATGGAAGGTGCCTTGAAGAGATTTAGAACAAGAACCACAATGGCCAAGGTAGCATTTTGCAAAATGCAAAACGCAAAACATACTGACTAATAAAAAGATGTCAATTATTTACAACGAGAAAAATAGTATTGAAGTGCTACATAGAACCTGTACCTCCCCCGATGTGTCTCCACCTTGCCGTGGTGGGGGAGCTTGCGTGTCCCATCGACCCCATGTGCTTGCCGATGGATGCAAACTATATATCGGACAGCTCTTGGGATAGGGACCAGACTAAGAGAGACACAACCTGCTGCTCTGCAGGTAGACTGAGGATAACAGTAAAAAGATTAAATCAGGTACACGAAGGCAGAAGACCTTGGTCCGGACAAAACTATAAGGCTCTCTGTCAAGGGCTGTGGCTGAAGCCACAAACCCGCGGATCTGAGAGCCGGGCTGATACACACCTACCGATAAATAGAGGTACTGAGCACGCTACATGCCCAGTTCTGATACTTGTTTGAAGGCTCTCAGCTGGGGGATATGACGGATTCCCGGATGAGAGGGCCTGGCCGTTTCTCGCTCACTGCTGCACGGAGGTAAGGTGCTGAGCCGGCAGCACATGTAGCCTACCTCGTGAGCGAGAATAAAAATGCAGAAAGTGTCCCAGTCGAATGAAATGGCTACGAAAACTGTCTGTATCTAACACATAGAGTGTAGACAAAAGTGAAAAAACGTCTCAATAACACAAAATGGAACGCACGGCTAGCGAATCCATTGCGTGGTCCGAAGTCAAAAGCAAAAGCTTACCGAGCGGATGTCGCCCGCAGTCTGACCGTTCCTGGTGTGTGCTTGAGCGACCAGTAAGTAACAAGCGAGATGCCCAACACATGGAAGTGAGGAACTAAAGCAGCCATGAGCAGGACGTCGCAACTCCTTGGGTGAGCCCAGTCTCAGAGCAATATGTGCCGGCTCTGCAATTATGGAAGCCTCCTTGGATAGTCTTGGATAGGCCCATGGTCTGCCCCTGCCTTCCCTTGAGGGTTAACCGTGATGTCGATGATCGTTCTGTCTTGACCAGTTGAGATGTGGGCGACATCACAACAAAAAGTCTAACGTACCTGAGGAAGCTAACCTCATTAAAAAATGCCTGCTGAAGCCGGAAGTGCCGTCCTACGGGTGGCAAACTAAAAATTGGCACTACGCATTTACGTCCGAGTGAAATGTCTCGTCCGAATGTCTCTCGTGCTAGGAACAGCTCTGACTACCTAGTTTCCGAATGCCGCTCTTGTTCGGAACAGCTCTGCCTAGGTAGTTTTCCGAATGTCTGTCGTGCCTGGAACAGCTCTGACGGGCGCAACGACAAGCACATGTCCGAAAACTCGCTGAGTGGATACCGTTTTTGCAGACCTGTCTTGTTTTGTGCGGGAACGGCCCGGGGCGAACGAAATGCCCAATATATTGAAGTGAGGAATTAAAGCAGCCATGAGCAGGACGTGACGAATCCCTTGGTGAGCCCAGTACCAGGGCGCTATGTGTCGGCCCTGCAACTATGGAAGCAACCTTGGATGGCGGAAAATGCTATGGACTGTCCCTTCCTTCTCTTGAGGGATGACCGAAGTCTTCGACTGTTCCAACTTGACCAGCTGAGATGTGGACGGTACCACACAAGTGAGAGTCTCCCAGGAATGCTAACCTGGTCAAAAATGCACGCATAAGCCGGATGTGTTGACCTAAGGGTTTTCAACCCAAGGGTGCCTAACGCACACCGCAATGACATCTGAAAAAACACTCCGGATGAACGAAAAGAAGAAGAAGAAGAACCTGTACTTTTGTATGGATATGAAACGTGGACGATGAGCAGACAAGCTAAAAAAAACACATCTAATGACAGCAGGGATGTGGTTTCTGGGGAAAATGCAAAGAATATCATGGACAGACTGAAAAACCAATGAGCAAGTCCTACAAGAGGCAAATGAAAACCGCAAACTGATTAGAGAAATTATACGTAGACATTCACATTTTATTAGCATGTTATGAGAAGAAATGAATTTGGTGACAACTTGCAAGATCGAGGGGGAAAGAACAAGGGGAAGTCAGAGAAGTAAATATCTGGATGGCTTGACCACATAGCATGGTCAGGACAAAAACAGAGTTTATCCACGACTCTGGTGATTGTGTAAAATGGCGAAGCATGACAGCGCACGCTTACCGGCAAAGCACATAATGGTGATGAACTCGGTATATTACCGAGCGTGTAAATGTATGGTGGTCATATATATATAATATATATATATATATATATATATATATATATATATATATATATATATATATATATATATATATATATATATATATATATATATAAAACCATCGTCATCCAGTGCCTTGGCGTGGGTGATCAAGCCTCTCCTCACATTGCAATCTCGACGTCATGGGTCAATTCGTGTGTTGATTTCCTTCCGTGCCATGACACAAGACTTTTCAAGAATCTTCTCACGCTGTCTTCCTCTATCTCTCCTTCCGCAAATCTTTTCGGTTGTCACAACATGTTCCAGTTTTTACCTTCTCACCTCGGAGGAGCAAATGGATAACCATGGTCTGGCAAGAATGAGACAGCGAGGAGTGACGAGGGGATCTGGCCGACGCTCAACGCTTAGAGGAAAGGCGAGACGGACTTATAATCAGATTGCTACTGGTACTATTAGTGTTGGAACTCCTTGCTGGCTACTGAGGATGGGGACGGAGCACTTATGGGAATGCCCCGAATGCTGCGATGTCGATTCCTAAATCAATCAATCAATCAATTTTCTCATAACGTGGCCAAAAAACGACGACAACCTCTTTCTGATGTTTGAAGTTGTCTCTGCGACTCCATCCATCATGTGCCATGCCGATAAGCTTGGGTGATCATGTTTTGCCATCTCACTCGATCTCCAGAGTTGTGGATCGCCCCGTGTTTCTGTCTCGACCATGCCACGCGGCCAAGCCATCCAGGTATTTACTTCTCGGTCTTCCCCTTGGTCTCTTCCCTCCGATCTTGCCAGTTATCACCAAATTATCCAATGCATTTCTTCTCATAACAGTTAGTTAGTTAGTTAGTTAGTTAGTCTTTCCTCTTGAGACTCAGTTGGCGCATAGGGCAGAAATCGTGGCTCTCCATGTCCGGCGGCTCGCTGCTACCTGTTGTAGATCCTGGATGTTCACTTGGCCGTTGAATGAGCCTTCTCTGATGATGGTTCTACGCAGGGTCTCTCTTGGTCTTCCCTGTTTTCTTTTCCCTACTGGTGACTATATGAGGGCTTAGTAGGGGAGTCTTGTCTTGTCCATTCTGAGTACATGGCCGATGTAGTTCCAACGGCGTTTTCTTATAAAATTGGATACAGTATCTTGCTTAGTCTCTTGTCTTATTTGCGCATTGGTTTTGAAATCTGTCCACCTGATGTTTAGAATTCTTCTAAGAAATTTGTTCTCAAAATTGTCTAATTTTTTATCTAAAGCTACCGTTGATTTCCAACTCTCACATCCATACGTTAGCACTGGAATCACACAAGAATTGAAGATTTTAAGTGTCGTATGTTGGCTGAGTGACTTTGACTTCCAGATGTTTAACAGTTCATTGAAGGCACCAGATGCCAGTGAGATTCTAGATAATATTTCTGGTGTTGAGTCCCCTGTAGATGTCATTTTGCTTCCTAGATATGTGAAGCTGTTAAATTTTTCAAGAACATGGTTGCTTAATTTGGTGTCGTCTGAACTGTTGGTAAGATCAATAGTTTTTGTTTTTGTGGTGTTAATTTGGAGACCAATTTGTCCTGAAACATTTTGGAGATGGTTTATTTTCTCTTGGTCATCTCATAACATGCCAAAAAAATTTTGACTGCCCACGTCTAATGTCTCTAATCAGTTTACGATCTTTATTTGTTTCTTTAGCTATTACAGCAGCCAAGTTAGGAGATGGAAAACTCCGATTATAAACCCCCAAGTTTAAGGTGGACCGACGTGCCGAGGACTGAATGGCCACTGGTGAGCTGGTCGTGAACGTGGGACATCTGGTATGCCGGCGGGGCGGCGCCAGGCGTATGGACTCCTGAGGGACATCCCCTGCCCCTTCCCTAGCAGGCAGGCTCTACTAGGGTGACAGCTCATTTTCTGCAATATCCAAACTTTGTGTATATGGTATTATTTAAACAAGGGAATCGTCGCCGGAGCTACGTGCTCTGCGCTTGACACATCCTTCATGGGCTAGCGAAGAGAGAGAGAGAGTGAGGAGGAGAAGACGAGGAAATGGTGTGAGAAGAAAGCATAGAAATAGGAGGGCAGGCGCCAGGAGAACTAAAACGAAAAGTTGAGAGACTAGGTCTCAATCATGTAAGAGTGGGATATTGGAACTATCGTAGTGCCAGGCAGAGAGATCCTGTATTGGAGAGGCTCATATATGATTTTGATGTCCGCATGCTCCAGGAGCTAAATACAGACAAATACCAATGCCCTGGGTACGCCAATTATATAAAACCTACTGGTAAGATGAGACATGGTCAAGGTCTGCTGGTGAAGGAAGGAGTGAAGCATGTGGTACTTGACTTGAGCCAGTGGAATCACAGTGCAAGAGAGGTCCAGGGTATACAAATGGAGATTGGGGACTTAAGTTGGAACATAATAAATGTATGTGCCACAGTGGACTGTTTTGTCAGAAAGGAACACCGGGACTGGCTTAAGGAATTGGAGAAATTACCAGATGTTAAGGCTACTCATATGTGGAGACTTCAATATAAGGAACAGAGATAGGGACAGCAGTGGAGAAAACCGACAGGGAATTGCCCTTGCGGATGCCATGGTGGACTCCGATGTGGTCTGCATAAATGATGATAGGCCGACTAGAATGGCAATGAGGTCTGGCGATGCGGACACAGCTATTGACTTGTTACTTGTCTCCCAGTCATCAGTCCTTGATGTAAAGTGGGCTGTTTTGAATGACCATGGGAGTGATCACATGCCATGCATGTCCTTTCTCTAAATCCAGGAAAGTTAAGGCTGGGAGAGCGCGCAAGACCTTCCGGTATGAGTGGACCGACAGCCTTCTTGGACGCCTCAGACGGGGGACACGCAACAGGGTTGTTAAAACTCCTTTTTTGCACCCCCCCCCCCATGGTGGACCCCAGAAGTAGACCAGGCTTAGAAAGCAAAGAGAGCTGCAGTGAAGCAGCTAAGGAAAGTGCGACAGACACCCAGAAGCTCACGAGAGGAAGTGGACACGGCGGAAAATGTCAAGAAAGACAAGGTGGAGGTTTTCAAGCGCTGTGCTGCAGAGGCCAAAAAGGCAAGATGGGAATGTTTCATGAATGAGACTAGAGGTGATAAAACACTAGCGAAAATTCTGGAAACTGCACAAATACAAAGAAAAGATCGGTCTATGACAGTGGGGACAATTTATAGAGAGGATGGTGTGCGCGTGACAACAGGCAAAGAGAAAGGGGAGGCGTTTCTCCAGAGATTTTTAGAGCAGACCAATCATGATGATGTGGACACAAGGGATGCAGTTAGAGAGGATTGATTGGTTGATTTAGGAACCGACATCACAGCATTCGGGACATTCCCATAAGCGCTCCGTCCCCATCCTCAGCAGCCAGCGAAGAGTTCCAACACTAATAGTTCCAGTAGCAATCTGATTATATGTCCGTCTCGCCTTTCCTCTGAGCGTCGATCGTGGGCCAGATCCCCTCGTCACACCTCGCTGCCTCATTCTTACCAGACTATGGTGATCCATTTGCTCCTCCGAGGTGTACACGTGCTCCCATAAGGCCGCAATCACGTCTGTGTCCGCTTGTTCATTCCCCAGCACACCTGCATGCCGAGGAGTAAAGATCCAGGTGATGCTTGCTACCCGTGACCTCCGAAGCGAAGCAAGCCACTCTGCACGAAGCTCTCTTTGCTTTCTAAGCCTGGTTAGAGAGGAGTTATCTGGCACCATAAAGAATATGCCCTATGAAGACATCACACGGGTTGTAGATGTTAAACATGTTATGAAAAAGGCAAAAGACACGGCACCAGGGCCTGATAGGGTCAGGTATGGCCACATGAAGGCTTTGAGCAATGTAGACCTGAAGGAGATGACCGATTGCTTTAACCAGAGCATTAGGACAGCATCAATACCGCAGGATTGGATACACAGTTATCTCATCCCTCTCCCAAAACCATTAAAGGATCATTCAAAGCTTAGCGGCTTTAGGATCATCACCCTTCAAAATACATTTGGGAAGGTTTAGAGAAGATAGTCACTGTCAAGCTGCAAGAGTTTTTAGAAAGGGGGATGCTTCTTCCAAGAGGCCTGGGGAGCCACGGGCCAGGAAAAGATACCTGGTCAAATGCAGCCACTTTTGCCTTTGACGTTTATGAGGTGTCCCAGAGTAGACAGGAAACGATGGCGGCAGCGCTTGATCTCGAGGATGCGTACAATAGAGTTCGATATGATATTTTGATTACCACACTGATGGAGAAGGGGGTCAGTCCCTGGTTGGTGAACTGGATAGCAACCTAAAGACTAAACGCCATGGCAGGGCAGACCAAGCCTTAAGCCTTGGTCGGCAACTGGTCTAGGATGAAAGCTCCGACAAGCGAACAGCTAGAGCAACGCTTTACTGATTCGGCAGCTTTTGCAGCGTGCCTTGTATTGTTACCTTTCCTCTGGAGTAAACTAGGCAAGCTAAGAGAGGGACCATGCTGCCGGAGCAACACATGGTCTCTTCAATTCAGCCCAGGCTTTGTACTATAGAGAGGTATTACTCCATCCCTGATCTTAACTGGTCTTAGAATGAAAGCGAGAGGCAGCAATTACGGCTTATAAGTTGTTGTCACTTAGCGTGGACAGAGGTGCTATGGGTTTCCTCTGACGGTGGGAGACATTTATGGGTGTCAGTGATCAGCTACCGCCAGCCTCAAGCTGGGCATCGACACCCCCACCCCCCAACCAATTGAGTGTCGACCCGCTTCAGCCTGGCTGCTTGCTTCTATTGGCGCTTGGAGCTAGGATAAAATCTGAATCGCTGGCTGTAAAACCATACACTAAAAAGAAATAAATAGAAATCTGAAGTTATGGTTAGCAACCTGCAATATAAGAACGATATGTCCGGGACTTTTCACTAGTCTGAAGAATGTTGGCGACGTGACAAAAAAGGGGTTGTGATTGATGCCGAACTCAATCATCTTAACATTGATATTTCACCCTCATACCAGTCTCTTTCCAGCCTTCATCACCAAAGTCTCTACATGATCCTTAAAAGACATACATCTATCGAAGTAGTACCTCCAAGTATCTCCATAGTACTCCAATTTACTCTCTCTCTCTCTCTCTCTCTCTCTCTCTCTCTCTCTCTCTCTCTCTCTCTCTCTCTCTCTCTCTCTCTCTCTCTCTCTCTCTCTCTCTCTCCCGAGAGGACGTATATTCAATGTGATACATGGGACACCTGCCTTCACAATTCGGTTATCCAGGGAATACCACACAACCGATACCTTTGTAGTATACAATGTGGTATTTGATTAGCATTTAAGGTGCAGCACCTATATTTTTTACTATATAAAAAGTCTACCACCGCATAGAAAACGTCACAAAACTGCACCTATGCCGACCACATTTTCAAGGGACGCAACTCGTGAATAAACAATACGTACTTTTGCACTGTTACTTCCCTTTTTGTCTGATACATTTTACATCTTTAAAAATGTAATAATTACTGTTATTATTGAAACCTGCGACTGGCCTAGCAAGCCGGCAGGGGATCTTCATACTGCTCGTAGAAAAACTAAGAAGTATAAACGGACTGAACAAATCACCAGGACAGGATGAAATACCAAATGAACTAATTAAAGCAGCAAGGGAAGTAGGAACAGCTTGGCTACATAGACTATTCAACCATGTTTGGGTAGAACAACAGACACCACGAGACTGGGGAAACGCCATAATTATCCCAATTTGGAAAAACAAAGGCAGCAAAAGAGATTGCACACAATACAGAGGCATTTCACTGTTGAGTCATACTGGGAAAATATTTTGCAAAATTCTTGAAAAAAGATTACGAACTACTTTAGAACCCCAGCTAAGCGAAACGCAGCTTGGATTTAGGAAAAACAAAGGATGCACAGACGCCATTTTTGCTCTTAGACAACTTATAGAAAAATCAATTGAATTCAATGAAACACTCTACTTAGCCTTTGTTGACCAAGAAAAGGCATTTGATAGGGTAGATAGAAACAAGCTGTGGGAAATCCTTAAACAATATGGAGTGAGTACACATCTAACAAACCTATGTAGAAGTTTATACAACAACAGTGAATGCATAGTGAGAGCAACTGGAGGACACTCAGAACCCTTCACCATAAGATCTGGAGTACGACAAGGTTGTGTCCTGTCCCCTCTCTTGTTCATAACATATATAGACAACATATGTAAAGAAACCAGCCAAGCAGAGACAGCAAGAATACCGCATGACGAGAACACAGAAGAAGAACCATCTGCAAATCTAACCATTAGAGAACTCCTGTTTGCGGACGACCAAGCACTAATAGCAAAATCAGAAGCTGAATTACAAGACCACATGAATAGTCTAAACGAAATGTGTAGGGAACATAACATGAAAATTAGCACAAGCAAAACAGAGGTAATGACTATAACTAAAGACGAACAAACAGCAACAATTCACCTAAACGAACATCCCTTGAAACAAGTAAAGAGCTTCAAGTACCTAGGAAGTATAATATCATCAAATGGCAGATCAGAAGACGAGATCGAAAATAGGTGCAATAAGGCAAATCAACTCATTGGACAAATGGCACCAATACTAAAGAACAAACATGTATCAATAACTACTAAGAAAGCACTTTACAACACAATCTTCCTACCAACTCTGTGCTACCAATGCCAAACCTGGACAATGACAGAAAAAGAGAAAAGAAAAATCACAACAACAGAAATGAGGTTCCTGAGAAGAATACTCAACGTATCAAGAAGAGATAAGATCAGAAATGAAGAAATCAGGACTAAAGTGGGGGTTAAAGCTGCTCTAGATTTTATTAGAAAGCAGCAAGTCAAATGGTTTGGCCATGCAAGTAGGCTACTAGTCAACAGCATGCCACAACAAGCAATGATGTACAGACCAGATGGAAACAGGGGAAGAGGCCGACCACGTAAACGTTGGACGGAGGGAATAACAGAATCCATGGGAATGTCGATATACGGAGCCCATAACCGGGCACTCTCACGAAGTTTATACTTCACCTCGACACCGCAAGGTACAAGAGGAACATGATGAGATGAGATGATTATTGATTGTAGCGGAGTAAGGCTTAAAAACTATCATCATACTAGTGATGCTGTTAAGGTACAGTGCTCTTCCTAATCGGTTTCTTTCTTTTTTTCTCGTCTTCTTTTCTTTATCTGTATTGGGCGTAAATACTATCATCATTCCATTGGTGTTGTGTAAGGCATAGGGTTACAGTGCGTTTCTTCAGGGTGGTCTAGGAGGCGGGAGGGCATGGGGATTAGGGCTCAGGGGTGGGGCGCGGGTGTTGACGTGTGGGGTAGGGCTAGGTGGTTCAAACCTCGAGTCGTGACAGGTGTCATATGAAAATCGTAATAGGTAAGCATGTAAATATGGCAGAATATGCCGTATCTCTGTATTCACAGTATTCACTGTATAATGAGAACAAACAAGGAGACAATACACAGCCTTCTCAGACGCCCTTCATTATACACTGAAATGTTTTTACAAGCTTATTGATTCTTATGGCTGCTGTTGGCAAGACTGATACTCGTGTGAGGAAATGCAACCTAAAGACTAAACGTCATGGCAGGGCAGACCAAGGGTAGAGGATCTGTATAGGGTCGTAGTAGTGTAAACACTATCATCATACCGGTTACAAATGAAAACCTTAAAAAGTGAAGATAGTCGTTGCTATTGATTGTAGCTGGTATAACTTAGTGAAATTCGTTGGTAAGGGGTGAGTAGCGGCTCTTAGTGATCTGTAGCGTGTCGTAGTGATCTATACACTATCATCATACAGGTGACAAATGAAAACCTTAAAAAGGTAAAGATGGCCGATATTATTGATTGTAGCGGGTATAGCTTAGTGAAGTTCGTTGGTAAGGGGAGGGTAGCGGATATTAGTGATATGTAGAGTGTCGTAGTGGCCTATACACTATCATCACACCGGTTACAAATGAAAACCTTAAAAAATGAAGATGGTCGTTGCTATTGATTGTAGATGGTATAACTTAGTTAAATTTGTTGGTAAGAGGTGGGTAGCGGCTATTAGTGATCTGTAGCGTGTCGTAGTGGCCAATACACTATCATCATACAGGTGACAAATGAAAACCTTGAAAAGTAAAAATGACCGATAATATTGATTGCAGCGGCTATAACTTAGTGAAATTCGTTGGTAAGGGGTGGGTAGCGGTTATTAGTGGTATGTAGAGTTTCGTAGTGACCTTACACTATCATCATACAGGTAAAAATGAAAACCTTGAAAAGGTAAAGATGGCCGCAATTATCGACTGTACCAGGTACTTGAGCATAGCCTACGATGGGTAGCGTTGTGGTATTCTGTTGTGATAATTTGGTGTGTCCAGTGTGTGCCGCGTGGTTACACACCCGCTTCACACGCGTGATCCGGGACTGTTTCTGGATCCGGTCAGGGATGTGCACTACTGACGAGCTCAAATGAGGGTGAAACTCGAGTCTAGTGCTTCCATATTGGCGTGGATAGGCCTTAGGTTCATACCAGAATGCGATCAGCGTTGCCAGTAGTGGGTTGTGCTCAATATTTAAATTTCAAATCCCGAAACAACCACATAATCAATTAGTGAAAGTCGTTGGTGAGGGGTGAGTAAGTAACTGAGTAGCTAGATAAGTGCTTCCGAATGCCACAAGGCAGGTGCTCCATTACACGCTAGACAGAAGTAAAAGGAGAATTCCCGACTATGCACCAAATCCAAGAGATGGGAGAATGCGTCACGGGATTGACGACGTGACGACGGAGCGTAAACATTGGATACGATGTGTGACTTTCGAACGGATAGGTCGCGTTTCCTAGTTGGAGAAGGACGAAGGCGGCTACTGAAGAGATATAAGGCTGGCAGTGCTATCATTCAAGGAGATGGATAGCCTATGACATATCTGGAAAGCGCCATGGATTTGTAAAGACGGGAAAACGCTAGACGACAGATTCGGATGAGAATGACAGAGAGGACGATCTGGAAGAACAGAAGGGAAAATCAAGGTGACGCAGTGTCGGTAGGGAAAGGCACGACTCTATATTAAAGGTGGTGTAATATAAGAATTTGGCCCTTCTCGATGGCACGAGAAACTAATTTATTAGCTAACTAATAGATGTGACTGTCCTGCAAATTAATTCCGGATTAAAACGGATATTGACTTTTCTCGAGCGTCGGCATTCTACTTTAATTTCCCGTTCGCCAGTCAGTTCGGCAAGTTGTGTTTCACCGTTTCAGTAATTAATGAACCACGTGCAACATCGTTAGTCAATACAATTAGAGTACCATGGCTTTACACTGAAAGGAGGACTAACATGTTGGCACCGAACACTATCATCCCCACGATTTTCAGGGTTTTTCAGGGTTTCAAATGAAAACCTTAAAAAATTTAAAATGACCGATATTATTAAATGTACCGAGAATGGCTTAGTGAAATTCGTGGGTGAATGTAGGAAAGGCTAGATAGGTACTTCTGATCATTGTTAAAGGGTGGTCGAGTAGCGGGGTGAGTAGATATATACGTCCAGCCCTTGTTAAGGGCAGGAGGAGGTGCTAGATAAAGACTCTCGATCAATGGTAAAGAGTGGATGAGCAGAGGAATGGCTAGATAGGTGCTTCTGATCAATGTTAAGGGGTGGTAGTGTGGCGGGTGGCTAGATAAATACGGCCGTTCTGTGAAAAAAGCCGAATTTTGCGTCTCATATTAAAGTCTGGGGCATAAACTCATAGTTTGCTGAGTTGAGGGTGACTGCCTGGATGACTCATCACGGGGCTATCTCGGTGGGTGTGAACGTACGTGAACGTGTTCAGACATGCCTTTGGGGAAAACGGAGGATGACTCAGAGTGTACTGACCGGGGTAAACCTGCTTGAACATGTTTAGACATGTTTTCTATGTTGCATCAGCCACACAGTCTGTGTAAAAAGGACCGCAAAGGCGGGCTTAAGACACTACGCTTGCGGCAAGACCTATCGAAAAACACCTAACCGAATAGATCCACATTGGTAAGTAGCACTGTGTGTATGCTATATTGTCTCGTTACAGGTCTTCAAGTCGGTATAGTGCTGTCACTAGTGTATATCTGAGAATCTACATGAGGCAACTAACAAGAATACACCGCAAGGTATAGCCGCCCGGTATAGGAATACTAATACAGATACTAAGGACTGTCGTAATCATCATCAGCTTCACTTTTGCCGTCAAGTGACGTGGGGAGAAATGACGCCTCACAGCTCGATGGGTGGCACTGAATATTGTCATGCCGGGTGATTGTCTATACTCTCAGGCGTCATCTGCTGTAATCCGTTAGGGTAGCTGCTGTGGTGCATTCCAATTGTGTACAAATGAAACATCTCTGTTTCACTAAAAAGTATTATGATTTTGTCCATCTACAGATTCAAACCAAGACGATCCAGTCCCTCATTGACACGTGGCCCACATCGATTCTGGAATGCACAAACGTATGTGTATATATCAGGTCTCCACTAAGTGTAGTGTAACATAAATGCGTCTACGACTATGTCCTCTTTCTATACAGTGTATGGAAACATGCTGTATTCAACCATTCAGTATTGATCATTATCCCACTCACTCTACAGAGGGAAAAATAATGTGCTGACACAGGAGAATCCATAGTCATGCTCTGTGGTCACTAATGTATTAAATGAATGTATATCACTAATGTACACGATCTCAAAATACTCTTTCTCTTCAAAATATGTCAAAGCTATATAAAATTCAATTATGTGGTGTCAAATTCAGTATGTGAAATTTTTACTGTCCCTAGTTATATCATCTTTATCCTTTCTCCAGACTGAAAATTTGCAGACACAGAAAAATATCGAGACTATTGAGTGGCTTACAAGAAGTGAAATCTCGAGGCTATTGCTGACAAGAAGTGAAATCTCGAGACCGTTGCTTACAAGGAGTGAAATCTCGAAGGTATTGAGCGGTGTATAAGAAAGAAAGACACCGAACGGTCTTGCACAAAATACTGGCATGTATGCTTTCATCATTTCTCACTAACTATTGGTCATCACTAAATATTTTCACCCCTAAGTGGTGGGCACCATTAAATGAAATATAGTCAGCATTTCTCACTAATATAGTACAACTCTGTGTCATACAATATAAAATAGCACAAAGAACAGAATTACGAACCAAGGCGTTGCTAACCATCACCACAAGAATATAGTCACGGAGAAGACCCTCTGTAAGGATAAAAAGTAAATGAAATAATTTACTATGTGTGACATCATAAGCCTCAAATCCTTTTTTCTTTTGATATTTCCTAACAATTTATGTGATATGAAATATTTTTCTGTAAATATGCTATCATCATGTCTGTCGCATGTTTTGTCGTACAAAATGTAAAAATGTCGGACTATAATGATGTTGTCTTTTCTTCACAGCTGTTTGACAGTCAGTACATACAACGATTGTGAAAGTGTGGAACTAGTGGAAGACTAAACAATTTTATAGTGGCCACTATACCTTATCCATTGGAGCTACACACACGAGACATTATATAATACCCGAAGCTACAAGCGTGTTGGAAATATTACTGAGCTATCACCAAGCCATTATCTAAAACCAGAAGCTACTTATTGTCTTGTTCACCACTACATTTTTCTATCATTATGGCCACTAGGCAGAAAAATATCTATCTCTGCTCTATCTGTGGTAAAGTATTTACAGAAAACCGCAGTCTTACACGTCACATTAACACCGTACACAAGACCCAAACTCACACATGCCACATTTGCGGTAATATATACAAAAGGAAAGAACATCCTACAACGACACATAAAAACTGATCACCAGACATCAACACCAACACCTGTTACCACTACAGCATCAAACGTGGACACTACACCATCAAATACTACATCTGCATCAAGAAAAAAGAAAGTAACAGCAGACACACATGCATAAAAAAACACAGAAACTTGATCAAGTGGAAGCAGAGGAAGCCGTCGTAGAGATAGATGAGGAAGTAGAGATAGATGAGGAATTAAATACCTTAGACAAAATCCCCGACCCTGAAGTCCAGCAGAAATATAGAGACATCTGGCCATATCTTAGGACACATCATAACATCCACAAATATGTATCGACCTACAATTTTGTTCATCGACCAGACTCAACACAACCAATTGACTGTACCGAGACATTAAAACCAATATTTGCTAGTCAGACATGCAGGTTTAAGGTAAATTATTCCCATCATATGATTTTACGACATACAGAGGAAAAGGAACTTAGATTTTTCCATTCATCCTCTAACAATTCATGCCAACTCGACGTCCCCCACTTAGTTAACAACGCACACGACTTTGACAACATTATAGCTATAGTTCAGAACAGTGACATGTTTGACTATACCCTACATAACAGACCCGACACTAAGTACATGCTACCCCGCTACAATCAATAATAACTGCAATTATTACATTTTTACAGATATAAAATTTATCACATAAAAAGGGAAGTAACAGTGCAAAAGTACGTAGGATTGTTTATTCATGAGTTGCATCCCTTGACAATGGTGTGGCCGTAGGTGCAGTTTTGTGACGTTTTCTATGCGGTGGTAGACATTTTATATTGTAAAAAATATAGGTGCTGCACCTTAAATGCTAATCAAATACCACATTGCATACTACTTACACTTGTCTGTATATATTACGACCTCTGATTCAATGCATCACTTCCACCACCCTGTTTACTGCCGACTAAGTCTTCAGCCATTCTTTCTCTTTCTCTTCCATGTTTATATATCAGCACATCATCTGCGAATGTTAAGATTCTGGTAATTCCTTGTGCCTCAATAGCTGCGACTTTGCTGGTGTATACATTAAAGAGCACTGTGGAAATGGCAGATCCCTGTGGCAGCCCAGGTGTAATAGTGCAGGAGTCAGAATTTCATGAACCCATACGTATTGCAATCTTACGCTCATGAAGTACTGCCGCAATCGATTTGACAATTCAAAGGCAGATCTCAATGCCCTAATGAGTGTATATCAAACTATCATACACGATCCTGTTGTAAGCATCTTTCAGGTCAAATGCCACCTCGACCGTCTCTTGTTTATTCTGGTAGCCCTCATAGACATCGATTGCAAATGTTGCCGCATTGGCCCAAGTGTTCTCCCCAGGTTGGTAACTCACAAGCCCTTTGGGGAGTAGTTTAGACCTTTCCAAGTGGTGTTGTAGCTTACATGCTGCTATCTTCTCGAGTACTTTACCAAATGTATTTTGCAAGGTGATAATTCTATATGTGCTTAGTTATTCGTGATCCTTGCTGGCGTTGAGAGTGGGACACGGTAGCTGTGCAACCACTCCTGAGGTATTTCTACCCTTTTCATACTAACGTTGAAACAAAAAACAACCTCTTCCAAGTCAAATTCCTTCATGTTCTTCATATGACTATACCTAACTCCATCCGGACCTGGTACTGTGTCTTTAGTTCTCTTCGGTATACGTTTAAATGTATCATGTCTTCACAGTAGTCATTCCTAATGGCCTGTGACAGGGCCTCTCTGACTTTAACCCTGATAGCCCTGTCCTGCTGATCAGCCTGTTTTAGGAATTATGCAAGAAATGCCTCCCCCTTGCCCGTGTCAATTGACATAGGTAGGTTTTTTTCATCGTTACCATGTTTACAGGGCTGCACCTTTCTGCTAATCTGTTTAAGCAGCTTCCAGAATTGTCCCAATGAAAAATCCCCACCAACTTCACCTATAAACTGTTCCCGTTTCCTCTTTTTGGACTCTGCTGCGTTCAGCTTTAAATCCTGCATCTTGACATTCTTTCATTCTTTTCAGCTTCCCCCAATTCTGTATCGACAAAGCTGTTTACTCTCCGCCTCTGTACCCTCTGACAATTCTTCTCTCTCTCTCTCTCTCTCTCTCTCTCTCACACACACACACACACGCACACACACGCACGCACACGCCCGTACGCATTGTCATAGACTCACTGGCATATAATCTCACTACTGAGTGGTCTATGACAATTGAAAACTCACACGTTCACTCAATCAACTCACTCCACGACTGGCTCGCAACTTGGTCCACTTCGGACGCTTTAATACACAATTAAGGAGCGTCGCACAAATCCTACATGAATTTGGTTCGCTACATGAACATCATTTCGACTCGATAAACAGCGATCGAAATGGTTAACATATTAGTACATCTCCTCTACCTCCACGGCCTCGTTTCATTTTATCTCCCCCCCTCCCCTAGATGTTGTAAAATGTATCTAGCACATAGCTCGCACTCCTGTTAATACGGCGATGATTCGTTTTAATTCCCATATTTATTTTTTTTGATTTGAAAGAGCAGGAATTAACGGATCACCTTAGGTAGAGTCTACCAGACATCCCACGTTAACCAGCTCACCGGTGGCTATTCAGTACGCGACACGTTGGTCTACAGTCATTTCCTAGTTGAGCTACTGTACTTAGCTAACGGGTCCAAACTACCCGGGGACAAGGGGTTTTAGCGCCTCGACTCGCTTGGTGAACACATCTTCAAGCAAATGATGTATTTTCTAAGGATTTTAGATCCCAACCTGCAATCCCACCTCGCTCTCTGTGCCCACCGCCAGATAGTCCACGACTGCTTATTGGTTAATTTACCCAGCGTATCAGTGTATTGACGCATTCAGTTGTCGTTACCTCAGCGTTTGTGTTCTTATCTGTCTTCGATATTGTCATAATTGTCCTGTATTCGTATCCATGCAGGAGAACGTACCACACATCTGCTATCTGTTCTCTGTTGGTGTGCCATCCTTGCACTCCAGGCAAGTACACGTGTGCTTAGATCCCTTTCCCAACATATGCATCAGCGTCTGGTGGCTGATAGTGCCAGTTCTGTGTTGATTGACGTGACTACTCATTCTACCGAAGTGCCTCTCGTGTCTGGCAGTGCCAATTCATACCCCCGGGGTCTTTCATTCTGGGCAACAATGTGGATTCACTAACATCAACGTTCTCCGCTCTCAACATCTCCTTAAGGGCGTTAATAACATCGGTACGATTCATGGGTTGGCCATCTACAGGGGATGCAGAGATAGCAAGTTTATCTGCTCGTTCATTTCCCTCAGCTCCCGCATGTCTCTCCCGGAACGAAGATGAAGATGACTCTACGGACAACATACCTCTGTCGTGATTCAGTCCAGTCTTTGCACAGAACCCACCTCGACCTTTTATGCTCATTGAATCACTTAGTACGCAGACGTTGGTATAATGCTGTGCCTCCAGCCATATGAAAGCCCGTGTTACTATTATCACCACCATCGTCATGCTGCTCGTGGTCATAGAGTACGAACTACTGGCTTCTTGAACTGTCCGGCCCCTGCAAGTACTGTGAATGCTCAGACACCTCTTCTGTATAACAGATCCATCTTTATAGATGAGCACATCGTAATCATCTGAATGTTCACCGTTGAGCGCATTGATTTGTGCATTGTTAGCAACAGGATAATGCTCTCTGAACGTTTTGTCAAGCGTGACAATGCAGGTGAAGGTGCTGAAGGCACAGGCACAAATTTCTTGCCGGGACTGATTCTGGTAAGACTGCAGACATGACAGACTGACAACATGTTCCGCCCGACCCATCAATGATTTGCCCCTCTTTAGCCTGTCACCCTTGTATCTGAATATAACTTGCTGTAGAGAGTGCTGCTTATCAGCACTTATTTTTAAATATGCATCAGCCCTCCAGATCTTTATCTGTGGTTCATGGTTGGAAAGCTAGGAGGTATTTCACGGCTGCACAGCATTTGTCTCTCCTACAACTCAAAATAATACGCATAGCTTCATTTTGTATCTTTTTAAGCCTTCCAATCTGCGTAGGGCTGACAGTGAGGATGGCCATTGCAATCTCGATGTGTGAAAGTAGCAGTTCTTCGAACATAAGTATTATCAGTCTTTGCTCGATATTGGCGGTTGCCATGATTCTCATTGCTGACAGACCTTTCCGAGCTTTTGTTACGACTTAATCGACACGATCTCTGAAGGACAGACTGCGATCAAACCTCACGCCTAGATATGTCACCGACTGGTTCTAATCATAATGTTCCCGTCCATTCTCACTTCTGGCAGGTCTCTTTTAACAATATGATTGTTTAAGGAGACCATGTAACTGATTAGGGTGGCGGGATAGGGGTATACCTTATCAAAGGAGAAGTAAGGTACCACATTCCCTCCGCTAGCCTACGGGATACCCTTGGGCAAGGTGGAGTACCTGGTTAGCCTCAGGGTCACGTGAAACAATGGGTGCAAGTGGTGGATGAAGCTGAAGAGCAGCCTACAGATAGTTGTAAGTTATGGTCTCAAATTTCACGACGGTAGGCAGAGGATCTCTTTTTGGAGACAATAGTCATTGTAGCGTAGTGTCAGCTACGATGATATATAATATATCAAAGCAGACAGTAGATAGACTTTCTATGGATAGAAAGATTACTCACTTGAGAAGACGAGACCAAAAGGCTTGTAATTCTAGGCTGATTAAAGGTCCCAGAAAGGGTCTGATCTTTTGACAGTGACAGGCAGGAGGGGGATGATGACCAACAGTACTAAGAACTATACTGTAAATCAAATTTCTCCAGCTACTTTGCCTGAAATAAAATATTAATCCCCCAATTAATCTAATACACTCTCACAGACACGGAGACGTGCAGATTAAGATATACACAGTGACAAACTTTCGTATCTTCTCACTCAACTTGTATGAATAGCATTAGGTAAGGTAACAAACTACGTTGTGTACATTTAAAAACTAACAATGTTACAGTGTAATAGCTCTTCACAAGTTGGGCGTTCCACGGGAGGCAGCCCTGTACATAAACAAAGGGGTTGCACTACCCTTGTCTTAATAAAACAAATTACTCCTCTCTAAACTTCTTTTTCCTAAGTCTAATGTTCCTGGACTAATGTCCTCTAGTTCATCAGCACTTGGGTTAAATCACTGATACTCCCAGGGCAAGGAATGTTCTAATTGTTGAGAGTGTTCTGATGGCTGACGGTAGCTTGGCCACTTATCTTCCATATCTGGTCCTTGGGGCTGGCAAGCAGTTGGCAGTTCTCCTCCTAGGGTGAATAGACCTACACAACTCCCAGCCGGGTGGTAGCCTTGTATCATTAATGTCAATTTCAAAGTCTTTCCTTCTTGCTTTATCTTCTAGATCCTTAAGTAGGAATTTATTTGTCCAAAGTTAGAACATTGCGATGAAATTGTCCGAATGATCAAGTGTGGCACAGCACTACTATGCAAACAGAAGTTCTGCTAGTTACGTGTTGCTGAAGTTGTCAAATCCTTCTTAAAATCAGACCACACTTGACCGGTTCGAAAACTGCTCTAGGTTTCTAATTATATATATATATATATATATATATATATATATATATATATATATATATATATATATATATATATATATATATATATATATATATATATATATACACACACACACACACACTAGCTGACCCAGCCCGGCTTCGCCCAGACCCTGGTGGGGAGCATCTAATTTAATTCATATAAGTAGTCATATAAGCTCCCGTTCCCGTTTCCGACTATCTATCTATCTATCTATCTGTCTGTCTGTCTGTCTGTCTGTCTGTCTGTCTGTCTGTCTGTCTGTCTGACTGTCCGACCCGGCCCGGCTTCGCCCAGACCCTGATGGGGAGCATCTAATTTAATTCATATAAGTAGTCATATAAGTTCCCGTTCCCGACTATCTGTCTGTCTGTCTGTCTGTCTGTCTGTCTGTCTGTCTGTCTGTCTGACCCGGCCCGGCTTCGCCCAGCAACTGGTGGGGAGCATCTCATTTAATTCATATAAGTAGTCATATAAGCTCCCGTTCCCGTTCCCGTTCCCGACTATCTACTGTCTGTCTGTCTGTCTATTATTAGAAAGAGCACTTGAAAGATCTTTACATCTTCCCCCAACAATTAACTTGGGTAAATGGAGCGTCTCATTTAATTCATATTTAGGCCCCTGCTCCCGTACCCGTTCCCAAAAAAGACGACCCGGCCCGGCTTCGCCCAGTCCCTGGTGGGGAGCATATCATTTAATTCATATTAGGTGGAGGGAGGAGGAGGGAGGAAGAGGGATTAGGAGGAGGGAGGAGGGGGAGTTAGGAGGAGGAGGGAGGAGGAGGAGGGAGGAGGAGGAAGGAGGAAGGAGGAGGAGGACGAGGGAGGAGGAGGGAGGAGGAGGGAGGAGGAGGGAGGAGGAGGATTGAGGCGGAGGAGGAGAGAGGAGAAGGAGAGAGAAGGAGGAGGGGAGGAGGAGGGAGGAGGAGGAGGGAGGAGGAGCGAGGAGCGAGGAGGAAGAGGGAGGAGGAGGGAGGAGGACGAGGAGACAGGAGGAGGGGGGAGGGAGAAAGGGGAGGAGGAGGAACAGGGAGGAGGAAGAGGGATGAGGAGGGAGGAGGAGGGAGGAGGAGGAGGCAGAAGGAGGGAGGAGGAGGGAGTAGGAGGAGGGGGGAGGAGGAGGGAGAGGGAGGAGGCGGAGGGAGGAGGCGGAGGGAGAGGGTGGAGGAGGGAGGAAGAAGAGGGAGAAGAGGAGGGAGAAGGAGGAGGGAGGAGGAGGAGGGAGGAAAAGGAGGGAGGATGAGGAGGGGGAGGAGAGAGAGGAGGAGGAGGGAGGAGGGAGGGGAGGAGGGGGGAGAGGGATGAGGAGGGGGGAGGGAGGAGGAGGAGGCGAGGGAGGGGGTAGAGGGAGGAGAGAGGAGGAGGAGGAGAAGGGAGGAGGAGCAGGAGGAGGAGGGAGGAGGAGGGAGGAGGAAAAGGGGGAGAAGGGAGGAGGGATTAGGAGGAGGAGGAGGGAGGAGGAGGGAGGAGGAGAGCGAGGAGGAGGGAGCAGGGGGAGCAGGGGGAGGAGGTAGGAGGAGGGAGGAAGAGGGAGGAGGAGGAAGAGGGAGGAGGAGGATGGAGGAGGAGGAAGAGAGGGAGGAGGAGGGGTAGGAGGAGGAGGGGAGAGGAGGAGGAGGATTATAACGCATATGCCTGTAGATAACTGCAGCGAAAAGGTCCACCTATTTGAGAAATATGCAACAATTTTACATATATAGCATTTCTATTAGAAGTTATGTCCCCTCGCTATATATACATTATAATGTAAATTAAATATTAAATAATAATAAGAAAATATGTTTGTACACTAAGAAGCCATGACAGTTGGCAGCACGGGAATGATTAGAAGACGTGTAGAAAATTTCATCTCAATCGGATGGACCGTTCGCGAACGCATAAAGGACACACATACAGACAGACAGACAGACTGAGATTCTCTTTTATATCTATATCTATAAAACAGAGTGTATGTGACTTTGTTTGTGGTTTTGTTTGTATTGGATGTGTTCGATAACGGTACATCCGATTGAGATGAAATTTTCTACACGTCTTCCTTTCATTGCTGTGCAACCGACTATAATAGTTTCATAGTGTAAAATCTTCTACTTATTTAATAACATTTACTTTTTCATTTTTCATTATATAAGTTCTATATAGCAGGGGGACTTCACTCTAGAAAAGTTATTTCAAGGGGCAGAACTTTTAATAACATTTCTATATACTTTATAGTCATATTGTTGGACTTACCTGCACTATTGTTAAACTCTTTGTCTATAGTTATTTTCAGGCATATGAGTTATAATAAATAATGATATAATCTTTAAGGCATTTTCAAAGTTTGCATAAAAATAATGCATAATGCATAACATTGTAACCCATCTTTTTCTGCTTACAGAACTTATCAACTGTCATGTCGGTGATTAAAAACAGTTTTCATTAAAAATAATGAATGGTGTGTGGAAGGACATTCTTTTAAGTTACTGTGCGCCAGGAGCTGGGCGAAACCACGCCGGGTCAGATAGATAGACAGACAGACAGATAGTCGGGAACGGAAGCTTATTTGACTACTTATATGAATTACATGACATGCTCCCCACCAGGGACTGGGTGAAGCCGGGCCGGGTCAGACAGACAGACAGATAGACAGACAAACAGATAGTCGGGAACGGGAGAGGTTATATGACTACGTATATGAATTAAATGAGATGCTCCCCACCAGGGACTGGGTGAAGCCGGGCCGGGTCAGACAGACAGATAGACAGACAGACAGACAGACAGATAGTCGGGAACGGGAGAGCTTATATGACTACTTATATGAATTAAATGAGATGCTCCCCACCAGGGACTGGGTGAAGCCGGGCCGGGTCAGCCAGACAGACAGACAGACAGACAAACAAGCAGACAGACAGACTGATAGATAGATAGATCCCCTCCAGGGCCTGGGCGAAGCCGGGCCGGGTCAGCTAGTATATATATATATATATATATATATATATATATATATATATATATATATATATATATATATATATATATATATATATATATATATATATATATATATCATTGGCACCTTGCCGTCTTGACAGACGATAGTTTGTGCTTTAAAAAGGCATAATAACTTTTAACTATGGCGGTAGCGAGTGTGACTGATAAGGCCAATTTGCGCTGTAAATGTCCGTTCACAGTGGGTGCATGTGAACACGTGGTCATTTCCACCATCATGCACCATCTTACGTCTCAAACGCTTAGTGTGTGACTTTTCTGCAATAATTTTCTCCTTTGACTTTATTCCATTTCTGATATTTGCCCTCCATGCAACACGTTCAGCGGCGACTTGCTCCCAATGTGCATTATCAATGCCTGTATCAATCATGTCCCGCTTACACACATCTTTGTATCGTAGTAGAGGCCGACCCTGAGATCTCTTACCCATCTGTAATTCACCAAAAAAGATATCCTTTGGTATTCTACCATCATCCATCCTCCTAAGATGTCCTATCCATCTAAGTCTACGAAGACTGAGCATGGAATAAACTGTCACACAACCTGATCTTTCCAATACTTCAGTATTTGTGATTTTGTCTTGCCACTTAATACCAAGAATTCTTCGCAGACACCGCATATGAAAGCTGTTTAAATTGTTCTCTTGGTGTGAGTAAGTTGTCCAGGTTTCACTGCCATAGAGAAGAGTACTAAGGACACAGGCTTGATAGACAAGGACTTTTGTTTTGGCAGTAAGCTTCCTGTTCTCCCAGACTCTTTTTCTTAACCTGTTCATTGTTATTGCTGCCTTACCAATCCGGATGTTGATTTCCTGATCTAGGGATAATTTGCTATTTACCACTGATCCTAGATATGTAAAATGGTCTACTATCTCTAGTTCGGCGTCGTCAATAAAGATTGATGGTACCTCATGTGCACCTTGTGACATAATCTGTGTCTTCTTTTTGCTAATTGTTAAACCAAATTCAGAACAAGCATTGGAGAATGCAGATAGTAGACATTGCAATTCTTCCTCAGAGTGGGTCGTAATTGCAGCATCATCTGCAAAAAGCAACTCTCTGATCAGTACCCTCCTAATTTTGGTCTTAGCCTTCAATCTCTGAGCATTGTAGAGGCCGCCATCTGAGCGTGAGTGAATATATATACCACCATCCTGATCATGAAATGCATATTTCAGTAGAAGTGAAAAGTATATTCCAAAGAGGGTGGGAGCTAGTACACAACCTTGCTTAACTCCACTCTTGATTTCAAATTCTTCAGAAGTTGCACCATCAAACTTGATTATACCCTTCATGCCTGTGTGGAACGATTCCACAATGGACAGAAGAGTTGGTGGGCAGCCAATCTTCTTTAGTGCCTTGAACAGACCCTCACGACTGACCAAATCAAATGCCTTTGTGAGGTCGATGAAGGCAATAAACAGTGGTTGATTCTGTTCACGGCATTTTTCTTGCATTTGTCGCAATGAGAATATCATATCAGTGGTAGACCGGTTCTGTCGAAAGCCACACTGTGATTCGGGGTAGACTTGATCTCCTAGGACTTGAAGTCTGCGCAGAACAATTCTGGCAAATACTTTTCCAACAATACACAGAAGTGAGATACCCCTATAGTTGTTGCAGTCGCTCCGATCGCCCTTGTTCTTGTACAGTGTTATGATGCTTGAATCTTTGAAATCCTGTGGGACTTGTCCTTCACGCCAGCATAGCTCTATTAGCTGGTGGATCTGTAGAGTGAGTGTGTCTTGCCCACTCCTGATAACCTCTATTGGAATAGCATCCTTACCTGGAGCCTTGCCAGATGCAAGTTCATTTATAGCACACTTAACTTCTGTTATGGTGGGAAGTGTGTCCAGGTGGTCTATATATATGATCGAGTGAAATAACGAATCATGACCGCCCACGCTTTCCGGCATGGCACATTATATATATATATATATATATATATATATATATATATATATATATATATATATATATAATATATATATATATATATATATATATATATTGGTGTCAAGTCTTAGTCAGATATGACTGAGCTGCCGTATGACAGTAGACGGTACTACCTGCTTTCTGTTAGCGTCGAACGTTGGGCGGCGCTTACCAAACCCGACATCCGACATTGTGCCAACGGCTTCGGGTGGAAGAGAGCAACTGGGAGGGTACAAGCCTTTTCCTGGTGCAAGGAAATGCAATCTAAAGACAAAATGTCATGGCCTTGGTTGGCAGCTGGTCTAGGATCGAAGCTCCGACAGGCGGACAATTATAGCATTGATATGCTGATCCGGCAGCTTCTGCAGCTTGTCTTGTTCCAGATGTATAGGTGTTACCTTTCCTCTGGAGTGAACTAGGCAGGCTGAGAGAGGGATCATTCTGCATGGGCAACACATGGTCTCTATATATTAGCCCAGGCTTTGTGCTATAGAGAGGCAATAACTCCATCCCTGGTCTTAACCGGCCTCGGAATCAAAGCGAGAGGCAACTGTAACGGGTTATAAGTCCCTGTCAATTGGCGTAGACATGGGGCACCACGCGTTGCGTCTGATGGTGGGAGACACCTAGAGATGCCACTGATCAGTTACCGCCCGCCTTAAGCTGGGCAGCCCCCGGCCAATTGGGTTAGAAGAAAAAACAGCGGCTGCAGCAGGATATAACGATATGAATTGGAAACAAATAGGTATATTAAGCTCCTGCAAGAAGAAACGTACTAAACACAAACACGTTGCACATACCTTACAGGAGATCCATCGTATACCGGAATACAGGTGAAAATCCAAAATCAGAAGTAATCAATAAATATATAAAATGAATAATAAAATAAAATACACACAAAAGCGTACAATACGACACACATGACGGCCGACGTTTCGATTCTCAGAATCTTTGTCAAGGACAGGACAACACAGATAGATAAACAACGAAATACAACAAAACAAAAAGCAAAAAGCACCACTACACTGTTTCCATGTGGGAGCAGAAAAAGGCGGCTTTGCCAGTTGCGAAGGACACTCTTTGGCTGCAGAGTTTAAGAATAGTAGGTTGCCAGATAGGATTTCGGTCGCCAAAAATATGCGAACAGTCTGATATGAAAATATAGGGGTGTGGAGACAGTTAGGTATGAATATATAAGGGGGGGAGGGGACAGCATAGTGTAGACAGTTGTAGAAGATGGCACAGTTATACAGTGGCGCCCACAACAGTATTGATACCTGCTGGATGGACGCATCCCAGAGAGTTGATTAATTGGCATTCAATTTTGAGCCTGATGGAGCTGTTGGAAAAACAGGGTTTCAATGCATCGTCGACTCCATTATGGTTGGAGGAATTAAAATGGTTGGGGACAGGTTTATCAGCGCCCTGAGTAATGTCTCTGAGGTGTTCTCTAAAACGGTCAGCAAGGCGTCTGCCAATTTGGCCAATATATTTCATGTCACATCGTTTGCAGATAATAACATATATCAGATTGCGGGATGTACAAGTAAAAGAATCCTTCAAGGAGAAGGTGCCTAGGGGGAATGTAATCCCCGGTGTCTGAACAACGTATGGGCATGTCAGACAGTTCTTACGGTGGCATTTGAATGTGCCCACAGATGAAGTGACCGTGGGGAGGCGACTATGCACAAGGTGGTCTGTGAGGCTCTGGTTTCGGCGGAAAATTACCCTAGGGCCATTGGAGAATACCTCACGAGTGGTTGGATCGGATTCCAGGATAGACCAGTGTCGGAGGAAAATGTGCTTGATTGCATTCCCCGACGCCTCGCTGAGGAAGGGTCACTCAGGGAAAACAATTAGACCTTTATTTTAAGGGTAGAGGGCAGGCAGAAAAAAGGCAACACAGTGTGGGCTTTACAGTGAAGAATTCGCTACTAGGAATGATTGAAATTCCAGCAGAAGGTAATTGTCATATAGCTTCCCTGGGGTGAAGGAAACAGGCTATTGCATTTATTTATTAAGATCCATTCACACATATATCTCTATATTTATTTATATATGTATATGTATAAATCTCGGGATGACTTCAGATCTGGGACTGTGACACTTTCAGTCTGCGGCCCCGCCAGTCCTCGGATACCTATCTCTCTCACAACCAACCAAGGGACGTTACCCTTTCACACAACATCCTGAACAAATGATGCAACTCCCGTATCTACAAACTCAACAATAAAAGTGTATTGTACAAAGGAAAGTGAAAATAATGTGGATGTAGTGCAGATCTGTCTGGTGTGCTAGTTGCTACTAGATAGTTAGCTGAGGCAGCCAGATAAAGATGTCTTCATAGTACAATGCCAACGCCTCACACCACACATGAATGGTACTTAGCTAGTGTCTCTCGCAGCAGGTCCTCAGTCTTCGACCAGATAGCACCTCCTCCGAGTTGACATCAGATCAGGCTAATGGCCGTGGAACACCAGAGCTTATGTCCAAATAGTACCATGAATTTTCATCCTCATCCGATCATGTAGGTGCCTCTATAAAAGGTTTAACTTAATCTGAAAGTTCGTTGTTTTACCAACAGTGGCACCTACTCAACAATATATTGATAGAAACACAGTTCCTGAATTAAAGTTCATCGAAGCACACTGTCCAGTGCTAAATTTATATATTGAACATTGTTCATTGCCAGAGTCACGATTGTCTAAAGTCTGTGGCTATATTCATGATCAGGAGCATAATCCATGTGAACGAAGTGTGGAATGATATCATCGATAGTTGAGTGGTTGTCGAATAGGTAATGAGTGGCACATCCGGACAATCACACGAACAGTATACTTGCCCAGACGTTGTTTCTATCTTAAACTTGTTGTTTAGTCATCTTGAACCTACTCTGAGGGTATAGACGACTGACTGGGTAGTGGGCAGTATGATCACCTCACGTTGACTGGTTTGTCCAGACTGCTGATGCTGGTACAGAATGATGGTTTTACTGACTATCCATCACTCCTCTCCGGAAGGTAGAATCTGGAACAAAATGACACAGGCAACCCTCGGTGAGAATCACGTGACCACGACTCATCATATGAGGATATACAGCATCTTTGTACTCAGAGAGTGAATCACCTCTCCAAGATGGGCGGTGGTTCAATTACAGGCCATGCCTCAGAGTCAAGGAAAGAATAAGGTCTGGGGTCTGAAAAGCCGCTGAATAGAACATCTGTTTCCCTGGAATGGGGATAGAGTGAACCCACGGTAATTGGTCAGGAGTGTCTGTGCCCCAGTTCCCCATAGGAAGTCTTCTAATGACATACAGGGTTAGAGGGTCTACAAGTACCCATAGGCAAGATGGCCCTGAAGGAGGGCCGTTGGCAAAACCCCCTTCCATCCATTCCCAGGTGGTCATGCTTTCCCCCAGTTCATCCCCCCTGCAACTATCAGATATGTCTGTAGCATCTCTTGTCCTTCTTTCCCCTCCCCGTTGTTCTCCTCACAGGAACCCATTGTAGATTAGGACAGTATTCCCTTAAGGAGACCTTGAACATAAAGTGTATGAGGAAGGCAAAGAAAAAACCAGTAGTTGCCCTGCCAAAAGACGCGAACTTCGACACACGCTGGATCGCTCAAATGACCGTCAATCCGACAGCGGACATTCCCATGAGTTTCGTCCTGACCGGCCGAGTCGGAGGATATATTACACGATAGGGTTTTAGTTACGCCGTCACCGACTTCCTGTTTTGTCGACTACGTCTGAGTTCCAAGGCGGCCCAATAGTGCCATCAAATCACCAACAAGCCGCGCCTATTTTCTCCTCAAACAACTTCTGGCAGGCAAGACAAGTCGTGCATCATTGGGCCTGTTTCGGCAATGCACTGTTGGCAACATGCCACGAATTTTAGTCATGTAAACAGGCGTGATGAAATGGGTCAAATAACAGGCACTGTTGTCGGTGTAACTTGCATGCTCGACCTTGACCTACGTGCAACTGTCGTGGCATGCAATCTGCACATCGGGTATTTGAATTCAAGAATGATAGCATTCTTACCTTTTCGTTTGGCATGCAGTTAGAAGCATGGAATCTCAGTCCAACTTGGGAACAGTTATGTCTACAGTCTTCAAACTATGTTGACATTGGGAACCATTTCTTCCTTCTGACAAACTGCAGCCACGCAGAAGTTCGCCAGCCGGCCAGACAACCATCAGTTCTCCCAGCTCCTAGCTAGCTTGCTGCGAATGTTCCAGTTAAGACACTACTTCCGGTGTCTTCATCTAGAACATTCCGGAATCCAGGGGCGTATTCCTCTACTCCGTCAGGGGTAAAATTACTTGGATTATCTCCCTTAGACTACTGGGTGGGTGTATAAATCGTGAACTGGGTTGTAGGCCGTGAGATCTCGTGTGTCTGGTCAGTCCCCATCTCCTGATCGCAATTCTCCATTTTGTGACAGTAATGAAAGACTATTATCCCTGCGCTTGGCAACCGCTTGTGGTTTTGCCACCATTATTACTGCATATGCACCGACACACGATTCCTCTGATGATGTGAAGGATTAATTCTATGAGGAGTTAGATTCCGTGATCAAGGCAGTTCCAAAATCCGACTACATTTATATGCTCGGTGATTTCAATGCTCGTGTCGGCAAGGACTCGAGTTCATGGCCAGTGTGCCCTGGAAAATACAACATCAGTCGCATGAATGAAAATGGGCAAATGTTGCTGGAGCATTGCACCAGAAATGACCTATGTATTACAAACTCCTTTTTTAAAACAAAAGAGCTGCATAAGGTCACATGGAAACATCCAAGATCCGACCATTGGCACCAGCTGGACTTCATCATCATACGGAGACAACATCTGAACCATATATCATTGACTCGAAGTTACCACAGTGCTGACTGTGATACGGATCACTCTTTGGTTATTGCAAGGGTTAGACTGACACCAAAGAGAATCTACACTGTTAAACACAAATCTAGCCCCAGGATTAATATTATTAACACTCACTATCCTGAAAAGTGCTTTAAGTATCAACAGCAACTCGAAGACGCCTTCACTGATACACCTGAAAATTGTACAGTAAGTGAAAAGTGGGGTAAACTTTAAGGAAACTCTTTATAAAACGGCTGTAGGGGTTTAGGGTACTGTGGATCATAAGAGGCATGATTGGTTTGGGGCAAACAGCCAGACTCTACAGCCCTTGATTGATAAGAAGAAACAAGGAAAGACCAACGCGTAACACTCTGAGTGAGCTGAAGCAGGCTAGGAATGATGTGCAAAAGGCTGCCAGGAAGTGTGCAAATGACTATTGGATCAAGGAAAACATCAGAAGCATGTATGAAGGGATAAAGAAAGCCCGTGTTCCAATGATCAAAAGAAGTGCACCATTGAAAACCTTGACTGGAGAAATCATCACTGATAAGAAACAGCAGATGGACAGATGGGTAGAGCACTATTTGGAGCTTTACTCAAATGAGACTAACACTAGATGATGATGCCCTTAACACCATAGAGGCCCTATAAACTTTTGACCACCTAGACACACTTCCCACCGTAACAGAAGTTAAGTGTGCTATAAATGAACTTGCATCTGGCAAGACTCCAGGTAAGGATGGGATTCCAACAGAAGTTATCAGGAGTGGGCAAGACACACAGATCCACCAGCTAATAGAGCTATGCTGGCGAGAAGGACAAGTCCCACAGGATTTCAAAGATTCGAGCATCATAACTCTGTACAAGAACAAGGGCGATCGGAGGGACCACAACAGTTACAGGGGTATCTCACTTCTGTGTATTGCTGGAAAAGTATTTGCCAGAATTGTGCTGCGCAGACTTCAAGTCCTAGGAGATAATTCTACCACCGAATCACAGTGTGGCTTTCGACAGAACCGGTCTACCATTGATATGATATTCTCATTGCGACAAATGCCAGAAAAATGCCGTGAACAGAAGCAACCACTGTTTATTGCCTTCATCGACCTCACAAAGGCATTTGATTTGGCCAGTCGTGAGGGTCTCTTCAAGGCACTAAAGAAGATTGGCTGCCCACCAACTCTTCTGTCCATTGTGGAATCGTTCCACACAGGCATGAAGGGTATAATCACATTTGATGGTGCAACTTCTGAAGAGTTTGAAATCAAGAGTAGGAGTTAAGCAATGTTGTCTACTAGCTCCCACCCTCTTTGGAATATACTTTTCACTTCTACTGAAATATGCATTTCGTGATCAGGATGGTTGTATATACATTCACTCACGCTCAGATGGCGGCCTCTACAATGCTCAGAGATTGAAGGCAAAGACTAAAATTAGGAGGGTACTGATCATAGAATTGCTTTTTGCAGATGATGCTGCAGTTACGACCCACACTGAGGAAGAATTACAATGTCTACTATCTGCAATCTTCAATGCTTGTTCTGAATTTGATTTAACAATTAGCAAAAAGAAGACACAGATTATGTCACAAGGTGCACATGGGGTACCATCAATCTGTATTGACGACGCCGAACTAGAGATGGTAGACCATTTTACATATCTAGGATAAGTGGTAAATAACAAATTATCCTTAGGTCAGGAAATCAACATCCGGATTGGATAGGAGCAACAACAATGAACAGGTTAAGAAAAAGAGTCTGGGATAACAGGAAGCTTACTGCCAAAACAAAAGTCCTCGTCTACCAAGCCTGTGTCCTTAGTACTCTTCTTTATGGCAGTGAAGCCTGGACAACTTACTCACACCAAGAGAAACGTTTAAACAGCTTTCATGTGCGGTGTCTGCGAAGAATTCTTGGTATTAAGTGGCAAGACAAAATCACAAATACTGAAGTATTGGAAAGATCAGGTTGTGTGACAGTTTATTCAATGCTCAGTCTTCGTAGACTTAGATGGATAGGACACGTTAGGAGGATGGATGATGGTAGAATACCAATGGACATCTTTTTTGATGAATTACAGATGGGTAGGAGATCTCAGGGTCGGCCTCTACTACGATACAAAGATGTGCATAAGGGGGACATGGTTGATATAGGCATTGATAATGCACATTGGGAGCAAGTCGCCGCTGAATGTGTTGCATGGAGGGCAAACATCAAAAACGGAATAAAGACAAAGGAGAAAATTATTGCAGATAAATCACACACCGAGCATGTGAGACGTAAGACGGACCATGATGGTGGAAATGACCACGTGTTCACATGCACCCACTGTGGAAGAACATTTACAGCTCGAATTGGCTTTATCAGTCACACTCGCTACCGCTAAGGATAATAGTTTTTATGCCTTTTTGAAGCACAAACTATCGCCTGTCAAGACGGCAAGGTGCCAATCCAATGAATGATTATATATATATATATATATATATATATATATATATATATATATATATATATATATATATATATATATATATATATATATATATATATATATATATAAGTTATCAGTTATCAGTTATCAGTAGGGGTATCTTCATTGCACTCCGGACATGTCCATAGGTGCTCAGATCCTCCCCCATATATATATATATATATATATATATATATATATATATATATATATATATATATATATATATATATATATATGGGCGTATTGGCTATATATTGTATATATATAAGTATTGTATAAGAGCCTAGTGACTAGCAGATATTTCTACACCGACGTTTCCCTGCCGTTTCCCTTCTCGTTTTCGCTGACCGGAAGCCAATCGGACCAGGGAGTTTGTTGCCGTTAAAATCTATTACCGAAAAGAAATTGCCTTAGCCAAATCTGTAGGTTTTTGCGAAGTACATTAATTTGTACATAATAACTCTATCACTATCCCCTTGTGGTATATTTATACCTGAACTTAGAGCTATCTGTTAGGAGTATTCTACTACAAGCGTGCCCCGACATACTTTGGTCTGTCAAGACTGCAAGGTGAGACACACACACACACACACACACACACACACATACACACACACACACACACACACACACATACACACACACACACACATATATATATATATATATATAATATATATATATATATATAATATATATATATATATATATATATATATATATAAAATAATATAAAATTACATTAGGGTTTTAAAGAGATACATCCCTAATTTAAGCAAAAGATGCTTGGGAAGCTGGAGACTTCATATGTGCCCACCATTGAAAGTAAAATTCAAGAATCGGACTTTACTCCAGCCAATACACCCATTTGATTTTGTTGGCACTTACTCCAGCAACCTTGGGACATATGGACAAGTCTCCCCGTCTTCTTCAGTAGAGCAATGCCTACTCAAAACCTGATTTTTAGTTTCTAAGACCCCTTCTAAGAAACCTCCTCCCTTTATGTCGTTTCCATGGAAAGCTATGACGACCTGGTCGTCCCCACCAATCATATTCTCTATTCTGAATTTCCGGAGAGTGTTCTCCCCTAAAGGAATAAGAATTCCTGTTTTGTACACTAACAGGTAAATGATTTTGTCGGACTGGGTCCCTACAGTTTACAATCGTGTTTACCGTGACACCTTTATCCGCCCGAGCTTATCTGTTAGCATAGGGGCGTGAGACTCTGGAATTCGTCTCATCTTCTCTGATTCAGACGTCTCCGAATCAAGCTTGATAGAGACATCATTCCCTGTTTGCGTTCAGTAGTTTGCCATTGCTTTATGAACTTCCATACCATTTCATAAAAAACCAACTACACTTCCTACACTCATCGTGATTGTAACTGACTCAGAAAGCATGCTGAGTAGGGTGTGGACAGGCAAGCTTCGTGCAGAGTGGCTTGCTTCGCTTCGGAAGTCACGGGTGGCAAGCATCGTCTGGATCTTTTCTCCGGGGCATGCTGATGTGCTGGGGAATGAACAGGCAGACAGATTGGCTGGCTTTGCAAAACTTGGTGGAGTATTGATGCATGGTGAGGCTGTCGTGGTTGCGGCCTTGTGGGAGCACGTGTACACTTCGGAGGAGCAAATGGACCACCATGGTCTGGGAAGAATGCGACAGCGAGGAGTGACGAGGGGATCTGGCCGATGCTCGACGCTTAGAGGAAAGGTGAGACGCACATATAATCAGATTGCTACTGGTACTATTGGGGTTGGAACTCTTCGCTGGCTTCTGAGGATGGGGACGGAGCGCTTATGGGAATGCCCCGAATGCTGTGACCTTATGTGTGTGTATCGTATTCTCCATCCAGCGGAAAGCTGCACTGACTGCCTCCACCTCCATTCTTTAGCTAGATTTTGTGGTAGCATATGCCAGGCACTCCTACACCAAACTTCGACCATTAGCCTTTGCCAAGAAACCCCAGGCACTTCTACTAACTCTCAACACCGAACCATCTGTGTAGATAATCACATCACCCGGGCGATCATTATCCTGAATTAGTTGCTTGATTTCCACTTCCGTGGCCTCTGCTGGCCACTCCCTGCACTCCCGGCTCATTGTGATTATATCTCTGCACAAGTCTGACTGCTCCGCTGGCACTCTGACCCACTCCTCTCCTCGCCTAATGTTCTCCAAGGGGCACACCTGTCTGATCGTATACTCTGCCTGAGCTATCCATAATTTCCCTCTTATCAGTCGCTGGTCCTTAACTGAATCCAGCGCCTCGTGCAACGAATGATCTGTGTCAGTAGCTACTCTGAGGTATGCCTTCGCCTGCATCACCTTGAGCCTATCAGCAACAGTTGGCAAACCAAGGATGTACCGCATACACACCACTGGGGTGTCTCTGGTGCATCCCAGAATTACCCGCATAGCCTCGTTCTGTATGCGCTCCAATCTCACCAGCTGACTCTTTGAGACAGTGAGCAGTCCTAGTCCATAATCAATCGCTGAGAGGATCAAGTGCTGGTATAGTCTGAAAAGCATTCTCTCTCTATGTCCATTGCAGCCATCGTTTTAAATGCGTTGAGTCCCGTTTGAGATCTTGTCACAACCGTCTCCACATGATCCTTGAAGGACAGGCTCCTGTCAAATGTGATTCCCAGATACTTCAGTTTGTTCTCTCTGTTGACGCTTCCACCATCTATCGTGAGGCATGGAACATCAGCTCTCACAATCCTGTTGTCCAGAGAGCACCACAAAACAGCCGCCTTTTCCGGGTGGATGACAGCATCAATTTCAGTGTACCAGTCAATCACTTTATCTACTGTCGCCTATAGCTCCTGGGCTATTTTCTCTCTATCACTCCCCTGCCTATATGCAAGAATATCATCTGCAAATGTTAATATCCTTCGAACCCCTGGTGCTTCTAGGTTTGCAATTTTGCTAATATACACGTTAAAGAGCACCGGTGAGATTGCGGACCCCTGTAGTAAACTGAAGAGAGAGGAGTAATAGTGCGTTCACTTTTGTTTACCATAATTTAAAAATCCATAACTCAGTAACTAACTGAGGGAAAATGATGAAATTTAGCATATAACTTTATCATTATATACACTCCAAAAAAAAAAAAAAAAAAAATTGTTCTGGAGATTGTACAGCAGATTTCAATGTTTGTTTATATGCGGTATATAATTTACGGGCCAAAGATGAAGGCCATATTATGAAATGTTTACATCTTTACACGGAAGCATCGGCGTTCAAGAGTGAATTTTCTCTGTGGTGCACGAGCATTTTCTTATGAGAAGAAAGTCACATAACGGAACGGGAGTGTTCTGAGGTGTTGTCAATAATTCTTCTTATAGTGGGTACTTTTTCGAAACGTTATTATTTCGTAATACCTTACCATTTATCGCTAACATCTGAATGTATTAATATTGTTGAATGGGATTGAATGTGAAATTTTGTGAACCACACAGCATATCGGTAATGCTACTATTTTGTACTGGTAATATTAATATACTATGCTGAACATATCTTTGTCATATTAATCAGTCAATTAATGTAAACTTGGTGGAGTATTGATGCATGATAAGGCAGACGTGATTGAGGCCTTGTGGAAGCACGTGTACACCACGGAGGAGCAAATGGATCACCATGGTCTGGCAAGAATGCGACAGCGTGGAGTGACGAGGGGATCTGGCCGATGCCCAATACTTAGAGGAAAAGTGAGACGCACATATAATCAGATTACTACTGGTACTATTGGGGTTGGAACTCTTCGCTAGCTTCTGGGGATGGGGACGGATCGCTTATTGGAATGCCCCGAATGATGTGATGTCGGTTCTTAAATCAATCAATCAATCAATCAATCAATTAATGTAATTCTTATGCGCACCAAATTCTCTGTTGTTTCTAATTCTCTGTTGTTGTTTTTTTTTTCTCTTCACAATAATTATCGGAAATGCCCGTCAAGAATAGATTGGTGTAAAATGAACAGGTCAAACATGTTTTTTATCGGACCGCTTCCGTTTCTTTCTGATAATGCGCAATGCGACTGTTTAGCGGCATTGGGTAAGTAAAACATGTAATTTGAACTTGCTATTATTCTGATGAGAACATATGTTCAGTATTGTTGATTCTTGTATAACAATCATTGTCATCTAGAAACATCGAGACTTTGTAGGTGAACATCTGTTTGGGAAAGTGACTGCCACTTCCATCAAGTTCAAGGATGAACTGTATGTTTCTTAGAAGACTTTTGTGGTGACATTCTGGCGGCGGCATTATACACAGTGTGCTTGAGCGGGCTGTTGTTTTACCCCTTTTACATGGGGCAGTGAGGAAAATTGTATGCGATATTCACTGTCACAGGAACGGAGCATAATGGGGACGACCCGTTGCTGTTATGTTGGAACCGTGACTAACTAACTAACTAATCATTGGGACGCTCCCTATATTGACAACTTCCTTGTACGATTTATTTGAGGAGACCGTACGCAGTATTTGCTGTACCTTTTCCTCCTGCGAACCCATGAACCCATATTATTCTTCCCAAATTTCAGGTTGTATTTTCTTCCTAGCTTTCCATGATGATACTTAGCATAATCTTCGTGGTGTGGCTCATTATGCTAATGTTTCGATGTTGTTCCCATTTCAAGACTCCTCATTTCTTCGGGATTGCAATAAATATAGATTTAAATTATACTGTGTACAGCAGTCTGATGACCTGGTCTATGCCATATTCTTCTAAGATACTGATAATTTTGTTGTGATTTTGTCTGGGCCCAAAGTCTTGCCAGTTTCCATATGATTAAGAATATTCTGAACTTCCATCTTCAAACTTGATGGTCCTTCATAATTATTCAGAATATCACACTGTTCCTCTCTTGTATCGTTATGAAGGTCTTACACATAATCTGACCTGCCCTGGTCGGTTAATGTAACATGAATAGCACTACGGTAGTTGCAGTTACGTTTTCCTCTTAACTCTTCTGGCTCCAGCCCTCTTCTTTATTTTCCTTAGCCCCTCTTCCCTACCCCTTCTCTTCCGTTTCATTTTCTCCCCGCTAGCTGTTGTAAAAGGTGTCGAGCACAGAGCACGCATTCCGTTGCTTTGACGATCAGTCTTTTTAATTTCCATAGTTGTTTATTTTGAAATCCGAAACTAACCGGTCACCCTATTAGAGCGTGCTTGCTATGGAAGGGGCAGTGGATGTCCCTTAGGAGTCCATACGCAAGCGTCGCCCCGCCCCCATACGAACCGTTCCACGTTCACAACCAACTCACCTGTGGCTATTCAGTCCTCGGCACGTTGGTCCATCTTGAACTCAGGGGCTTATAATTGGAGTATTTGTCAGAAGTGTGGGTGCTCCACCGCCTAGTTAAATGTACTACCGCTGGCGGGCAACCCCAATTAGTCAGAAATTGACCTGGGACAAAATCTATATGGCTGAAATAAAGATTACCCCCCCCCCCCCCCCCCCACCCCCCTGAATATTCAAGAGTACAGCTACAAGTGGCTTGTAAATTATCTGGTCTAATTATTCTCCAAGGAGTAGTAAAAGGGAAAGTTAGATGACTAGGGTTACATCTCCAACTGGATTTCTAGACATGGCAAATTATCCCCTCTGACAGCTTCCCCTCCCTGGCACTTAAGTAATCCCCCACTAATGTACACACCCAAACATGCATGCACGATTGGAAAATAACAGATAACTATGAGTTTAAAACACACTACATCCAGTTTAATTACATTCAGTATTATTAAACATATGATGTTCTTTACATTCAGGATGGTGAACTATGCATTATACACTCATACATATGAAATGATGGAAAGTATATACATTACTCTGAAATAATTATATCCTGGTTTAATCTGTGGTCGGGGTACATGTGGGATCCGCAAAGTAGAGTTCTGCTTAGGTCCAGTAAACACCCACTCTCCAGTAGAAACAGCTCGCCGGTTTTATGACGTCTGCCAGTCCTGGCGCTACCTGGTTGTCCCTCGTTCTTGGGATTTATACTCAGGCACTCTTGTTGAGAGCTTGGAAGAGATAATAAAGAATGTGTATTATCTAGTTTTACATCAGTACCTAGGTAATAAATCCTAGGTAATACATACAATCTATCATCTCCCCTATACAACGACCAGTCTGGACGAGTCTCTCTTCCAGATTTACTGCGTTAACTCTCCTCCTCCTCCCTCTATATCTCTTTCCTACTGTCTAGTCTGGGGAGGATTTTTCCAGTAGTCGAACATGCCTGTAATTATTACATTTCTGCCATCCCTTATAATGTCCCGTCATGAGGTATGCGATGTCCTAAGTTAATGTCACTGATTCAGGCAGACATGCAGTTCCCCACAGCCGCTCTGTTCAACTGTTGGTTTAGCAGATTAAAGGGTCGGTAGTGATATCGTAATAGTACCTGATCTCCGTTCTTACATGCAGTGAGCAGCTTCTGTGAAAGGCCTCCGTGAGTTACCGTGAACACTCGTTCACAACACACTGAAAGGGTTAAGCGGACCATACACCCCATATCAATTGTGGGTAATGTACGTACCACTACACCTTCTGCTGCACACACAATCAATAGGCAATATGCCAATGCCCGCTGCGCATAAGAACACCATAGCATAACACTCAATTACCATATGATAATAATAATAATGGGGACAACCCGTTGCTGTAAAGTTGGAACTGCGACTAACTAACTAACTAACTAACTAACTAACTAACTAACTAACTAACTAACTAACTAACTAACTAACTAACTAACTAACTAACTAACTAACTAACTAACCACCATATGACAATTTGCATATGACAAATAACATCTCAAACATCCTATACACATAAAGTATAGTAATTCAAAATAGACATATAATGTTATTCCTACAAATGGCATAACAATTAGTTAGTAATATTGTATACATACAAAATGATACATAAAAAAGTCTCATTGAAGTAACCACACAGAACAGCCACATTGCTGATCTGCCCGGTTTAATCCCTATTTAGCCACCGCCGTGGTAAGATTGAGAGAAATATAGTCCGTGTATATAGTCCGTATAGTTCTGTACAACAAATGCACACAACAAAAAGCGACTAGGCTAGTTATATATGAGTGACAAGCATCTGACAAGACACATGAAACTTTTAAAATATATCTTGAAAATAGCCGAGATCTGCCTAACATAAGATTACTTGTCAGAAGAATAGCAGGGTTCCAAATGTTGCCGTTATGTAGCCGGGGGCGGGGTTGGGGTGAGCGCCCAACTTTGCATAAATACCCCATGGCTCGTGCATTCATCACCACTGCAGCAAAAGTCCAACTCCTAGTCTTCTCGTAGTGGACTTGTTTTAACTAACAGGAGAAGGACGGCATCATCAACATTTGGGGAAGATACGTAAATAACATTAGATATGCAGATGATACAGTCTTGATTGCAGAAAATGAAAAGGACCTGCGACATTTAGTAGATGCGGTTGTTGCACACAGTGAGTAACTATGGGTTAGAATTTAAATGTAAAAAGACACAGATTATGGTCGTCACTGGGAAGAAGGAAATACCACATGTGATATACGAGTAAATGCAAAGCAAGTTAATCGGTACAGTTATCTCGGAACAGTAATAACATCTGATGAGAGATGCCTTGAAGAAGTTAGAACAAGAATTGCCATTGCGAAGGTAGCTTTTTGCAAGATGACAAACATACTGACCAATAAAAAGATATCAATTGAAACGAGAAAAAGAGTGTTGACGTGCTACATCAGTGGTTCTCAACCTTTTTTGGCCCGTGCCCCCCTTCACCATATTATTAGGACGTCATCCCCCCCCCCCACCATATTTTTAGAATGTCATTCCCCCCCTTTCGTATTTCCTCCCTAAAAATTCCCCCCTGCCCCTACACAGTATACGTAATAATTGAAGCTAAATTTCATAGCACATACTAAAACAAGTCTAGACATCTACATAAAACGTGATTTGTGGATCTACTTGCGTTATAAAATGAATTTCAGAAGGGTGATACGTACAGAACCGTAACGTATGAAGGGAAAAACAATATCAAGTAATCGGTTCTTGTATTAACGCAATCTAGAAATAATCCTAATTCTTCCCCCCCCCCCCCGGAAACCCTAAAATTCCCCCCTGAGGGGGGGGGGGTGATTACCCACCGGTTGAGAACCACTGTGCTACATAGTACCTGTACTTTTGTATGAATGTGAAGCGTGGATGTGAGCAGTCAAGCTGAAAAACATCTGATGGCTGTGGAAATGTGTTTTCTGAGGAAAGTGCAAAGAATACCATGGACAGACAGAAAAACCAATGAACAAGTCCTTCAAGAAACAAATGAAGATCGTAAACAGATTAGAGTCATTAGACGTAGACACTCAAAATTTTTTTGGCATGTTATGAGAAGAAATGACTTGGAGAACTTGGTGACAATTGGCAAGATCGAAGGGAAGAGACCAAGGGGAAGACCGAGAAGTAAATACCTCGATGGCATGAATACATGGCATGGTCGAGACAGGAACACGGAGCTGATCCACTAGTCTGGTGATAATGTGAGATGGCAAAACATAACCGTCCACGCTTATCGGCATGACACATGATGGTTGGATGGAAGGGGCGGCGTCGAGTTACTGGGGCCGAGAAATACCAAGAACGCTGTAGATGTGTATGCATGTACATGCATGCGCAGACACGTGTGTGCGTGCCTACACACCTATACTCGAGTAAGACCAAAGTCTGCTCTAGCAAATGAAAGGTGCGGAAGACGGAAGCAACCAGCCAGGAGGCGCACAACAGAAATCAGGATGCCACGCAATCACGCCATGACATGTCGACTACTGCTAAATGTTATGATGCTCGCCCTGCTTTGGACCCCCAGGCAGGTGCAGTGCCAGGCCCTATGCCTCAAAAGGGTACAACCACAGCTACTGGAGGTCCTTCTCAAAGTCCCGTGGAGCCAGGGGACCTGAGAATAGAGCGTCTGGCCATTCCAAACAAAGACTAAACATGATGCACTGGAATGCGGAGGGAGTCAGCAACAGAAAAATAGAACTAGAAAACGTTTTGGACCAGGAAAACGTAATCGTGTGTTGCTTGCAAGAAACTCACCTCGACGAAAATATAGCCGTCAAAATCAAAGGCTACCAGTGTTACAGATCTGACCGAAAGGACAGGCGAAAGGATGGGATACTGACCCTTGTAAAAATAATATCACTGCTTCCTATATTGAAGTTTACATGGAAGGGGCTGAGTATCAAACACTTAAACTTAAGACAGGCAATACAGACCGTCATCTGATCAATTACTACTATCCAAGTGACCGCCCACAGACACTGGGCACACTACCATTAAAAGAAAAAAAAATGATTGTGTGTGGCGACTTCAACAGCCACTCGTAGAGCTGGGGCTATGATCACATGGACCAGAGAGGAAAGAGACTAGAAGACTGGCAGGATGAGAATAGATTCATCTTGATTAACAAGCCGTCCGACCCACATGCTTTCTACTTGAGATCATGGCACACTACAACTACACTTAACCTGGCGTTTCATTCACCAGACCTGGAGTGGAACATTACACGAATTGGGAACTTCCGGTTTCAAGATGGCGACGGACGGTCGGGCTGTTTTGTGATCGTTAACTTTTTTCGCGTAGGAGATGGATGTATTCATGTCTTGCGTGTAATTTGTGTGCCAGGATGTAAAACCAGGAGTTTCTACTCAAGATCTGCGTGGATGCTACGGAGTTTCGTGCATCGAGCGAAGCAATACTTGAGTCAATTTTTCACAGCGTGAGTGGTTTCTGTTGTGTTCGGTGTTTCAACATGGCGGAACAACGTGTGTTCTCCGAGCGGTCAGCAGTCAACCTAACGAGGCGGCGTGGGCGCCGGGCAGGCAGAAAGCGACAAGGTAAGCGTGATGGTTTAAGACGTTTTAGACTCCAGCGTCACCGTCTAGGACTCAGGAATATCCGTATTCTGTATTGGAACTGCGCCAGCGTAAAACAACGGGGCTCTATTTTAGAAACCCTGGTTTACAGGAACAACATTGTAGCACTCCAGGAGACGAGACTGGGCGATCAGCTACTCCGAATTGCCGGCTTCAAATGTTTCTACAACAGACGACATCTGGGAATGGCGATTCTCGTTCGTGACAGCATGGTGGCGTCAGAGCTAGACATGTCCAGTTGGGACAGTGACGATATACAAATACAAGCGTTGAGAGTTCAATCCAGTATACCATTCGTGTTGGTTAATGTCTATGCCCGCAACGCGAGTATGGATTCCCAGAAGTGGCAGTGCTTAAGTGACATATTAGGTCACGAGAGAAATGTTATTTTCTGTGGCGATTTCAACGCTAAAGGCAGATCATGGGGAAACATTTCCTCCAACACACAAGGGGAGGAGCTCGAGACTGCACTTGAAACCATTGACCTGGTTTGTATCAACAGTGGCTGTGTCACCAGGACAGCAAGCCGTCCAGGCGATGAGGACAGTGCTATTGATCTGGCGCTGGTTTCACCTTCACTAACTACAGTGTGTAGATGGGATGTCCTAGGACACCAGGGCAGCGACCACCACCCTTGCAGCATATTGGTGGAGAAAGGCAGAACCAGGCAGCACAAGCTAAAGGTAAAGACATTCCAGTATGACAGTACAGGGCAAGATGTGGTGAGTAAAATAAGACGTGACAAGCGCAGAAAGCTTCAGGGCAGGAAAAAAAGCTGGGAGCAGCCACCTTGGTGGAATTTCGAGGTGGAGAAGACTTGGGTGGATAAGCGTATTGCTGTAAGGTAATGGCAAAATGCCAAGAAGAACAGAGCTGGTCATCCTAGTCCCTGCATGCACTTAGAAAGAGAGATGCACACAAAAGTAAGCTATTTCAAAAAACTGGTCAAGGTGGTTAAAAGCGAAAAATTGGCAGAGGTGTGCCAAAGAGTAAGCACAGACAAGTCACTGAAATTGTTCTGGCGACTACATAAAAGCATGAGTGGTGTAGTCAAGAATAAGAGCATTTCTGACTTCCAAGGTGCTGACCTCATCTGGCAGAGGACTGACGAGGACAAGGGCAAAGCCCTCTTTGAACGCTATCTAGAGCAGAGCAACCAGACAGACATGGGAGGCCGATATCTGGCCAAGAAGGTCACCTCAGACAGGTGCATTGCCCAGAACACTTCGGATGAAGACACAGTGACAGTGAAAAAAATCAAGGCTGTGCTTCGACGATCAAAAAACAGCGCTCCAGGGCCTGATGGCATTAGATACGACGACATCAATAGGTGTACCGACAACGAGCTAGACAAACTAGCAGACATGTACAACAACAGTATAGGGAGTGCTAGCATCAAGGAGGAGTGGTTACACAGCTATCTGATTCCCTTGCCGAAGCCTGACAAAGACCACACAAAAATTCAGGGATATCGAATTATAACCATGCAGAACA
The DNA here is from genome assembly GCA_014155875.1 of Cepaea nemoralis. Classification (NCBI taxonomy): domain Eukaryota; kingdom Metazoa; phylum Mollusca; class Gastropoda; order Stylommatophora; family Helicidae; genus Cepaea; species Cepaea nemoralis. The sequence continues at coordinate 298,239 of JACEFZ010017893.1, forward strand.
CAATAGGCCAGCTGCTGGAGAAGGTAATTGCCAGGAAAATATCACGCCAGCTAGAGAGGCAAGGTGTTTTCCCACCTACCCTGGGTGGGTACCGTCCAAAAAGAGAAACCTGGACCAATGCAGCAGTTTTTGCCCATGATGTCTATGAAGGTTTCCACTCAGGCATTGAAACCTTTGCTGCAGCGGTTGATCTTGAGGACGCGTACAACAGAGTACCATTGGATTTTTTAATGCTTCAGCTTCTTGAACTCAAAGTAAGTCCATTCCTCCTTAGTTGGATCGCTGCAGCCCTCTTCCAACGGAAAGTAGTTTTTAGATGTGGCAGTTGGACTTCGGAACCAACAACAATATATCCTGGCCTACCACAGGGATCACCATTATCTCCGGTACTGTTCAACGCCTACACAGTGAGAATCACCAGTGAGCAGATCACTGGACCTGGCAGGATATTGTCATATGCCGATGATGTTTTAGTGTATCGTCAGGGTAAGGATAGAGAGCAGGTTGCTGTGGAACTACAAACCGAACTCAATCGCATAAGTACTTTGTGTGATGAAGCTGGGGCAATGGTCAACCCAACAAAGGCAACAGTGACTTGGTTCTCGTTGAATAATCATATTGTCAACACTCCAACACTAACTGTAAAGCTGTGTTCAGAGACGGTGGAAAGAACGCAGGCAATGAATTACCTGGGGATACGGTTTCTTCTTTGCGTTCATCCGGAGTGATTTTTTCAGATGTGATTGCGGTGTGTCTGGTTAGGCACCCTCGGGTCGAAACCCTCAGGCCAACACATCCGACTTTTAGCGTGCATTTTTGACCAGATTAGCAATCCTGGGAGACTCTCACTTTTGTGGTACCGTCCACATCTCAGCTGGTCAAGTTGGAACAGTCGAAGACTACACGGTCATCCCTCAAGTGAAGGCAGGGACAGTCCATAGCATTTTCCGCCATCCTGGGTGGCTTCCATAATTGCAGAGCCGGCACATAACGCTCTGGTGCTGGGTTTACCGAGGGAATCGTCACGTCCTGCTCATGGCTGTTTTAATTCCTCACTTCAATATATTGGGCATTTCGCTCGCCCTGGGCCGTTCCTGAACAAACCAGTCAGCTCTGCGGTTGGTTTCCACTAAGCGAGTTTTCGGACATGTGCTTGTCCCTGTACCCATCAGAGCTGTTCCAGGCACGGCGGACATTCGGAAAACTACCTAGTCAGAGCTGTTCCGAACAAGAGCGGCATTCGGAAACTAGGTAGTCAGAGCTGTTCCTAGCACGAGAGACATTCGGACGAGACATTTCACTCGGACGTAATTGCGTAGTGTCAATTTTTAGTTTGCCACCCGTAGGACGACACTTCCGACTTCCGGCGGGCATTTTTTAATGCGGTTAACCTTCCTCTGATTTCGAGGCACGTTAGACTGTTGTGATGTCGCCCACATCTCAGCTGGTCAAGATAGAACGACCAACGACATCGCGGTCGGCCCTCAAGGGAAGGCAGGGGCAGACAATGGGCAGTCCCTCGCTATCCAATGAGGCTTCCATAATTGCAGAGCCGGCACATATTGCTCCGAGACTGGGCTCACCCGAGGAGTTGCCACGTCCTGCTCATGGCTGCTTCAGTTCCTCACTTCCATGTATTGGGCATCTCGCTTGCCACTGGTCGCTCAAGTGAGCTCCAGGGGCGGTCAGACTTTTGCTTTTGACTTTGGACCACGCAATAGGTTCGCTCGCCGTGCGTTCCATTTCGCGTTATTGAGACGTTTCTCCACTTTTATCTACACTCTCTATGAGTTAGATACAGACAGTTTTCGTAACCATTTCCTTCGACTGGGGCATTTTACTGACTTTTTGTACTCGCTCACGAGGTAGGCTACATGTGCTGCCGGCTCAGCACTTTACCTTCGTGCAGCAGTCAGTGAGAAACGGCCAGGCCATCTCATCCGGGAATCCAACATATCCCTCAGCTGAGAGCCTTCAAACAAGTGTCAGAACTGGGCATGTAGCTTGCTCAGTATCTCGATTCCAATTTTTCGGTAGGTGGATATCGGCCCGACTCTCAGATCCGAGGGTCTGTGGCTTAGAGGCGTTCAGCCTAAACCCTCGACAAAGAGCCTTAGAGTATTGTCCGAAACAAGAACTGCCTTCATGCGCCTGATTTAAACTTTTGACTGCTATCCTCAGTCTCCTGCAGAGCAGCAGGTTGTGTCTCTCTTAGTCTGGTCCCTATCCCATACGCTGTCCGATATGTAGTTTTCACCCATCGGCAAGCACATGGGGTCAACGGGACACTCAAGCTCCCCCACCACGGCAAGGTGGAGACACATCGGGGGAGGGGATACGGTTTGATCGAAGCCTTGCTTATAATGAGCACATAGACCAGGTGATAACAAAGGCCATGCGGGGGTTGGCTGCGATGCGGGTGATGGCGGCAGCAAACTGTGAGCAGAGCCATCTATGTCTTTTGTACGAGGGACTGGACATGTCTGTTTTTGAGTATGCAATGGCAATCCTGACTCTCAGCAGTAAGCAGATAGAAAGAATGGAAAGGATACAGAATCAAGCTATGCGCATTATTCTTGGATGTACAAGAGATACAGCATGCAGGGCGAGGAGAGGTCTATCCGAAGAGAATGGTTGCTGCCTATGTAGCGGTCTCGACTGGCAAAGATTAGTTTCATCTTCGTGCCAGGGCATGCGAGAGTACAAGGAAATGAGCGGGCTGACAAGCTCGCAGATGAGGCTATGGTGGAGGGCGGACGCGCCATGGACCAGGCTGACATTCTGAATGCTCTACGAGAAGTAAGACTTTTGCGTGAACCAAGTGATGACTGTGAATCTACAACCATGGCCAGACTGCGAGAACAGCAAATTAAAAGAGGGGTGGCCAAACAAGAACAGTACGCAGGAAGCCAAAGAAGATTGATAAACCAACACAGAACTGGTGTCGTTAGCCGCAACACGCTGCGGGATTTGCTGAGGAGGGGATCCGAGCACTTATGGACTGAATGGTTCGATGTGCAATGAGGATGATCTTTCGACTAAATAACTAACTATTACACGAATTGTTGGGAAATCTTTCTAACTGGAAAATGAGATTGTAAGTGAAAGCAGCACCCTTTCGAGGTGGAACTACAAGAAAGCAGACTGGGCAATGCACAAGCATCACCAGCATACTGGTTAGAAACCTGAATACTGAGAAAGACATAAATAGTCATTGAAGAGTTTGGGAAATGCATACTACAGGCAACACAAGAAACAGTGCCAAGAGGAGCCCGTAAAATTATGAACCCTACTGGAGTAGAAAACTGAAAAAGTTGCATAATGATGTGGAAGTGTGTAGAACGCAAGCAGAGGCCAAACCCAGCCAAGAGCACCACAATACATATCAGCACGCAAAAGCCAAATTTCAAAGGGCCAACTTGCAGGCTAGACTGAAAAGCTGGCAGGAAAAAACAGAGATACAAGGAAGTTGTGGAAGCTAATAAAACAACTTAACGATGAGGGCACAAGGAGAAACTCAAAAATTGCACTACATAAAGATGGAAACATCTTAACAGGAAAGCAAGCAGCTGACCATTTCGCGGACTCATTCGCACAAGATAACAATATTGAAATTAGGCCAGGGAAACAACAAGAGATTCGAGAGAAATTGTAACATAAGGACAGAATGAAACAGTACATGAGGTTCTGCAGGTACCTATCACAATCAGCAAACTGGAGCTAGCCATATCAAAACTGAAAATGAGAAAGTCACCAGGAGCTGATGGTGTCTCCAATGAAATAATCAGGAACCTAGGAACAGAGGCCAAACCAAAGCTGTTGCAGATCTTTAATAACAGCTGGACAAGACCTTAGGCAGTGCTCCACAAGCCTGGAGAGAAGCAAGCATGATACCTCTCCTAAAATCAGGGAAAGATAGTTCCATTGCCTCCAGTTACAGACCAATTAGTCCTCACCAGCTGTCTCTGCAAACCGATGGAACGCATCATCAATTACAGACTGCAGTGAAAGTGAAAGTTGAAAGGGAAAACATCCTTGTGCCACAATTGGCTCGATTTAGGCAGTGCTACTCTACGGAAGATCAGACAACATACCTCTCTCAAGAAATTGAGGATGCATTCCAAGAGAAGAAGCTGGTGCTTGCTGCGTGGATAGATCTGAAGAAAGTCTTTTACAAAGTCTGGAAAGAAGGTCTCATAAACTGAGAAACTATAAAGTCAATGGAAGGATGCACAAATGGGCGAAAGTATACTTGCACGACAGAAGAGCCCGAGTACAGATAGATGGACTCAAGAGCAAGAAAGTACTACTGCGTCACGGTGTTCCCCAGGGCGGATTCTTGTCCCCCACACTTTTTCTCATCTTCATCAATGATCTTGTTGCTAATCTACCGCATGGAATTAAAGCGGCAATGCAGATTAATGACCTGGTTCTATGGAGCATAAATGAACATGCATCAGTGGCCACCAGAACGCTACAAAGAGCTGTAGATGCAATTGTTGCATGGGAAAATAGATGGTGTGTCAGCATAAGCACTGACAAGTGCAGCATCACTCTATTTACCCTCTCTCCAAAACAAAAGGTAGAGATCATCCAGATAAATGGAATACCCCTTAGATAAGATACAGAACCAACATACCTTGGAGTAACATTTGATAGCAGGCTGACAAGGAGAAAGCACATCAACAAAGCAGTAGCAAAAGCCAGAATGAGAATAGCCATCCTGAGACGACTAAGTGGAACTACATGTGGAGCCTGTGGGAAAATACTTAGCAAAGTTTATCAACAGCATCAAAAACTACACTACAAGAGCTGGACAAGGTGCAAAATCAAGCACTTAGAGTCACCACAGGAGGAATGAGATCAAACCCTATAGTGGAGATGGAGAAGATGGGGAGGACACAAGCACTGAGAGAGCGCAGAGATACGAAAACGCAAATACAAGCAGAAATGTTCGTCAGCTTGCCTGGCCACCCTATGAAGAATAGATTTGAAAACTTAGCTATGGAGTGGTTGAAAAGAAGCAGTTTTATCCACCAGGCGAAACGACTCTGCAGAGAAACCACCGATCTGCCCACAGTTGGTATCCTCCTGAAAACTATTCCAGAGCGAACTCCGTGGAAAGGTAAACATAGACTATCACTTCAAATCCTGACAAAAGTGAGAGGAATATTTGACAAGGAAAAACAGAACAGTGTACAGCGCGAAACAGCCACTCTCAGCTTCCTTGATGAAGAATACTCACAGGACCTCTGGATCTGAGTCTACACAGATGGGTCAGCACAAAATGCTGTTAGAAATGGAGGAGCGGGAGTGTACATAGAATACCCCAAAAATACTAGAGACACGGCCATAGTACCAACATAAAATTACTGCCATAACTATGATGCTGAAATTGAGGCAATCAAGATTGCAACAGAGAAATTACTAAATACCAGCCATGGTACACAACACGTAGTGCTATTGACAGATGCAAAATCAGCACCCGAGGCGCTCCTGTCTGGAAAATTGCCAGTACTAAGGACACTACTTTCTGAACTTAGCAATCTGCATAAGGTCACCATGCAGCGGATACCATCCCGCTGTGGAATACCCGGAAACGACAGAGCTGATTGAATGACTAAGGAAGGAGCAAAAGAAGAACGGCCTGATGTGTCCGTTCCATACCACCAATAGAGAGAATGATCAAATGAGTCAGAAAGCCACCAAAAACCTGCTCAAGATGACTACCACATTATGGACAGACCAGAACAAGTCATTATTCTGTGCCTCATAACAGGACACAATAGACTACGCAACCACATGTGTACAAAATTCAAGATTGTTGAATCAGCCATGTGCACATGCAAATTGGCGTCGCTGACAGCAGAGCACATACTCCAAGACGGCCCAAAATACAACTTATTTAGGCACACCTTCTGGCCTAGAGAGAAAACAGTGGAAGATAAACTGTATGGACCGATGAGTGAACTAAAAAAGACAGTTTAATTCATACAAGAGACAACATTGCAGTTATAGACATATTTCAAGCGAACGAAAGAAGAAGAAGAAGAAGAAGAAGAAGAAGAAGAAGAAGAAGAAGAAGAAGAAGAAGAAGAAGAAGAAGAAGAAGAAGAAGAACATATTTCTAGCAATATATTGTATACTGAACTGAGAAAGAATAGTGCACAATCAAGTAACATGAGACAATGATAGTTCATGAAATGACCAAGGTCAGACATCGACTGAAAGTCCATACGTCTAAGTTACTAGGAAATAACATTCCTAGGAATACAAACGGATACTAGGAGATAGTTCATACCTATTTCAAAATTGTGCGAATCTAAAGTGAATCGCTTGCTTGCTTGCTTGATTCAAATACAAAACTTCCAAATTCGGCCTCGTTCAATCTGCCTCTTCAGCCTTGGTCAGAGTCGAGGTCCGTAATTTTTGTGGGTGATTTTATCGTTTTTGTCTGTGCCTTCTTACGAGTGAGTCCTAAACGTTTGTGACTGTGACATCAGCTGGGTGAGGGTAGGCCGGCATGTTATCCTGTGTGTCCGTCTCCTTTGGTGGTTTCCTTCATCAGTGTTGGCTACTTGTGCGTTTCGCTTGGCTGGGTGCAGTCCTTATAGGACTTTTTATTTGGCCCTTTTGCCTCCTTTTTTGTGTATTGTCTTTAGAAGTTTTTCAGTGTTTTAATTTTCTTCCTTGCGTCGGTTTTATCTTTCGAGTTTGAGTTTCTGTTGCCTTTCGATTTCTTCCTCCGTGGTCAGCCATGGGACGATTTCTCCGTCATCAAAATAGTATCCACATTCGTGTTCGTCATCATAGAATAAATATGGGTATTCTTCAGAGGTATGGCAGGATATTGTTTTCCCCTTGATTTTCTTGGGATTATTGTTTTCCTTTTCTTACCTGCGCTTTTTCTATTCCTTTTGTCTGAAATCCTCCCTTCTTGCCGATTCTAGGCACTCCTCCAGGGTAGGTGCAGGTGGGTACACTGTGCCGTCGACATGCTACCATGGTCGGTTTTATTCCGATGTCTGTCGGGATATTGATTTCCCCTTGAGTTTCTCGGGTGTCGTGGTTGAGCTGCTGGCTTTAGCTTCCTGTTCCGGCTCGGTAATTTGTTGGGTGCCATCTTGCGGCTTCTGTGTGGTCTTTTCCGTGGCTTCTGATGGTTTATTTGGAATTAATTCCATTTCAGCTTTTAGTAGTTCTCTTTCTGAATTAATGGTTCGTAGAATTTATTTGTTTTCCTTCTTCATCTCGGCGATATGTTCCACTTCTTGCTTGATGTTTTGCTGAATCTCCTTTATTTCTGCCAGCAGTTTTTTCGTTATCGCTGGTCGGAGTCGGCGTTAGAAGTGCCTTGACTTGCTTCTTCAGCTAGTCTATCTTGGTTTGCAGTTGATCTCTTTCAGCTTGTGATATACCTTTGGCTGTCTCGCAACTCCGTATTGCTTCCTTGTATGGTGTCTTTGTGATAATGGCGATCTTTAGAACGTCTCGGTGTTTTTGGAGGTACAGGACAAGTATCTTGCTCCATGCTTGCCCAGGCAGTTGGCGCACGTTCTCTTGTTGTTGGGTGCTCGGAAGTTCGTGCCCTGTTTGGCCAGCGGGCACTCCTTGAAGGCGTGGTGATCGACGCAGTATTGGCAGATCTCTGTCTTACTGCGACATGTTGCTCTGCTGTGGCCGGCCCTCTGGCATCTTCAACATTGAGTTATTCTTGGAAAGAATCCTTCAGGCTGTTGTATTTTCTTGTTTATCGATACATGGCGTGGTATCTCGCTGCCCTTAGTCGTCACCACCGCCAGCGTCGAAGGGATCTTTGAATGCGTTAGAATCCGCTCCGCCTTCAAGATTCGGATGTGTTGATTCTCTTCTTTCAGCTGCTTCAGGAATTGTTCGTCTGACAGCTCCACTTGAATACGTTTAACAACCCATCTGACTGTCTTTGAGTCGGTGTTTCCGACTCTGGTGTCTTTCTCCTCCTTCTACTCAGCTGTCTTGGCTCTTGTCTGTGGTGGGTTGTTGTCGTCGATCTTCCTCGTGGTGGCTTCAGTAATAGCTGTAGTTTCAGATTCTTTGTTGCAGCTCACATGTAAGCTTTCTCCGCTCGTCATCTTTACGGTTTTGACGGCTCCCATGCTGGACATCTGTGAGTCTGGTGTTGGTCTTGCGGCGTGACATTTTCCTCACCCGTATCAGACTTCTTGAACTGTTCAGGTAACTAGTTCTTCGTAGCGCTCCGCTAGAGCGAATGATGATTGAATCGATTCCGATTCCGATTCCATTTCAAAAACAAAAATTCCAAATTCGACCTCGTCTAACCTGCTTCATCAGCTGTGGTTATTGTTGAGGTACGTGGTTTTTGTGGGTTTATTCACCCTAATTCTTGTCTTGTGAGTCCTAACTCGGACTGGTTATGTAGCGTTTGTGTCTGTGACGTCAGCAGTGGTCGGCGGCTATCCTTTGTGCTCTTCTGTTGTTATGGTTTTCTTTGTTAGTGTAGGCTCTTGGCTCGTCTGGCTGCAGTCCTTATAAGGACTTTTCGTGATCCCACTCCAGCTGGGGGATAGGTCGGCGGCTGTCCTTTGTGCATGTTTCCTTTTTGTTTTCGTTGTTGGTGCAGGCTCCAGGCTTGACTGGTTGCAGTCCTTAAAAGGACTTTTTATTTGGTATTTTATTTCATTTTTTGTGTATTTTCTGTAGGACCTTTTCGACGTTTTCATTTTCCTCCTTGTTGCGTTTGCGTATCTGCTGCCTAGCGTTTTCTTCCTCCGTGGTCAGCCATGGGACGATTATACCGTCCTCGATATAGTACTCGAAGTCGGCCTCACAGTTGTAGTGTACTACTGGGTATACCATCGGTTTCCCCCGGAGTTTTTTAGGCTTCTTCTTTTCTTTTTCTTCCCAGCGCCTTCTGAATTCCTCGCGCTTGAGTTCCTCCTTGTCGACTGGGCATTCTGTGCCTCCTTCAGAGATCCGACGGTATAGTAGTTCCCTCTTGGGCGTTGTGGTTGGGCTGCTGGCTTTAGCTTTCGGTTCAGGCTCGGTATCTTGGTTTTCATCTTGCGGTTTCTCTGTGGGTTCTTGTATGGATTCTGCTGGTTTGCTTTGAAAGAGTTCCATTTCAGCTCTATGCAGTTCTCTTTCGGTCTTGATCATTTGTAGGATTTCTTCGTTCTCCTTCTTCATCTCAGCCATGCGCTGGATCTCTTGTTTAATGTTGAGCTGGATTTCTTTCATGTCGGCCAGCAGCTTCTCATTATCGCTGGTCGGAGTCCTCGTCAGCAGTGCTTTGACTTGTTTCTTCAACTCGTCTATCTGCTTTTGAAGTTGATCTCTTTCAGCTTGTGCTATACCCGTGGCTGTCTCGCCCCTCTGCATAGCTTCCTTGAATGGTGTCTTTGTGATGATGGCGATTTTTAAGACGTCTCTATGTCTCTGCAGGTACGGACAGCCCAGGTATCTTGCTCCATGTTTGCCCAGGCAGTTAGCGCACTTTCTTTTGTTGTTGGGTGCTCGGAAGTCCGTGTCCATCTTGGCCAGCGGACACTCCTTGAAGGCGTGGTGAGCGGCGCAGTATCGGCAGATTTCCGTCTTACTGCGACACGTAGCTCTACTGTGGCCGGCCTTCTGACATCTGGAACATTGCGTGATTCTTGGTATGAATCTCTCTGGTTGCTGCATTCTCTTGTTGAATGATACAGTGGTCGGCATCTCGCTGCCCTCCGACGTCACTACTGCCAAGGTTGTAGGTATCTTGGAGTAGGTGAGAAGCCGCTCCGCCTTCAAGAATCGGATGTGAAGATTCTCTTCACGTAGCTGCTTCAGGATTTCTTCATCTGTCATCTCCACAGGAATCCGCTTGACAACCCATCGGACTGTTTTTGAGTCGGTGTTTCCGACTCTGGTGTCTTTCTCCTCCTTCTCTGCTGTCTTGGTTCTTGACTGTGTTGGGCTGTCAATCTTCTCCCTCGTGGTAGCTTCAGTAATCGGTGTAGTATCAGGCTCTTTGATGCAGCTAGCAGGTGGGCTCTCGACGTTCTTCTTCTTGTTGTCGGCTCCCACGCTGCACATCTTGGCAACAGCGTGTTTCTTGTTGTTGGATTTTCCACGTGACATATTCCCGCTGATCAGGCTTCTTGACAGAATAATGCGACTTGTGATTGAATCGATCTATGCACGAGCATTTATACTAAGTACGATAAACGCCCTTAATCTCTTTGGCACCTCCCTGTCTGTTTCAAGTTACTTGCTTGCTTGCTTGCTTGTGTTCGTTGGCTTCAACTCCAACGCGAAGTCCTGTATGTCGGATGAAGACATCCTGTTGTCCAACATCAGTGTGATATCATACAGGACCTGAGGTTTGCGTGAGTATCCGTTGTCCCATGTCTGGCTTATTGGTGTGCAGACTGGTGGTTCCTCGCCGTACAGGCAGACACTCTCCGGCTTCAGAGGAATCGGCGATCCTACTGACTTTAGCCAGGACTCTGAAGGGACCTGTTGCCCAGGACGCTCGACGAGGACGCGTCAATAGGTCTTGGCCAGTATATAACCCGGCCCTGGTGCCTTGGAAACACCTCTGCGTTGCCTCCATTCAATCACAGCCTCTGGCGTTCCTTGTTAACGCACCCCTACACTTCTTTCACAGTGTAAACTGAATTATCTGTTTAATTGCCCTTAGGCCACACTATGTGGCCGGCCGTCCGTCTCTGTTATCATTCTGACACCCTGCACTTTCTACAGGTAATTTATTGCCTCTAGTCAAGTGTCAGGCCGGTTCGCACATGTGACGTGGCAAGGGTCGTTCCCGGAGAGAAGGCGCCAGTGTGTCTGTGTGGTTTTACCACTCTTGTGATAACAAACACAGACTGCTTGCGTCATGCGCTCAGCGCAATACGGTGTCATATCTGGATAACAGCTGCAAAGCGTGATTTTATTCCTTTATTTCTTCCTTTCTTTCTTCGTTGAATACTTCCCTGTAGGAATTCTTTTTGGTGCACTCGCGGCATTCTGTCACAGTATTCCATCTCCTAGATGGGCTGCTGTTCTCAGCTAACGGTCCCCATCTACCCTGGGAAAATAGGGTATGGCACCTAGACTTGCTTGGTGAACACGTCTCTGAGCATATGAGATATTTTCTAAGGATTTCATATCCCAATCTGCAATCCCAACTCGCCCTCTGTGCCAGTCGCCAGTTGGTCCGCGACTGCATATTGGCTATTCGCAGCTAGCTCCTATTTCTAGAGCCGTTCCACGTTCCGCTGAATCGGAAATAATCGGCCCAGGTTTACCCAGGTGTTACATTGCTGTGTGTGCATTCATTGTATGAGATGTTATGTCACTTTTAGAGATGTTTAAAAAAAAAAAAAAGAGAACAATTAAGTTATATGTATGTTGTTTTTATTTCGTTTGTTTGGCTTAACTAGTGTAGACTAGTTGCTGTACACAGTAGTCGACTTTGTGCCTCATGTGTGCATTGAGTTGTTTATGTTGACTGGCTTTCACAGAATACTGTTTAGGTTTTACAATTTTATTTCCCAGATCTCTGCACAAGAACCTACACAATTTTCCTTCTTTTCTGTCTGTCTTCCACTCTCCACCACTACATCTCTTCATCTGCTTTAAATCCCTTTTATTATTCTGTTATTCCTTACTTTTGAGTTTGTATTGGCTCTGTGGAGAAGGTGTTACGAACGCAATTCGTAATCCTGCATACCGTGTTCGAAACACAGCTGCGGGTAATTTGGCAGCAGACTGCCTTGCGTTGGTTTTTATAAAATGGTATGAGTGCCGATCGTTCACAAAGCAATGGTAAACTACTGAACGTAAACTTGCCAAGGAATCACAAACAACCCAAAAATGCTGGGGTTGACTGCAACGTCCTGTAAATGATATGCAACTAACTTTTAGCTTTTTTAAACATTTCTTTCTTTACCTAATGTACACTCGTCTTTCGATTCTCCCTTCTTCAGTTAGTCCAGTAATTTACCATTAATTTCTAAACGGATGACATCTCTTACTAACGAAATCAACACAATGTGTCTGCTTCCAAATAACTGAAATCGAAACCTCGACTCGGTATGTCGGGAGATAATGAAGCATAGTTCCAGAAGCCAGAGCGCGACAGTACATTAATGATAATACTGATGTGAATTCATTCTTAACCATATGTATTATTTAATGTTGTCACAAGGATCAGATGTTAAGAAGGCAGTGTCTAGTCCACATGTCTGTGTTGGTGCGGATTGTTTTCCTTACAAGAGTTAGAGGCTATCAAACACTTATAGCAATGCAATTATTTTTAATGTTGATCTCTGTGCTGCTGGTGATGCTTCTGCGACTAACACACCCCATAAAACCTGCTCAATCACTCAGGTCAAGGTTAGTATTTGACATTCTTTTATAATTTGGGAGAACATTCAAACGAGAGAGAGAGAGAGAGAGAGAGAGAGAGAGAGAGAGAGAGAGAGAGAGAGAGAGAGAGAGAGAGAGAGAGAGAGAGAGAGAGAGAGAGAGAGAGAGTCAATGATAAAAGTAATAACAATAACTGTAGATTCTGTAAGAGTGTCTAAACACAGTTATCCTCCATATGTGTATAAGTTGTTTTTACATTAATAAGTCCGGTTCCGTATCAAAGGTGTTACAGACGAAGTTCGTAATCTCGCATATCCGCGTTCAAATCACAGCTGCAGAAAATTTGGCAGCATACCGCCTTGCGCTGTTTTTTAACGAAATGGAATGGGTGCAATGGCAAACTTGCTAAGAGATCATAACAGTAAAAATGATGGAGCTGACTGCGACGTCCTGTAAAGGATATGCAACTAACCTTTTAACCGTAAAAAGTGCACACAACAAACAATATTTAAAAGCTAATATTTTGTTTCGTGCAGTGTTTGTTTTCTTTTGTTGGTTAATTGGTTGTGAATCCGTTGGAAGACTTTGCGTTTTAATCCTCAAGTTCTCAACATCATCATCTGTCGCTTGTCGTCCCTGGGGGGTAAGTGGAATCAACAAGCACACCTGTAAATATCCTATTTCTCAGTTTCTCTCTGCTGGTGGACCTTTGTCTACATACCCCCCTTATTTAAAGTCTCTTGATCTCTCTCTCTCTCTCTCTCTCTCTCTCTCTCTCTCTCTCTCTCTCTCTCTCTCTCTCTCTCTCTCTCTCTCTCTCTCTCTCTCTCTCTCTCTCTCTCTCTCAGACAATATCCCTCTTCCCGTTCCTTCAGCACATAACCCCACAGACACAGGCTTCGAACAACATGATAAAACATTTAATGCAGAAAAGTGTAATTTGGGTGTGCGATGTATGAGTTTGGATATATGTGATGTAATCTATCTTGAATGTGCGACAGGATATAGTCTAGGATCAGCATCAGTTGTCATCATGATACAGCCATTCTCTTCACAAAGCACAGAACAGGAAATATTTCACCCAGCGGCGTCTCTCTGACTGATGATTGTTTTCTGGCCACTATGTTCTGGAAACTTTTGAATAATATAGTCTCCACTGAATTATAGGTTAGTTCGTGTTTTTCACTTATACACATTCGATAATCTGGAATATTTATAGTTCTTGTTAATGTCTGATTGTTTTCTTGATTGAGTTAATTAGGGTCCTTTAGTTCTACAAACACGATATACCTGTCGGTAATATATCCCTTGTATTGAAGAAGATAAACACCGATCCAACAATATATAGTCTATACACTGCGGTTTGTCACTCATGGAAAATGTTAATTATAGTCTTTTCCTTTCTCTATTTGGTATATTATATATTCCTGTTCATCAGTATATAGTTGTGTCAGCGACTTGCTCGCTACAGGGTTTTCAGGACTTCCCTACTTTTGCACCGCACGAAATAACAACTCGTGACATTTGCAAAAGGAATGCAATTTATTTAGAGCTGACAATTTAATGGCTCTGCGAGCGGTATGCTTCATTATCATTATACAACATGAATGCAATGAAGTGGTGAGAAATGATGCTAGTAATCACAATCTAAATCTACAGCCTAATATTTGACTATTGCCTAGAAACTATAGCATTTGTCAAGAACACGTCTACTCTCTACCGTCTCCAGTCGGGTCTGTCCACACGCTACACATTGCATGGTCAAGCACGGACGCTGTCCCCTCCGTGAAGTAGCTAGTCTTGCGTGCATGGAGTCCCAAGCACGCTGGCTTGTGAGCTAGAGTAACCGGGCACTTCACGGTTACTCGTAAGGCCAAGCTTCCCAATGGCTTGGGGGAAGCCCTCGCTCACTTGTACTTATTGGCCCCTTGGTTGACACTAATGTGTCCCCTTGTGAAGCTATTTATAGCGCTGGTGTCTCTCCTGTCTGGTGTCTCCCTACTAGACTTGTGTTAACTCTTATCAACTCTCTAAAGCCTGATTGGAGATTCTGACAGGCTCCCCTCCTCTCTGTGAAGTGTTACTTCCCTTTAACTCATGTTTGTAACACGTCTGGTCACAAAGAAAAATTGGCTGCTCCAATTTTGTCAGATATCCAATAAGTTATAAATATCTAGTTTGGGGATAGAACAACTCTCTTCTTCCTTTACTCACACTGTTCTATCTCTTCACTCGGCTAATTAAGTAGCCTATGTATCAGTATAGTTGGTTCTATAGATATCTTTGGGAATTGTTTTGAACCGGAACCGTTATCTTATGACTTATGTCCTGGCTTCCGTCGTTTGACCCTATGTCTTTTGACTTTCACCCATTGACTTCTGTCTCGACCTGTCCTCATATTGCCCGAAATGACAACCCAAATACAAGTTGACTCTGTTATGAGTGCAACACATGAGCATAAAATGTTCATGTTCCCATTAATATCCCCTCCAACTCATATACACACAGTTTTACTTTTCACCTTCTCGCTTCCGCTTGTGAAAAGCTATTTTCAATGTTACATTAAGGTTTTTAAGAAGTTATTGTGTCCCCTGAATTAAAGTTGTTGTTCTTTGAACCAAATAGTGTGTGCAACTTTTATGTGTTTGTTTTCCTGTTTGTTTGTGTGTTTACTAATAAACTACAGTGTACTTAATTCTCTAACCTGTGTATGCGGTAGTGTATTAAATGTGTGTGTTCCTTCGAGCGCCGTAAATCGGTTTATTGTGGTTACAAACGTTTGTTATTCTTATTTATGACTACAACTCCGCTTTCTGAAGCTCAAAGTACATTCCCTATCTAATCTATTAAAGTATGGCAGTAACACACATAAAAACTTGACAACACATGGGTTACACAGATGACACAGACAAGTCAAAATAAGACGTTTCCAGCGGTGGAAAAATTTTCCGCTTTCTTTCTATCTCGCTCTCTTTCTTTCAACGTTTACTAATTTTCACATTCTCTTCTCTCATTTATAACTCTTTCATACATCTTTCACTCGCTTTCATACTCTCCTTTTGCTCAAATATTCACTCGTCATTAAAATATGTTTCATAGCATCAAATACATGAACATTACATATTTACAATAAACGATTGGCTGAATTATAACAATATTCACGCCCAATGACTGTGCGTTTTGTTTGCACGTGTCATGTCTATACATAATATACACGGTTATGAGGATGGTTTGTCACCGATCCTGTAATAGTAACTAATATGATTTGGTGTGCTGTCCTACATTATCCCCAAGGGAAATAAGCTAACTAATTACTTTCATTTAAGAGAATTGGGTTAACTACCTTAAAGTGTTATTTGTAACAAAAGATGATGTTAATTCCTAAATGGTTAGGTTAGTTTAGAAATGATATTCTAGATAAATGAATTTATAAATGATTATGATTATGCGATGATAAACTAATGTAATATCTCACAATTGTATTTCTATCATTGGTGTTAACTTAAATGGTTTATTAACTAAATGATGGTGATTTCTAACTACCACATGACATAAATAAAGTTATATATGCATTTGAACATTTTGCAATTCACTTATTTATAGAAAAAATGAAGTTATGTGTACTGTTAATAAAATAATAATATACATATATCACAGTTACATTTCTATATCTAATTACACTAACTGAAGTCCTCCTTTCCGTTGTGAAGATGGAGCAATGTTCTTTGTAGACTATTATAACATAGTTCATTTCGGCAAAGTCTTCTATGCTCTCCTTCATGCATAGTGTATAAATATAGTTCCCTACTAACTTATGTAGGTTCATAGCTAACACATCAATGTTCCTCTAGCTTATGTGTGTGTCAGCGCATGTTACTTCTGCGTCTGTTCGTTACACTTCTCATAGCACTGTTACTTTCACACAGTTTACATGTTTGGCGATGATAACGCACTTACAGTGTATATTAATCACCACATACGGCACTGAGTTATCTAACATTTACAGTGTCACTGTTTCTGGTGATCTGTGGTCGATCCCTTCCTGCAAATCAGGTATTTCAATGGATGATGGTCGACTAAAAATGTCTGCAACAGTGTTAAATCTTCCCTTTAAGTGCTGGATGGTAAATGTGTAATTTTGAAGAATCAAAGCCCACCTGTAGATTCTGTTGTTGCTGGGAAGTCCAGACTGCATCACAGACAACGGAGAGTTATCGGTTTCGATCACAAACTGTGCTCCTGCCAAAAATCTATGACATTTCTTAACACAATAGATCAAACTGAGGCCCTCCAATTCTGATGCTGAGTATCTAGCTTCAGCGGGGCTAATCTTCCGACTTATGTACATTACTGGGTGGAACTTCCCTTCGTAGAACTGTCCTAGTATCCCAGATATGGAGATGGCACTCGCATCTGTGCCTAATTCTTTGGAAAATACGGTTCTTTGGATGTTCCACCGCTGTCTTCCACACTCACAAAATGATTGACTTGATAACACAATGGATGCTTCTGTTTAGTAGAGCATCAAAAATTAGACACACGCTTATGTTGTAAATACAAACTTATCTTTCATGCGAATGATGAATGAAAAAAATGTGAGAGATAATGATAAATGGTGTTAATGAATGAATGATATGATCGTCTGAATGATTGTTATGATATGTGAGATGATTCGTCGTATGACAGTCGATGTCGTCTTGTCCTCACTTACTGACTAGTTTGGTATAACTTCCTCTAGGCTTCAGTTCAGTCGCTAATCTATTTATTGACTCTGTAGAATGGTGACATTGATGGCTGTATCACACAAAATGAAATGTACACGATGGATAAGTTGGTAATATTCACTGATGATTGTATACATTTCTATTGATTTCTGTATAATAACACACTTTCAAATTAATTTTCGTAGAATTTCACACTTTATCGATTACTTTGGCTTCATTGTGGTTCACGCTCCACAAATGGTATGATCGTATAATTCACCAGAGAAAATTATTTCTGCCATATATGGAAACAAATTTACATTACTTTCAAATATTTAACACAGCAATGATGTTGAATCGTGCAATTGGATGCTGCTAGTTCAGAACTTTCTGATACCAATTGATAGCTGGCGTTGGTTCAGTGGTTTATGGCACCAATAGACTGTTGGCGTTGGTTCACTGGTTTCTGACACCAATTGACTGTTGGCGTTGGTTCACTGGTTTCTGACACCAATTGGGGTCATGCCTGTCAGCGAATTGCTCGCTATAGGGTTCTCAGGACTTCCCTACTTTTGCACCGGACGAAATAACAACTCGTGACATTTGCAAAAGGAATGCAATTTATTTAGAGCTGACAATTTAATGGCTCTGCGAGCGGTATGCTTCATTATCATTAGACAACATGAATGCAATGAAGTGGTGAGAAATGATGCTAGTAATCACAATCTAAATCTACAGCCTAATATTTGACTATTGCCTAGAAACTATAGCATTTGTCAAGAACACGTCTACTCTCTACCGTCTCCAGTCGGGTCTGTCCACACGCTACACATTGCATGGTCAAGCACGGACGCTGTCCCCTCCGTGAAGTAGCTAGTCTTGCGTGCATGGAGTCCCAAGCACGCTGGCTTGTGAGCTAGAGTAACCGGGCACTTCACGGTTACTCGCAGGCCAAGCTTCCCAATGGCTTGGGGGAAGCCCTCGCTCACTTGTACTTATTGGCCCCTTGGTTGACACTAATGTGTCCCCTTGTGAAGCTATTTATAGCGCTGGTGTCTCTCCTGTCTGGTGTCTCCCTACTAGACACACTTCCCTCACCTGTTCTCCCAACCAAAACACATTCGCCACCCACAAACATCCCCCACCAACCCACACATCACAGGCCCACCCACATACACATCCTAACCCACACATCCTATCCCCCACCCACACCTCCAACCACCCATCCCCCAGCCACATCTCCATCGACCACATATTCCCCACCCACGCACACACATCCCCCACCAACCCACACATCGCACATCCACTCAAACATCCCCAAACCATACACACACATTCCCACCAACTGACATCTTCCTACCCCGACACACACACACACACATCTCCCTAACCACATATACATCCCCAATCCACTCACACACACCCCAACACCCACACATACATCCTCCACCCACCCACACATGCCCTAACCCAATCCCCCACCACACACACCCCCACCCGCACATCACATAATCCTCTACCACGCAATATTCCCAACCCACACACCGCACACATATCCCTCACCAACACATCCCACACCCACATACCACCATGAATCCCCACCTACACACCACACAATATTCCCACCCACACAGATACCCTGACCTACACCCACCCCACATACCCCCACCCACACACACCTACCCCACGCACACAATATCCCCAACCAACACACCACGCACCTCTCCCCACCCACACATGCATTTCCCACTCATCCACCAACACACACACACACTCACGCACCCTCCACTTCGCACCCACCCACCCCCAACCAAACATCTCTCGATCATAATACCCATACCCACACACATCCTCCACCCACTCACGCATCCCACCCCGACACATACACAGCCCTCACCCACCTACACATCCCTAAGCCACTCACACACCCCCACCCACACATTCTCCATCCACGCACACGTCTCCCACTCACACACCCCCACATACTTCTCACAACCACCACACACCCCCTACTCACCCACACATATCTCCCACCCATACACACATTCCCTGCACCCATCACACACATCCCCACACCACACACTATCCCCCACCCACACACACATCATCACCCATACCACCACAAACATACCTCCCATAGACACACCATGCACACATCCCCCACCAACACACCGCACACATATCCCAAACCCACACACCATACACTTCTCCCCACCCGCCCTTACATCCCAAATCCACCCACACAATCCCCTACCCACACAACCCCGCCACCCACACATACTTTCCCAAACCATCCACACATCTTCACCCACCCACACATATTCCCCACCCAAACACACATCCCCCGCGTCCGTCCCATACACATATCCTCCACTCATACACACATCCCTCACACCCATTCCCACACCCCTACTTTCACCCCCACACATCCATCCACACATCCCACCAACACCCACAAATATCACTACCCACCAACACCCACACACCCCAACCCACATTCCCCCACCCACACATAGCCACACACTCACACACATCCTCCACACACACTCACACATCCTCACATCTAGACACATACACAATGCCTCACGTGAGCACTGAAACTAGTGTGAACAAACTCCCACACTTTACTCACACACATACACTGACAATTGTCCATACTAGCCATTTATTATACATTAAGATGTCAAAATACATAAAGATAGATAGAGGTAGGCGGTAGAATAATCTATAGGTTCGAACAGCAGGATAGGTGTACAGTTATTATAATGGAGCCGTATCTGATTCGGTCGCTGCAGTCTGCGATAGAAGGACTCTCTACTGGCTGAGGCAAATCCTCTTCACGTATGAGACAGACTGGCGTAATAGTAACTCGAGTTTGGTACACCTGGCAAATTGCTGGTATCACAAATCAGATGGAACTAATAGTTCACCATATTCATGTTAGCCCTTTGGTCTATAACAATGTTCCAGTTCATATTAAATAGGGCACCTGGATTGAATACTCATGGAACACTGAGTCTACGTAATTCATCATTTTATATACCACAGACACTGTCTAAATAGATAAGCACAGTCTATACACCACAGCTTTTAGTCCATGGAGTCATTAACATAGTTCTGTAGTCTATAATCCCTCGACTCAGGTATCTGTAGTCACTCATAAGGTGACTGAAGTTCATCACAGCTGGCCATATATATATATATATATATATATATATATATATATATATATATATATATATATATATATATATATATATATATATATATATATATATATATATTAGGCCAAGTATCTTCTTGGGCCCCTCTCTGGACCGTAGTAGCCTGATATGACATCGGTATATACATCTTTACCTTACTGATCACAAAGGTATGGTGGCTGACTGATCATGGAAGTGTGATGTTTATTTGTGGACTTGCAAAAACTATGGTCACTGTAACTCTGGCTTGTCAGGAATGACTGGGCGCTACAACCAAACCGGGAAACTCACGCTCACAGTCTTCTTGGTTCGATCCATGATATAGGTTCACAGGCCTGGTTTACGCTCGTCTGGTACACACTACATGACAGGTTCTGCAACAAAACAACCTTGTGAGAGCCACTGGTAACAGCAAACAGCGCAGAAGGGAGAGGGGAGTGGGCTCTCAGAGTGTTATGATCAATAATAACAAATACATGATCCTGTTATAACAGAGCACCATCTCTGTTAGTAGTTTAGGAGATAGATGGTGTGAAATAGAAAAGGGTTTGGGAAATGAATAAGTGATAAATGATGCACGCGAGAGCACAATTGAACGAGTTGTTAGGGACGCTGCACACGCGTGACGTAGAGGATAAACATAGTTCAGTTCCAACTCAGCCTGCAAACTAACCAGAAGTGTTTTCAACTTGCTGTACATGTTTTTATATCTTGACTAATAAACCGAAACATATACACTTTGGCTGGAGCCTTGACTTCATATATGCAGTTACCTTCAGTTATGTTCAGATTCTGTTACACTGTACCCTTCCGCAGCTGCTATGATCTGGACTGGAATGAACGATGACTCATCTGTCAAATCGCTCCAGGAAGGGCGTCGTCCAACATTAACTGTACGGCAGCTCGAACTGGTCTTGTCTGGTAAACACAGATGAAGCACACAAGTTCCTGCAAAAACCTCAGTCATGTTATGCATTAACGGTTAGGCATTAGTGTATCACTCAACACCCTTATTGAGGAGGTAGCAGGCAACTCCACCGATCCCCCTTTCAATTTCTCCCACTCCTCTAATACCTGTCTAAACATTTTAGATACTTCACCCTTCTTTAGGTTTCTCTCAGTTGGGTGAGAGGTACCTCCTTCTAGTCAATGGCTTTTTAACACTTGGTTATCCTCTCCATGTAGTATGTGTCAATCATCCTCTGTAGGAATACATTGTCTATCCCCCTGTCATGGGTGATATCCATCTTCTGGGTAAATACCTGGTCTACCTCCCATGTAGCGGGTGATATCCACTCCGTTCTCTTACCTCTGTCCAATAGACGAGTAAGTCTAACGATGTTAATGTTCCTTGGAACAATAGTCTTGTGTAACGAAGGTTTTTATTTACCTTGGTTTCATTTCTCTCCCTCTCACCACCTGAAATACTTAATGTCCCTCCCTTTGGTCCCTTTAGAAGAACTAAATAGGCAAAGGACAGGTGAGAGGAAAGTTGAAATAGAGAAATCCAGTGACCTCCCAAACTTGCGGAGACGACCGTCATCACCTCGGTCGTTTTCGGAATGCTTCTGCCAACATTTGCGACTGACGCCAATCGTCCTTGCGAGTAATTAGATAGGTCACACGCCCTGGTTTAAGTGTCGCCCTGTCGAGCCCCAATGTCAGCAGCGTCTAGTTGAAGTCACTCGTCGACCTGTTTGCCATGCTGGCATCGACCGGCGATATTTGTCCTCTAACCACCTCATGCATAGATTCATTTTAAATGCCTAAGTGTTCTGAATCTGAAAATCCTCTTCTTATTGGGCTATTACATAGCCTCAACCATTTAGGATGCCACTCACCGATGGTTGCTAAAGCCAACACTTCTGCATCCCAGTTTTGGCTAAGTCCCATGTACCGATCCCATACTATGAATGAGTTAGCTTAATGAACCCTTTGGCGTGCGCACGTAACACAAACCATCGACACGAACTAACCATTCTAATTACATGCAAATACCTTTTAATATCAGAAGCTTGGTCCTCTTGCTGACGAAAATGTAAAGACCTTTTGAGGGCCATTATTACACAACACAAAGCTCTAACAAACCAACGTCCTGCAAATTCACTGCCTGTAACTCAACTGACTTAAAAACAGCATTTCAGTTACGACCTTGAGCTGGGCAGTGCTCGACTTACCCGTGTCGGAACAGTTACCGCGTGCAAAGAATGAACCGACAACTCAATCGCAATAACTAGAATGTTCCATTCCGGATACAAATTAAAGGGAGTGCAAGCCAATTCCTGAGATAAACATCTGGCAGGAATTTGCACAGTAGTTTCCCTTTGACTAGATCGTAGCAATGAAGGAACTCAGGTCAGTTGCGCTACACTTATAAAAAATGGGAAAACTTGTTAGCCAAAATCGGAAAAAGATGGCCAAATCACAAAATTTCTCAACCAAATATTTATAAAAATTAGGAATCTTTGTTAGTCAAATGGGAAAAATACGGCCAAATCACGAAATATCTCGTCCAAACTTATGAAAAATAGGAAACTTTGTTAACCATATGTGAAAAAATATCGGCCAAGTGGAGAAATATCTCACCCAAACTTATACAAAGTAGGAAAATTTGTTAACCTAATGAGAAAAAATATGGACCAAGTAAAGAAAAATTTACACGAAACTTATAAAAATTAGGAAAATGTGTCGACCAAAGTAAGAAAATATATTACCAAAACTGAGAAAGATATTAAGCAAAGTCAGAAAAATATCAACCAGCGAAGAAATATGTATGGTAAAGTATGAAAAAAAAAAGTTGGCCAAAGTAATAAATACGTTAGCCAAATGAAGAAAATGTTAACCAAAAGGAGAATAAAATTAAAGCCAAGTATGAAAATTGCTCTCTCAACTTGTCGACGTGCCCTAGCAACTACCTCATGTTCTCTCATAACTTAGCGAATCGTCCTGTCAACTTGACCAATTAACTTCATAAATTCCCCACTGACTCTCATAATTTGGCCACTTGCTATTGCAACGTGTCGACTCCCTCTCACAATTTACCCACGGGGGTTTACTATAGGTATTATATAGCCACAATCAAGCGCTCTCACATTCACAAGAATAACGAAATACTGAGATTTAAGCCTGTTTTTATTTAACTTCATTGTTTGCATTCAAAGTATAGAAATTCTGCCAACCACATTGTTGTTGAACTTTCCAATGAATCAGTTGTTGTTGAACTTTCCGATGAATCAGTTTATCAGCCATGTGTGTGTGTGTGTGTGTGTGTGTGTGTGTGTGTGTGTGTGTGTGTGTGTGTGTGTGTGTATTCGCTTACAGAATTAGCGAAGCAATCTTCCAGGTCTTGGACATTCACATCGGCATTGTAAGAACTATCAGCCAGATGCTTATCCAGACGCATGCCAAAAATAAACAGCATAATTATTCTCCCATTGTTGATGATATTATCGCCAAAGAGTTCATCATTGACTGAAACAAAGACTTGGAAAACATGTTCGGGCATGATACTGCCTTCTAGCCTCGTGAACAGAACATCATGTTGTTTGGCTATTTGATCTACTAAACTAGACAACGTCGAATTAATTGCCTTTGTAGAGTTGTAGGAACTAATAATAGTCAGTGCCATATTATCATCTCGTAGTGAGCTTGTTTCAAATCGACCGTTGCTTGTGTCAATTATTATACTGATAGCTAACGTTCATCAAAAGATGTCTAGCAGTCAACCGCTGAACCACTAGTGTGAAACTTGGTGCAAAGTGTTCAAAACGGTTAATATCATAATACTTGTAAAAAGTGATGGACTCGTCTATTCTATTTGGTCAAATTTCGCAACCTACTGGAGATAAATCGGTTGTCATCGAACACACTAGACGCATGTTTTAGACAAGGAATATGGTTATCGTCCAGTATGGTCACTGTTAATCACCGAACCCACTAGATGCGTGATTTAGGCAAGGAATGTGGTTATCGACCAGTTTGGTCCCTGTTAATTAACATGTAAAAATTAAATTTCGACAATAACATTTTAAAATTTAATTTCGACAATAAAATTTAAAAACTAAATTTCTATTTATTGTTTCCAATTTGACTTTGTCATGTAAAATTTATTTTTCACATTTTATTGTCGAAATTTAATTGTTAAATTTTATTGTTTAAAGTTAATTTTTAAATTTACTACTTGTTATAAATTTGGTTGCGAAATTTCGTGACTTGGCCATCTTTTTCCGATTTTGGCTAACAAGTTTTCCTATTTTTTAAAATAAATATGAATTGCAAACAATTAGGTTTATTTAGCTCCTGCGAAAAGACGAGACAAACTAGACACAGACACGGTGTACGTACTTTACAGAGACCTCCATCTTACACAGATGAAAACAATGTGTGACTTAACAAAAAACATAAACAATCAATAAATATATAAAGTATAAAAATAAAACAATAAATATATATAGGACAACAAGGCACGATCGACGTTTCGGTTGTACGACCTTTGTCAAGAACAGGACGACACAAACAGATAAAAAGCTAAATAAGACACAAAATAAAAATTAAATTAAACACAGTTTTATATGACACGGGAGAAACGAAAATGGTGGTTAGAAACGGTTTAGAAAGGTGCTCTTGGGTTACAAAAGTTTGTGTTGCCAAATGGTGTGCAAACAGTCCGATATGAGTACAATACAAGGAAAATGGCATAGTTATACCGTGGCATCAACAACAGTATTGATTCCTGCTGGATGAATGTTTGGTTGAAATATTTCATTACTTTGCCCAACCTATTTTCCAATCTGGCTAACAAGTTTTCCTATTTTTCATAAGTTTGGATTAGATATTTATAAGTTTGGTGAGGCTTTTAATTGATTAGGCTAACATTCTTTCCTACTTTTTATAAGGTTGAGTGAAATATTTCTTAATTCGGTCAACCTTTTCCCCTACTGTTTATAAGTTTGGTCGAGATATTTATAAGTTGGTTGAAATATTTCTTTACTTTGCCCAACCTTTTTTCCCGATCTGGCTAACAAGTTTTCCTATTTGTCATAAGTTTGGATGAGATATTTATAAGTTCGGTCAGACTTTTAGTTGATTTGGCTAACACCTTTTCATTTAAAAAAAAAAAGGTTGAGTGAAATAATTCTTAATTCGGTCAACCTTTTTCCTTACTTTTTATAAGTTAGGTCGAGATATTTATAAGTTTGGTTGAAATATTTCTTTACTTGGCGGATATTTTTTCACATATAGTTAACAAGGTTTCCTATTTTTCATACGTTTGGCTGAGATATTTATAAGTTTGGTCAGCCTTTTAGTTGATTTGAGTAACATTTGTCCTACTTTTTTTTATAAGGCTGAGTGAAATATATCTTAATTCGGTCAACATTTCCCCCTACTTATTATAAATTTGGTCGAGATATTTATGTAGTTGGTAAACATTTTTTTCTCGTAATTTGGCTAGCATCTTTTCTTAGTTTGACTGAGATATTTCTTGACTTGGCAATCAACTACATACCGCATATATGTACTGTCAACACTAAAAACCAACAAGCGACGCACTTATAATGCATATAATTATTTTACAATATTTCCAGTACATTTTACATACATAAAAAACAGCATAACATCAGTATACCAAATAGTTGTTGTAACATGGGCTGTTATACATAATATGATAATATACTCACCATGCATAGTGGTGACCAATGTTGGTCATAAAAGGGTTGCTATTTATTAAACAACCCGGAATTCTGAAATATGATAGAGATAAAAACTTATAACTGGAATCGTCTCTGTAGTGTATTTGGTATGTTGACTTTGTTGCATAGCGTATGTAAGAATATCGTGTTCGTGTACTGTTTTGATAAAGTCGTCAAACTTATGTCTATTTTTGATTAGTTGTGTTCTAAGACAGAAGTGTTATTGGAAGATGAGTGAAAGAAAAAATCAAAGAGCTTTGGTTTCGCCGTGCCTAAGGACTACATGATAACTAAAGTTGATGTTGAATATGCTCTTTTGAGTGTTAAAGATCTTGTACAAATTCTCTGTCCAGTCATTAGGGTGTTTTGTGTGTCGACTAATAAAAAAATTAAAAAGATGTATAGACAGACATATATTTGTTGATCTTGTGATGTGTTTTGATACTACTCTATTTGTCCGTATATACTTGTCTGACATCATCTGGTAGGGTGTGTAGAGAAGCCACTTCATCCCTGGGGTGTGTGTCGCTAACTCAATAGAAGTTTTCGTCTTATTTAGTGTTCTTCTCACTGACTGCCACCTCGCTATTAGTAGCCACTGGTCTCTTACGTAATGTGTCTGAAAAAGGTGCTGACGTTTCTGTTGGTATTACACTGGATGCTGATCCTGGTGTTATGTTCTTTTTAATGTGACTTTGTAGATTGTATTTACTGTTAAAATGATGACCACAAGTTTGACACAAAAATACATGGGTCTTGGTACTGTAACTGGTCCGAATATGACGACGAAGATTACTTGCATCAGTGAAACCCTTCCCACAAGATGCACATAAGTGATTCTCAGATGATTGCTAGTAGACCTCTTTTTATTTTAAGTCACGTTCGCTAACGAATTGATAGTGAGATAATCAACACTCGACTTGAAACCTGTTCACATCGAGCCTCTGAATATAAACCGTATCAAATACGAACAAGTTGTACCAGTCTTTATTTCAATCGGTGATGACATCTTTGCAGATGACGTTGTAAACTATGGCAGAATAATGATGTTGTTTACACGTGGGATGCGTCTTGGTAAGAAGCTGGTTGATAATTTTTACAATACAGGCGTGAATGTCAAAGAACTGGAAGAAAAATCCGCTAAATCGGTTTGTCCGTATATGGCTGATAGTCCGTGGGTACTGAGACAACAAGGTGCCTGGCAACCTTTCTACACTTAAAGGCAAATAGCAGTTTAATAACCATAAAACTGAAGACTCAATCTTTCGTCGTTTTTGCGTAAAGTACAAAGTGAGTGAGAGGTTATGAGTTGGTTATATATTATATAAATAAGCCCCGCCCACAGTATAGAGAACAGCCAATCGGTGCTTGTCTAACACAAAATGTTGACCAATTCTAAGACCAACACCCTGATTGGTTGTAAGTCACAAATCGGTTTGTGTGCTTTACAAGTCATTCTGCTGACAGAAGCATCAATCAGACTCATCTCAAAGGATGGAGGCCTGCACATAGTTTGGCAGCAATATAGAACAGATAGTGGCCATGTTTTTTAAGTGTTATGACATTACGCTGCCATCAGGGGCAATCTTGTTCGGGCCCGACACCCACGACGACATGGAGGGCCACCTTTACATTTTTCCTTAAGGATTTCCTGTAACGATCTGAAAATTATGATGATACTGTTTCGGATGCATTTATCTACCCACTTCTCCACTCACCCACCCCTTAACAACGAATATCACTAAGCCATACTCACCACAACCAGTACTAGCCGCCGCGGTCTTTACTTTTTTAAGGTTTTCATTTATACTGTGTGATGATAGTGTATAAACCACTACAAGTCTTTACAGATCACTAATAACCTCTATTGGAAAACTTGCGCATGGACATTACAGAGTAAATCGCGGGTAAGGTAACCTCTCCCGCCTAGGTCGACACACGATTTAATTGATCCTCCCTTTGTTAACATATAACGGAGCTCTGATTAATAATACCATATGTTACCAGTTCAGCTAATTTACAATATTAATATTTCCACCACACATCCCTTATGGAAACCGATGACTTAATGGTCTATTCAATGTTACATTAAAAGACCCTGACACCGCGGGATTCGAACACTTGACCATCCCATGATCACTTGCCCGCCTCTTGATCACTTCCTTCATCGTTCACCTTAACCACCACCGTATCACTACACTACATTCCCCTCCAATTTACGGGGTCACTTGACCACCGCTTGACCACCTCTTGACCACATCATCGTTCACTTTAACTACCATCACGTCACTACAGTACCTTCCCCTACAATTTACGGGTTCCTTTGACCACCACTTGACCACTTGTCCATCACTTGACCACCTCTTGACCACGTAAACGTTTACTTTAACTACAACCACGTCAATACACGCACCCTCACTTACAATTTAATAGGTCACGCGACCACCCCTTAACAAGGAATGTCCCTAAGTCATAACTTTAAGAAATTAATTAATTAATTTTTTAAAAATTAATAAAAGGAGCGATAACAGTGCAAAACACAATCGATTATTTATTCATGGGTTCTATTCCGGTCCTCCATTGCGCTTACTAAAAACGCGGGGCCTCCCGGTCCTTCTTCTTTATTCTTAGTATATTATGCCTCATTCCTCCATTTCCGACTCGTATACACCCTGACATACTACTCATACAGCAAAACTGGTTCTGTATAGCATGTTAGCACTCTCTTTCTTATATTCATTGATAGCGACTTATTCCATAAGATACTCTTCATTTTACGAAATACGGCTTTTACTTTTCCTATTCTGCTCTTAATCGCTTTTGTACATCTTCCATCTGATGTTATAAGTGCCCCTAGGTATGTTAAACTATCCACTTGGTTGAGAATTTCCCCTTGTATTTCTATGTCACATTTTGTTGTCCCCATTTTCTGTGATATCACCATTATTACTGTTTTCTTTATATTCAAGAAGAATCCTTTCTGTGCACTCTCTGTTACTACAATGTCCAACAATTGTTGTAGGTCTGTTGCATTATCTTCCCCCAATATTGTGTCATCTGCATAGCATATATTGTTTATATTATATCCTCCGATTAGTATTCCTGGCTTCTCTTTGATCTCTCTCATTATTACTTCGCTATATAGGGAGAAGAGATCGGGTGACAAGACACACCTCTGTCGTACTCCTAGCTTTATCTGTTCGTAACTGCCCTCTTTATTTCCCATTTTAATTGCGGCTACTTGGTTCCAGTGTATATTCTTTATTAATCTTAAATATTTCCCATCAAAGTTGATATCTTCCAACATTTTAATCAACTCATCATGTTGTTTATCAAATGCCTTAGTATAATCTATGAAGCATAAACATATGTCTCTCTGTTTCTCTATTGACCTTTCTATTAGTGTTCGTTATATATATATATATATATATATATATATATATATATATATATATATATATATATATATATATATATATATATATATATATGCCGGCTTCCTGGCCTAGAGGTTAGCGACTTTTCTCCGTAATCTCGTATACTCTCGTAAGTAACGTGACGACGGTGAGAATAGCAGTGGTTCGAATCGCGTCGGTAACTCACGGGGTATGTGAGCCGGCCGCTCAGAAAACAATGGCAAACTACTGAGCGTAATCTTGCCAAGAAATCAACAATCATCTGAAAGATGCTGATGTTGATAGCAATGTCCTGTAAGGGATATGCAAACAAAACAAGATATATATATATATATATATATATATCTATATATATATATATATATATATATATATATATATATATATATATATATATATATATATATATATATTGCATTGTTTGTACCCTTTCCTTCCATAAAACCAGACTGTTCTTCACTTATTTCCATTTATATTTTCTTTCTTGTTCTTCTCATTATAATTCTGAGTAGAAGCTTAGTGACATGGTTTATAAGGTTAACTGTACGAAAATCTTCGCATTCAATTGCACCTGATCTCTTTGGTATTGCTATAAATACAGATTTCAGCACATCTCTCGGCAAATATCCAATGTTGTAAATATCATTCAGTATTTTGGTTAATATACCTACTCCAAATTCTCCCAATACTTTTAATTCTTCTACTGTGATTTCATCTGGTCCAGCTGTTTTTCATTTCTTCATATGTTTCATAGAGTCAGCGACTTCTTCTTTTAGAATAGGTGGGCCTTCTAAGTTTCTTTCTTCTGTTAATTCTTCTCTGTCTCCATTATATAATTCTCTTATATACTCATTCCACCTCTTCATGGTAACACCTTCCTCCAATAATATCTTTCCTGTTTTTGATTTCAAACACCCTGTATTTATTCATATGTTTCTTCATGTGAGCTCACTTATTTGTCTTGCATACTTATTTGATCATTAATGGAATTTAATTAATCTTTTGTTTGCATTGCTCGTTTAACCAACTTTCTTTTGCCTTCACACATTTATCTCTTATTTCTTTATTTATCTTAGCATACTCTTGTTTGTCATTTTATTCTGTTTCCTTTTGTCCATCAGAATTAAGATTGTGGTATATTTTTTCGCAAGCTGTCAACGTCACTGTGAATATTCCCCGCAATAGCATTTCAAGATTACCACCGCAACAGTGCTGGTTTGTTTCCCACTTCTAAAATCCTATTTTTACAACCGCAGACTCATTATCGACGTGATAGCCAAAAACTTGGATGTGAAAAGCTTATATAAAACAGCAATAACCGGCTCAAGGCCTCATTGTACATACCATAAACACGTCGTCACTAGATGAGGGCCGACTGTGAATGCAGGAATTGGTAGCCTCGAAAATCTCTACGAACGCAAGATAGAAAAGCAAGTCGAGGGAGAAAAGAAGGACCAACAAACCAGCAGCCAGTGTATTTAGAAACCCAACCAAAATCTAGGACCTGACATCTTGGTGTTGACATGTGGTGTGGGAGTCATTCAAAAGGAATGAAGGTAAACGCAATGATATAATTTATATTAGGCTAGTTAGTGATCCCTTTTTCAAGAAGTCGGTGAGTCAGTGTGTTGTAAACCTCTTTATTAGACCTTAAGGAAATTAATTTAGTAGAAACTAAATATTACATTCAATTATCATAGTCATGGATAAACTGTACTTTAGGATAAACCACAGTAAATGTCTTTTTCTCCCAGTTAAACAACTTAATGTATTGTGTAAGCATTAGACCTAGGTTGTACATTTTATTTCTTGAGTAGTTAAACTAAATCATCAGTGATTTAGAAGGTGAGTAACTTACCATTTAGAAGGCTAAGAATACTTAGTGCAGTGGTAAGAAAACTATTTTGAATGTGCAAACACTGGTAAGACAAATTAGTGTAATGTGTAATAGTCAAGCAGATTGTTTTTTATATGAGCACATTGGAAGTCAAGTTTTTTTTCCATGAGCAAATACGAGCCAAATAGATTTCTATAGAGATCATGACAAACATGTGGAATTAATATTTGTTAGCCACATAATAATGCTTAATCAACCGCCATGCAAGAATGGTTAGGATTCATAATGAATGAATGTGGATTGAGTATATCACATAAATCTATGTAATTGATGAGAGCATGCCTGTGGTGATTCATGTGTGATTTCATTATTGTTAAACAGATGTGAATGTATCATTTGTGAACCACATCAATATGACTAATTATCATCCAGGAAATATTATAATTTCTGATGAATGATTGTGGAATGATTGAGATTTCATTATAATGTCATTGTTGATGAATCTGTGAGTTTATCCATTGTAAAGCACGTACATATGCTTAATTGTCATCGATACAGTTGTGATTGTGTCTGATGAATGAATGTGGAATGATTGAGATTTGATTGTGATGTGAATGGTGTTAAACATTTAAAGTTATCTTTGGCAAATCACATAAGTATAATTACTTATCTTACATGCAAGTATGAGAATGATTTCTGATGAATGAGTGAAGAGGAAGTGACATGCTAAGAAGGAGTATAAGCTAGCAATCAATTTCATGATAGAAGGCAACTTTGACATGTAATGTCCTGTCTATCAGAAGAGAACATGTTCGGCATAACCCATACACTAATTAATAATTTAGTGCACTCCGACGCATGACAGCACTTTGTATTATATATCACTCATGTTACCATCATCTGGTTTTGTGTCTTAAGCATGACACCAATCTGTATTACATATCACTCATGTAACAATCATAGGGTTCTGTGTCCTGAATGACACCACTCTGTATTACATATAACTCAGGTTACAAACATATAGTTTTGTGTGTCTTGAATGATGATGATGATTGTAATGAAGATGATGATTGTAATGCTGATGATGATAATGATATAATGATAATGATGAGAATGATGATGATGATTGTAATAACAATGATGACGATGATGATACATGAGGTAAAAACATATTACAGACACTGTGAAAAGGAGGGAATATACTCTCCTTGAAAGCATTTAGATTAGAAAGAATTCACCTGAACTACTATACAAGAATTGATACCATGATGTACTTATATTGTTTATAAGCAAATACTCATTGCAATGGGGAATGATTTAAAACCCCTTAATGTATGAGGCCCTTTTCTTTAATGGAAGAAGATGTAGAGAAAATAACTAGGTACAGAAAAGGATGGTAACATAGTTGTCAAATGCCAAATCAATCAAGGTATTACTCAACCTGGAGACCATGATGACAGGCATAGGTGAAGATGAAACTGCACATCTGCTAGTCTAAACCTTGAACACCTTATAATGGAAGATTGGATGGAGAGCTAACCAATTCTGTTGGTGATGACTCATTGAGAACACCAAGACAATCTGTCTCCTATGTTTATTTTTCTCTAGGAACAAGATTCCTTTTATTGATTTCACTTGTTGTGTTCTTAGGAGTTTACAGCATTTCATTTCTAATGTCATAGTGATGATATCATTAGATTTATGATTGATGCTGAAATTTCAGGTAGTGGCTAGGTACAGCTAGATCCAGACCTGACTTTGTGAATGTAACAGCTTGACTGAATGTAGCAGCTGGACTGAGTGAGGCAGCTGATATAGTGAGACCAAATACTAGTCCAAAGCACTTCCTGCAGATTTCTCTACCATAGAGGACAGGTATCCTAGATAACTTAGTCTATATTTATCTAGGTGGAGAAACCCTTGAGCCAAATAAGATAAACTTATCCTGGATAAAGGAACACTCAAGAAAGTATAACATATATTCTACACTGACTGATTGCAGCAGAGATCCAAGAACGTGATGGTGGACCAATCAGTGTATACAGTTTTGTATCCCCAGAGTATACCTAGGCCCGAAGAAGAGGCCCAATAACTATTATTGAAGACTGATACAGCACTGATGGCGATGGATTGTATAGTGAGCACAGCCAGGATATAGATATATATGTAGTAGAGATGTACATGATCTTGTTTTTTTTATGCTTTGAATGTTGTATTTTTATGACCTTACTGTTAAATAGCACCATCTAAGTGTAATAAATTTGAAAAATAAGGGTCATTGTCTCTTTTGAGAGTTCTCTTGTCGTAGTAAAATTGTTTTAGTTAACAACCCTAGATATTAATTATTTAGTTGGTAGAGGAGAGACAAGGAACCACCAAAAGAATATTTTGCGTATTCAGAGAAAACTTTTCATTGGTTACCTGGAGGTATTCCTTGGTTCTCCAAAACTCTATTTATGGTCTCAAGACTGAGCCAGTTACAGCTAAATTAATTATAATGGGCAGGATCACATTGAGAAAGAGGAACTTCGTATTCTTTCTCTCTTTGGGGTTGTCCCAACAACCATACATGCGACAAAGATTTCTTCATTCGTCCATTTTTTTAAAAAGCTTTTTGGCTTCTCTCCGGTAATATTTCTTTGCTAGTTTGATGAATGGAGTCCCTTAACATTTCCCATTTTTAATTTATACTCTGTATTTTGGCCATTGCATTGCACCTATTTTTCACAGTCATGCTGTATTGTTCTTGAATTTCTTTATCTACTTTCAGAACCTTTTTATTAAGTCTCAAGTTCTTAACCATTTTTCCCTCTCTTTAATCTTACTTTTATTTGTCCACATAGTGGTATTGATCACTATTACCGTCAGCGCCAGGCATTGTCTTTACATTAATTAATGCATTTCTACATCTTTTATTAATAAGTATGTAGTCAATTTGGTTGCGTATTTTCATATCAGGGCTTTTCCATGTGTATAGTCGCCTTTTATGGTGTTTAAACCATTTGTTTCTAATTATCATCTCATTAATATTTGCCCATTCTATTAATATCTCTCCTCTTTCATTTCTTGTACCTAAACCGTAATTCCCCACTATATCCTCTATTTTCCCTTTCCTACTTTTGCATTAAAATTTCCCAGTATTATTTGTAATTCTTGTGATCCAATTTGAGCTATTGCCATTTCTACTTCATCGTAAAAGTGTTGTATTTCTTCTTCACTACTGCTTGTTGTTGGTGCATATATTTGTATAGTATTTATATCTATTGGTTTGCCTTTGATTTTGACCATTATATCTCTCTCTAAAATACACCAGTATCCATTCATAGATTTGGCTATTTTTTCATCAAATATTATTCCTACACCTTTTTCATGTGTGTCTCCCCTCCAGAATAAATTATTGTGTGTTTGTCGGTTATAATTTTGCCAGATCCGATCCCTTCCATCTCATCTCATTTATGCCCAGTATATTCATTTTCATGTTTTCCATTTCTCTTAGAACATTGTTTACCTTTCCTAGCTCTAAATTCATTTAGTTTAGTTATAGTTTTAGTTTTGCCATCAATAGCTGGATGAGGGTCTGGTGTCACCTGTGGCTCATGACTGTCCCTATCGGACGAGGATGTCATCGACAGCCATTAACGTCGTTCACTATTTCTGAAATGTATGTCGCCATGAAATCTAGGGAAGATAATGTGGTGGTTTCCCCTTGCCTTCCATATTCACACGGTGGTATTTTATCTCTGACTTTGACAGCCATTTCCAAATGTCAGGACAAGTGAGTGCCCTGCTCTGCTCAGCTGCAGAGTTGTCCACTTATTCCGGTGGATACTCGGTCCCCAGAGCTGTGTTTGAAATACCGTGGTGTATTTCCATCCTCTACCACGTGGAGGTGCAGTTGGGATTTCCCTTCCTATAGTTATGGTCTATGACCAAAACTCTCCAGTACTTTTAGAGATCTATACATTGAAAATCAGGTCGCCTGAACCTGTAAAAGAGTTTGTATTATCGGAGTGAGGTTGGTGTAGACTTGTCTCCCAACCACGTAGCACAGTACCATCTTGACGGGAGCTGTATCGCAGAGCTCTTCTCCCCGGTTTCAATGCCAGGTAACTGCGAGGCGTGCAAGACAAGACTGGAACTTCACATCTGCAGAAAGACATATGAGGACGATGTCAGCACAGCACACACGGACTGCCTGCGACTAGGCTTAGGATGGCCATATTTTTTTTTATTAGGTGACAGGTATTTTTCTGTGTCAGCCGAACGCAAACCAATGCCTTGAAGGATGTTTTGTTTAAACTATTGTCAGAAGTCGGCATGTATGACTTAGCATTATTCATTCACAATTCCAACAACCGGGGTTTGAATCCAGTAGCAGACGATTTGGGAGAAGATTGCCTTGAGCTGATTTTCACAATAGTATGAGTGTTGGCTGTTCAAAAAGCAAAGGCAAACTACTGAACGTAACTTCTTCTGCTTCTTCTTCAGCTTTCCGAGCCATTGAGGTTCTTTGCTGCAAATACAATCCGTCTCCATTCGTCTCTCTGGTGGACCTTCTCTTGCCAGTCTGAACGTAACACTGTCTAGAAAATCACAGACAGCCAATATATGCTGGGTTTATTGTGACCTCGTATCAAGGAGATGCAACTAACTTGTTTAATATCAACAGTCAAAGCTGAATGCCAGCAAATGTTCCCCGATCACCAACTTGGCGGTCATGCGAAAAAACATGGACAGGCACAGATAACAGCAGGTCGTTCTGCCTGTTGTACTTTGGATCATTTTCCAACAATTACATTCTTGTGTAAGCAACTTCTCAACTTGTTTCAAGCA
Organism: Cepaea nemoralis; assembly: GCA_014155875.1. Taxonomy (NCBI): domain Eukaryota; kingdom Metazoa; phylum Mollusca; class Gastropoda; order Stylommatophora; family Helicidae; genus Cepaea; species Cepaea nemoralis. Next base: position 334,272 of record JACEFZ010017893.1, read on the forward strand.
TTGTCTGTTTTGGTCTGAAGTTCTAGTCACACATGCATATGTTTTTGTGTGTATCGTGTCTCCACAAGATCTAATATACATTTTTATTGTGTTTTATTTCTGGTTGGTCTATACAAATATGGGGCTAGCACCTTATACACGGTGCGCCTCTTGGCGTGTATGAGGGTTCTTTACTTTTGTCGTTTACTACAAGGACAAATGCTTATGACATTTGAAAATATAGACTACATAAAGTGTTTCATTTTAATAAATACAAAGAAAATTTGCCTATTTAATCTTGTTCCCCCCTCCCCCTCCTCCATTTTTCTGTCCTTTACTGCTGTGTGCCGTCACAGGCTTGTTTAATGTTTGATTTACGAACTAGGGCTCGCTCGGTCGCTTGGTATGCTGAGATGTTGTGGGTTTTTAAGGTATTGATCTCGCCTTTGACCCGTCTTTTTCATGGTCTCCCCCTGCCTCTTGATGTTTCCAATTCATTTTTTATGTTCGTGCTGCTGGCGACATTCCCACTAGTGGCAGAGTGAGGGCCGGTCTGGTTCGCAAGATCAGTCCCGCGTCTAGCGTTCGTTGTCTCGGATGGCTGTGTGAGGTGCACCAAAATGGGATCTTACCAGCCAACGCAAGTTAGCGAGGCAGGCGTTTCGAGAATGTAACCGCACCGTGCAGCCAGGGTCGTGGTTTGAGCGGGCAAAAGAGCAAATTTGTACGACCGTTCGACAAAGTCTCGATAAGCGCCCACTCTCTCTCGATGAGTAGTGGGCTTGCAGTCAGTAAGCTGGTATAGCTTTTCGGTCAGTCCTGCCGGCGTAGCTTGAAAGCTCGTCGGTAGGCGTCCAGTGGTTTTGCATGTATCACCTTGTACCGGGAGGGCGCGCTTTATCGATGCTACTCTTGGCCTGCGTGTGCGTGAATAGTCCGCAGAATCTCGTTGGCCGCATGTGTGTGTGTGTGTGTGGTCTATTCTGGCGGTCAATCTATCTATCTGACTGATATCTGGTTGATCCTATCAGTATTCACACGCTTGTCGCTTGTCACTACCCTTGTCTTAAAGCTGAAAATTAAAGGAATTGACGGAAGGGCCGTTTGCGTGAGGCTCTCTAGAGCCAATATAAATAGGATAGGGATAACTGGCCGTGGCAGCCTAACGTCCACTGCATCTGTGTCGTCTCCAGATGGACGCAGACGAGTGAGTGAGGTCGACGGAGTTGCGGAACCACTTCCTCACTATAATCCAAACTAAAGCGCAAGTAATTCGTTCTTCATCAACAGATGTAATGAATGAATGGTCCTCATCATTCGTGATGGACGAACATCCATGGGTGGCAGAACCAGTTAAGTCTTTATCTATCAATGAATTTAATAACTAGTTTTACTCCAACTGTTTTATAGATCTCCTCGTTTCTAATATCCTTTCTTGATGTATTCGTTGCTTTTCGCAGGCATTTCAAAGTAGTGATGTTTCTTTCTCCTTCTTTCACTATCATCATCAAGTGCCATTCCAGCTGGCGTAGGCGTTCATGTCTCTCCACATATCTAGGTCTTTGATGTTCTGGATAGTGCTGATTTCTCCATGCGACCATCTCATTCCATCCAGCATAATTGCTCTTGGTCGGCCGCTGCCTCTCTTCCCCTCGATCTTTTCAGTCGTCAGATGTTCTCCAGTGCCTCTATTCTCATCAGATGGTCAAAGAAAATTGTTTATCTCTTTCTTATGGTTGTATTTATGTTCTAGTTTCATAGCCTCTTTCAGGCAATCGTCGTTAATTATCCTGGAAGTCAAAAGAATTCACAACATTCATCTTGGGAACCACATATCTGTTGCTTCCAATTTTTTTCTAATTTGTTCATTTACATTCGAAGATTCACTGCCATACAGCAAAATAAGTTATATATAGCACTTTAGCACTATATTTTTACATACAATGATAGTGAGATATGAAAATACTTTTCATTTTCTGAAATGCAGCTTTTGCTTGCCCTATTCTGCTCTTAATCTCTGTTGTGCACCTCCCGTCTGATGTTTAAAATGATCCACTTGGTTAAGAATTTTCCCTTCTATTTCCATTTCACATTTTGGTTTAACATTTTTCTTTGATATCACTATTGTTACTGTTTTCGTGATATTCAAGGATAATTCTTCTTTGCACCCTCCACATAGCATATACTGTTTATAGCGCAACCTACGATTAGTATTCCCAGCAGTAGTTATCAAAGTTGTATTCAGTTAGCATTTTAGATGCAGCATCTTAGAAGTCAATGAGTACATTGCTATATAAAACTACACAGAGCAGGTGTTCTACGTCACATAACTGCACCTGAAATCCGTTTATAATTTGGGCTAGATCAGGGGATATAAATGATGAATAGTCACTCCACTGTTTTTGTTGTTGTTGTGTTTACAATGTTATTGACCTTTTATTGATTTGTTTATTTATTTTAAATCGAAAATTAAAGCTGGTCTTGGTATGTGATTGGTAAGAGGATCCACCAGCGTTATTTGAAGGTGGCAGGTTCGAAGCCCAGGCAATCGCGGTGTGTGTTTGTGTGTGTGTTTGTGGGCGTGCGCGCGACGGGCGGGGTGGTTCAAACCCATTAAAATACACGACGTAGGTAGTAAGGTGGTTATTATTAGTCATGGATCCTCCGAGTCCGAGTCCATTGTGCGAAAAAAAATAAAAAACCTTCCACCAAATGTCAATCAGCATCTGTGGCATCGGTTATAATTTAGGAGGTTCAAGGTGTGGAATGAGTTTGTTAGCTTTCTCTGCGCCAGTGTTAGCTGGCTTATCGGTTGAAGAGTTTATACCTGTGACGTCAGCTGGGGAATTCGTTGGCCTGCAAGTTTTTCCTTTGAGTGGTTCTCTTTAGGTGGTTTCTTTTGTCAGTGTTGGCTTCTGGCTCGTCTTATGTGATAGGGCGCAGACCTTATAACGACTCATCCTTGGGTTTGCTTGCTTTTGCTTTCTTGTAGTTGATCCTTGATGAAGTTGGCTGCCTTAACTATATCTTCTTCGGTCCAGTATAATATACTGTCAGGTAATCTGCATTCTTCGACGGGTTTGATTGTCGCATCTAGGCTGACTAGGCTTGCGTCATATTTCTGATTGAAGACTGGTTTCCACTTGAACTTATTCATCAATGCGAATGGATTGCTGGCTTCATCCTGAGGTTTTACACTTGTCTTTGGCTTGGCTCCATCATGCGTCTTTTTGCCTCCATTTTTGTGTAGTGTCTTTAGAAGCTTTTCGATGTTTTCTTTGTGGTTTTCATCGTGTGGTTTCTCTATGTTCTTTTCAGTGTCTTCTGCTGGTTTGATTTGGGTTGGAACCCTTTCAGTTTTTAGCAGTTCTCTCTCGGCTTTTATTGCTTGTAGGATCTCTTCGTTCTACTTTGTTGTCTGGATTATGTGCTCAACATCTAGTTTGATGTTTTGCTGGATTTCCTTTATTTCAGCAAGCAGCTTTTCATTGTCGCTGGTCAATGCCGGTGTTTGTAGTAGCTTGACTTGTTTCTTTAACTCGTTAGTCTGGCTTTGTAGTTGTGCTCTTTCAGCTTGCGAGATGCACGTGGCTGTCTTGCACCTCCGCATTGCTTATATAGTGTCTTTGTGGTAATGCCAATATTTAAGACGTTTTGGATGTACGGACAGCCCAAGTATCTTGCTCCGTGCTTACCTAGGCAGTTGGCGCACCTTGTCGTGTTGTTGGGTGCTCGGAAATCCGTGTCCTGTTTGGCCAGCGGACACTCATTAAAGGCGTGGTGATCGGCAGATTTCCGTTTTACTGCGACATTTTGCTCTGCTGTGGCCGGCCCTCTGGCATCTGGAACATTGGGTGATTCTGGTATTAATCCATCAGGTTGTTGTATTTTTGGTTTATCGATACCTGGCATGGTATCTCGCTGCCCTCAGTCGTCACCACCACCACCGTAGTATGGATCTTTGAGTATATCATGATCCTCTCCGCCTTCAAGATTCGGATGTGGTGATTCTCTTCTTGAAGCTGCTTCAGGATTTCTTCGCCTGACAGCTCTACTTAAATACGATTGACAACCCATCTGACTGTTTTTGAGTCGGTGTTTCCGATTCTGGTGTCTTTCTCCTCCCTCTTCTTCTTAGCTGTCTTAGCTCTTTGTCATTTGTGGGCTGTCGTCGTTCTTTACTGTGGTAGCTTCAGTAGTATCTGTAAGTTCAGGTACATTGTTGCAGCCCGCAGGCAGGCTCTCCACGTTGGTCTTCTTCGAGGTCTTGGCGGCTCCCACGCTGCATATCTTGTGAGTCTGTTGTTTCTTTGTGTTGGACTTGCCACGTGACATTGTCCTCTCCAGTATCAAGCAAATGCAAAAAGTCCTGGTAACCGAAGATCTACCACCCGCGGGGATAATGCTAGAGTGTATCAACAGACCTTGCAGCGGTATCTGAATCGACTCTATCAGTGCATACAGAAGTCCTTAGGCATAGTGGATATCAAGGTGCCGCCTCCGGTACAAAGACGCGAAGTCAGCAGTTTACCGGTAACAGTAGTCTAGACCCCAGCCAACTAATACCTACTCAAATAATACCCAAGAGTCAACTAGTCGAGACAACGTCGCCGTATAAACTCAGGAGAAAGAAGAAGAAGAGTAAGATACCTACATCCAAGTGTCTGATGGTTCGCATCACAGAAGTATTAGCATGGCGCCCATGCTAGTAAACTGCAATAATCAAAAAGAGGTGTGGAATAATTTGCACATGAAGACAGTCGTGTTATGAAGAGTCAGTTTTACAGAGGGGGTTCGATTCAGGCTGGCTCAACCCAAACAACCTTTTAAAGGGGTTATATGCCATCGTGGACAGAAGAATTGTTTACCTTCAGCCGCATAAAACAGACCATTCCAGTGACGTATGTGCTAAAAGACGATTCGGGGGAGGAACTACAAGGTTCATTCCACAGGGAAGAGATCCATCTAGTTGGAGATAAACAAGTGTATCGAATCGAAACAATCTATCAAAAAAGATGAAAGAGGGGTGTTAATAAAGAGTATTTAGTGAAGTGGTTAGGGTATAATTAGTCATTCAAGAGTTGGATTTCAGACCTAACCAGATACCGGGACTAAAGGAAAAAGTCAAATGATCAAGCATCCTTCTCACCAAGTTCCGAGGATCACCTGCTGTTATGAAGCAGACAGGGTCCCCGAATTCTCGGACATTAGAAACCACTAAACATCTAAGGGGCAAGGAGGGGGGGGGGGGGGGGCATGTTTGCCTACATATTTTGTGGACTTGTTTTTTATTTATGTTGCATATCCTTTACAAGACGTTGCAGTCAACAACAGAATTTTTTTCAGCTGCTGTTGATGTACTAGGCAAGTTCAGTAGTTTGCCATTACTTTCTGCAGTCTCACCGGTGCTCTTTAACATGTATACGAGCAAAATTGCAAACCTAGAAGCACCAGGGGTTGGAAGAATACTAACATTTGCAGATGATATTCTTGCATATAGGCAGGGGAGAGATAGGGAGAAAACAGCCCAGGAGCTACAGGCGACAGTAGATAAAGTGATTGACTGGTGCACAGAAATGAGTGCTGTCATCCATCAGGAAAAGGCGGCTATTTCGGGTGCTCTCTGGACAACAGGATTGTGAATCATCATGTCCCAAGCCTCGGGATAGATGGTAGAAATGTCAGCAGAGAGAACAAACTGAAGTATCTGGGGATCACATTTGACAGGAGCCTATCCTACAAGGACCATGTGGAGACGGTTGTGACAAGATCTCAAAAGGGACTCAGTGCACTTAAAACTATGGCTGCAATAGACACAGAGCAGAGAAGCTTTTCACAGTAATTGATTATGGATTAGGACTGCTCACTGTCTCAGAGAGTCAGCTGGTGAAGTTAGAGCGCATACAGAACGAAGCTATGCGGGTCATTCTGGGATGCACCAGAGACACCCCAGTAGTCTGTATGCGTTATCAGCGACTGATAAGAGGGAAATCATGGATGGCTCAGGTGGAGGATACGATCAGACAGGTGTGCCCCTTGGAGAACATTAGGCGTGGAGAGGAGTGGAGAGGAGTGCCAGCGGAGCAGTCAGACTTGTGCAGAGTTATAATCACATTAAGCCGGGAGTGCAGGGAGTGGCCAGCAGGGGCCACGGAAGTGGAAATCCAGCAACTAATTCAGGACAATGCTAACTCGGGTGATGTGATTATCTACACAGATGGTTCGGTGTCAAGAGGTGAGAGAAGTGGCTGGTGGTTCATAGCCAAAGCTAATGGTCGACGTTTGGTGTAGGAGAGCCTGGCATATGATACTACAACATCCAGCTTAAGAATGGGGTGGAGGCAGTCACTGTGGCTCTCCGCTGGATGGAGAATACGACACACACGCACATCGTGATTGTAACTGACTCAGAAAGCATGCTGACGAGAGTGAGGAAGAGCAGGCTTCGTACGGAGTGGCTTGCTTCGCTTCGGAGGTCACGGATGACAAGCATCGCCTGGATCTTTTCTCCAGGGCATGTCGGTGTGCTGGGAAATGAACAGGCGGACAGATTGACTGGCTCTGCAGAACTTGGTGGAGTATTGATACATGACAAGGCAGACGTGGTTGCGGCCTTGTGGGAGCACGTGTACACCTCGGAGGAGCTAATGGATTACCATGGTCTGGCAAGAATGAGACCGCGAGGAGTGACGAGAGGATCTGGCCGACGCTCAACGCTCAGTGGAAAGGCGAGACGGACATATAATCAGATTGCTACTGGTACTATTAGTGTTGGAACTCTTCGCTGGCTGCTGAGGATGGGGACGAATGTCCCGAATGCTGTGATGTCGATTCCTAAATCAATCAATCAATCAATCTGAACGTCTGGTTCACGTACCCCTGTAAGTTACCAGCGCGGTGCGAACCGCTGCCGATTATCGCAGCTGCTGTTTCACCTCGTGGATTTACGGGATTACAAACACTGTCGTTGACTCCTTGGCAGGGGCACTGGCTCGCATATCAAGTAACCTAACCCCAGGAAAATTATCTATTGAATTTATATTTTAGGATTTCTGCCACTGGTTAACTAAACGTTCGGCGGGTGTCTTAAGATACCTCACAGGTTAACCTTTGAATACCACCAAGCATAGAAATAGGCAACAATTGTCGGTGTAATGTTTGTTGTCATATGTTGATACCCAAATTGTGTCTAATATGGTCTGAGATGTTATGTAAACAACGACCTATAGGATGTACTGTGATGTTGTATTTATAGAAGCTAGTCGCTGGTATTGTCTCTACAAAGCATTTAGTGTTGGGTTTGGTGTAAAGGGCGTATATTAAACTTTCCCTGAACTAATGTCACAAAATCGTCAAAGTCTTGTCGGTTGTTGACTATTTTGTTGACGTCTAATTTGCATGCATGGTTGGATGATACGTGAACAATATCTAAGTTCGTCCGTCTCTCTATGTCTGAGGATTTATGATGGTTATAGTTAATTTTGAATCTATTTGTCTGACTAGTAAATAACATCACCTAATTTCTTGGTTCAGTCTACTGGTTGTACTGTATCCGGTCGATAAAAAAATTGTAGGTAGATAAATGTCTGTGGAATATTGTGGTATGTCCTGAGGACTGTCCAGTTATCCCTATATGTCTACTGTATGTCACTGTCACGGGTGTGTATAGTCTCTGGATCTTCAGCTAACAGTATGTCCTCTTCCTCTGCTACCAATTGATCATGCATATTGGTGTGATTCTGATTTTTAGAGGTGTGTGTAGTCGATGGTGTTTTACTTTTTCTTGATGAGGATGTAGTGTCCATATTTGATGATACGGTTGTTGTGTTCATATATGTTGATGCTGTGGGTGTCTGGTTATGTGATCTGATGTGATGTTGTAAGTTGTATCTTCTCTTGTATAAATGACCACAGATGTGCCTTGTGTTAACTTTGGTGTTGTGGATTGTATGAATGTGACGTGTAAGACTACGGTGTTCAGTGAAGACTTGGCCACAAATAGACACAGATATACGGATTTGTTAGTAGTGGCCATGATGATAGAAAAAAAATCAAGTGATGGGGATAATGCAAAGTGAACTAAAAGCTGTTATTAAGTTTCTGTAATTGCCGACAGTTCCACACTTTAAAGTTATGGTATAAGCACTGTCTTTATATAGCATCAACGACCACGTCAAATAGCTGTGAAGAGAGCCAAACAATTTAGAGTCCATTGCCAACGTCTCCTTGTGCCAAAAGAGAGTGACAATAGCTCTTTGTACCAATATTTCTCCTTGTTAGCAAAATCACTAGCTGTAGAAAAGTTATATTTATAGGCGATATGAAATTAAAGAAGATTAAACAAGTAACATCACATGTACATTGTAAAAGTCCACATAAAGGACTAGATTTGTTGTAGTGTAAAAAGTCTCAGAAACTATTTATGCAAAGAGACAACAGAAACAGGGACTTGTGCAACCTGACAGAGCATTTGAAAAATTAGCGATATAATGATGTTTCATTTAATACATTAAACAATCAGTGGGGATACACCATTGGTGAAATGAAAACTTATCATGCATACCAACATTTGTGACAATCGTCCAGTTGTGTCGAGATTTCCCTGGTTAAACACAGCTCGAGAATCTGAACAGAGCTCGAGGTGCTTCTTCACGTGTTAGCAAAGTGTCAATCTATAGAAATAAATCAGAATACTTTAGTGACAAAAAGATGGAAACAATTCATATCTAAAGAAATAAGACACTTTATTGATCAGAAGAATACCTACCCATGATACAAGACTGGTGTTTCATGAAACAATATGCAACACATCAACAAGATTAGACGATGCATAGATGTGGTGATATGACAGAATAAGAGAACCAACCTGTGTGTGCGTGAAAACGTCCACTTGTTGCCCGGAGTGAGTGGCAATATAGCAGTTGTGAAGAGCTTTCCAATGTTAGCAAAGTTTTCTATAAGACAACAAAACAAACACTTTAGCGACCAGAAGAAGGGAAACGATTTTAATTCTCTAATTTTAAGTTTACGAATTATTAAACTTTTACACAATTGTGAATATTTTAACTTTTTAAACTTTTTAAATGTTTTAAACATTTTAAACTTTGTACTACTTTAACTTTAACTTTCTGAGTAGTTTAACTTGTTAAATTTTGTAACTTTTTAAAATAATAATTTTTTAAAACTTATTGTAATTTAATTTTGTTAACTTTTAAATTTGGTTATTTAAAAATTATTAAACTGTTTAAACTTGATAACTCATTGAGGTTCTTTGCTGCAGATACAATCCGTCTCCATTCGTCTCTCTGGTTGACCTTCTCTTGCCAGTCATTGATTCCAAGTGCTTGTAGGTTTCTATATATATTATCTCTCCACCATCTTCTTGGTCTGCCTCGGGGTCTACGGTCATTTATTTCTTCAGGGTAAGCGAGTTTTGTTTCCCTATTATCTTCCATTCTTTCTATATGCCCCAGCCATTGTAGTCTATTAGCCTTCATGAAACCAGTGATTAGCGGGGACTTAAACATATCATAAATGTCTTTGTTACTTCTTCTTTTCCACTCTCCACTTTGTGTATCCCTAATGGGTCCAAAGATGCGTCTTAAAACTTTGTTCTCAAAGGTTTGTAACAAGGCTTCGTCTCCTTTCGTTGTACTCCAGGTTTAAGAGCCATACAGCACAACTGGTTCTGATCAGTGTTTTGTATATTGTGATGTTGGTGTTACGAGATAGCGCATTTGATTTTAGTAGATGTTGTAGTGCATAATATATCTTATGTCCAGAATTGATTCTAGTTTGTATTTCTTCCCTTATGATGTTGGATCAGTTGAAGATTGTACCCAGTTATTTGTATGTTTCCGTTCTTTTAATGGTCATATTATCTATTTGTATGTGGCCAGAGTTTTTATCCGTAGCTTCTCTTGAAATTACCATATATTCTGTCTTATCTTGGTTGATAACCAGCCCCATCTGTTGGGCTTTTTCCTTTAAGTGAGTCAATATTTCCAATGTCTTTTGTTCATTTTCCCCTATAATATCTATATCATCTGCATAACCAAGCAGCTTGGATGTTCCTCCAATATCACATTCCTCCTTTACCTTCCTTACAACTTTCTCTAGAGCCAGATTGAAGAGTAGCGGCGATAGTGCATCACCCTGTTTCAAGCCAGATGTTATTTGGAAAGGGTCTGATTTCCTGCCTTTATATGTTACTATATTATAAGTATCTTCCATGCATAGTCTGGTCATGTTGATTAACTTCCTTGGTATTCCAAATTCCTGCATAGCATTCCATAGACTATTCCTATGTACACTTATCATAAGCCTTTTTATAATCCACAAAAAATGTTATGGAGATCTCTTTTATATTCCCAATTTTTCTCGGCTATTTGTCGTAAGATAAATATCTGATCTATTGTTGATCTGTTTTGTCTAAAACCCGCCTGGTAGTCACCTAATATGTTTTCTGAATATGGTTTTAGTCTATTTAGTAATACTGCGGATAGTATCTTATAGCTTGTGGACAGTAGTGATATTCCTCTATAATTTTCACATTGGAACTTGTCTCCTTTCTTAAAGATAGGTATCAATAATGACCGTTTCCAGTCATGGGGTAATTCTTCTGTCCTCCAGATTTTTATTATTAGTTCGTATAACTTTAGATGTAATGCATGGCCACCTGCCTTTATAAATTCAGCAGCAATTCTATCAGCATTGTAAAAAATGTTAAACTATTTTTTCAAATTAAAAAATGTTTTACTGTAAATTTTTCTTAACTTCTTAAACTTGTTACTTCTTTAATTGTAACTGTCTGAATTTTTTAACTTTGAAAATTATTTACAATTTTTAAATGTTTTAAAAACTGTTAAGTCTTTTTAAAACTTTTACTTCTTTAATTTTAACTTTCTGAATTGTTTATTTGTTAAATTGTTTTTAAAAATTGGTTAACTTTACAAAATGTGTAACTTTGTAAAACTTCTTAAACGTTTAACTTGTTTAATTTTTAAATTCTAATGTGTTTTTAATTTTTGAAAATTGTAATATTTTTAAAACTTTTAAAACTTCTTAAACATTTTACTTCTTTAATTGTAACTTTCTGAGTTTTTAACTTTGTTAAATTTTTAATGTGTTAACTGTAAAATCATTTTGAAATTTTTAGTTATCTGATAAGTTTTTGTCAGCACGGAGCTAGATGGTGCTAATGAATATTACACAAACCTAAATGTGTCGGTAACACTATTCAGAATATGTGATAATGTTATCCACTGTTTACCATAATGAAATACCACCATGTAAAAAAAAAGTACACGGGAACATTCTTAAACGATTGAAGCTGTGCATTCATACCATATAATGTCTTAAGAGATAGAATAAGAATCGCCTTCTCTTCTTCTTCTTCTTCAGCATTCCGAGCCATTGAGGTTCTTTGCTGCAAATACAATCTGTCTCCATTCGTCTCTCTGGTGGACCTTCTCTTGCCAGTCGTTGATTCCAAGTGCTTGTAGGTCTGTATGTATATTATCTCTCCACCGCCTTCTTGGTCTACCTCGGGGTCTACGGTCATTTATTTCCTGAGTGTAAGCGAGTTTTGTTTCCCTATTATCTTCCATTCTTTCTATATGCCCCAGCCATTGTAGTCTATTAGCCTTCATGATACCAGTGATTAGCGGGGACTTAAACAAATCATAAATGTCTTTGTTACTTCTTCTTTTCCACTCTCCACTTTGTGTATCCCTAATGGGTCCAAAGATGCGTCTTAAAATTTTGTTCTCAAAGGTTTGTAACAAGGCTTCGTCTCCTTTCGATGTACTCCAGGTTTCAGAGCCATACAGCACAACTGGTCTGATCAGTGTTTTGTATATTGTGATTTTGGTGTTACGAGATAGCGCCTTTGATTTCAGTAGATGTTGTAGTGCATAGTATATCTTATTTCCAGAGTTGATTCTAGTTTGTATTTCTTCCCTTATGATGTTGGAGCAGTTGAAGATTGTACCCAGGTATTTGTATGTTTCCGTTCTTTTAATGGTCATATTATCTATTTGTATGTGGCCAGAGTTTTTAGCCATTCCGTCTCTTGAAATTACCATATATTCTGTCTTATCTTGGTTGATAACCAGCCCCATCTGTTGGGCTTTTTCCTTTAAGTGAGTCAATATTTCTAATGTCTTTGTTCACTTTGCCCTATAATATCTATATCATCTGCATAACCAAGCAGGTTGGATGTTCCTCCAATATCACATTCCTCCTTTACCTTCCTTACAACTTTCTCTAGAGCCAGATTGAAGAGTAGCGGCGATAGTGCATCACCCTGTTTCAAGCCAGATGTTATTTGGAAGGGGTCTGATTTCCTGCCTTTATATGTTACTATATTATAAGTATCTTCCATGCATAGTTTGGTCATGTTAATTAACTTCCTTGGTATTCCAAATTCCTGCATAACATTCCATAGACTATTCCTATGGACACTATCATAAGCCTTTTTAAAATCCACAAAAATGTTATGGAGATCTCTTTTATATTCCCAATGTTTCTCGGCTATTTGTCGTAAGATAAATATCTGATCTATTGTTGATCTGTTTTGTCTAAAACCCGCCTGGTAGTCACCTAATATGTCTTCTGAATATGGTTTTAGTCTATTTAGTTAATCGCCTTGGTGAAGCAAAATCGAAAACATACTAAGCAATAAATAAAGATTTCAATTACAACTAGAGTGTTGAAGTCCTTCACAAAATGCAAAGAATGCCATAGCCAGACCAAAAAAAAAAAAAAAAAAAGGAAGAAAACTGTTTAGAGAAATTAGCCAGTCATAAAGAGGGAGGAAATAAACTTGAAAATCAGCTCAACGTAGCTGGTGAAACATAACGACGACATGGCGTATCACAACATCGAACTCACCTGTTGAAACCGTAACTGAATCGTCGGAGTTGAATGAATTGACACAGCAGTACATTGTGTATTTATATAACTTTTAAGCCCTGTCAGCTTTCTGGTGGTACGTCAGCGTTACCTTGGCAAAGTTGTTACACAAAACAACGTAGAGGACACTCAGTACTAGTGGGCTGTTTGTTCCCTGACAAGTTTAAGTGTCACGCACTGGAACCTCTGAATTGTCACTTACCCTTGACAATGTTATGTTAGACAAAGGTTTACTTCAAAGATTGTTACACACAATAACCTGAATTGTCACGTAAGCGAAGGTTACGTCACGCGTTGGAAACTGTCCCCAACTGATAGCACGCACTGACAATGTCTGGTCATGCCCCATCAAACGTCGCAAGGTCGCTCCGGGGTCACACTGATATCATCCACTGAACATGTATGAACATGCATTGTCAGACGCCGCAAGGCTGCGCCGGGGTCATCAATGCTATCACGTACTGAACGTGCCTGAACATTTTACATGCGACAGGTCACGGCAAGGTCGGCCTGGCGTAGTCCTGTGTCTGCGGGTCGTGATCAATATAGCGTGACAGGTAAGAGGACTCTTAAACTCGGTGGGTTCTCCACCCGCCCACCCGCTGCAGGTCTGCGCGTGCGCAAACACACACACCATGACCACCTGGGATTCGAACCTCGCCTCCAAATAACGCCGGTGAATCCTCTTTCCAATCACTTACCAAGACCAGCTTTAATTTTCAATTAAAAATTAAATAAATAAATAAATAAAATAAATAAAAGGATGGTAACACTGCAAAAACCAGTAGAATGGTTATTCATGATTTATATCTCCTGAGCTAGCCCAATTTATATACGGATTTCATGTGTAGTTTTGTGACGTAGAACACTTGATGTATATAGTTGTATATAGCAATGTACTCAGTGACCTCTAAGGTGCTGCGCCTGAAATGCTAACTGAATACATATTTAATAACTACTCAAGGCTTCTCTTTGATCTCTTTCATGGCTACTTTGCTATAGAAGGCATAGAGATCCGGTGACAAAACACATCTGTAATTCTCCTAGCTGTATTTGTTCATACTTGCCCTCTTTATTTCCCATTTTAATTGCTGCTACTTGGTTACAGTAAATATTGTTTATTATTCTGAGATCGTTCCTATCAAAGTTGACATCTTCCAACATTTTAGTCAGGTTATCATGTTTTACTTTATCAAATGCCTTAGTATAATCTATGAAGCACAAATATGTCTTTCTGTGTCTCTATTAATCTTTCAATTAGTGGTCGTGATGTTTGCATTGTTTGTACCCTTTCCTTCCACAAATCCTTCACCAATTTCCATTATTTTTCTTTCTTGTTCTTCTCATTATAATTCTGAGTATAAGCTAAGTGACATTATTTATGGGGTTAATTGTACGAAAGTCTTCGCATTCAATTGCTCCTGGTCTTTTTGGTATAGCTATAAATATAGATTTCAGCATATCACTTCGTGAATATCCACTGCTGTAAATTTAATTCAACATGTTAGTTAATATATTTACTCCATATTTTCCCAGTACTTTTAATTCTTCTATTGTGATTCCATCTGGCCCAGCTGTTTTTCATTTCTTCATATGTTTGACAGCGTGAGACTTCTTTTACTAATAGAATAAATGGACCTTCTAAGTTACTTTCTTATGTTAATTTTTCCCTTTCTCCATCAAATAATTCTCTTATGAACTAATTACACCTTGTAATTATAGCCTCTTCCTCCAAAAGTATCTGTCCTATTTTTGATTTGAAACACACTGTATTTACTCTTATTTTTCTTCCTGTGAGCTCACTGATTTGTCTGTGCATATATTTTGTATATTTAATAGAATTTACTTCAATTTTCTTGCACTGCTAGTTTAACATACTTTCTTTTTGCATTCACACATTTATCTTTTCTTTTTATTATTCATCTTATCATACTCTTGTCATGTTTACTCTGTTTTATTTTGTGCACCAACCTTAAGATTTCTTCAGTCATCTTTTTTTTCCCTGAGCTTTTTGGCTTTTCTCCGTGGGAGTTCTTTGCCTGTTTGATTAATGAAGTCCCTTAACATTTCCCATTGTTAATTTGCACTCTGTATTTTAGCTATTGTATTTTTCACAGTCACTCTGTATAGTTCTTGAATTGCTTTATCTGCTTTCAGATCATCTTTATTAAGTCTCATATTATTAGTCACTGTTTTCCCTCTCTTCAATCTTGTTTTCATTTGTCCACAAAGTGGTACATGATTATTATTACAGTCAGCACCATGCATTGTCTTAACGCATTCACACATTTATATATCTAATATTAATAAGTATGTAGTCAATTTGATTGTGTATTTTTTTTTATCGGGGCTTTGTTGTCTCTGGAGCTGTCTCGGCTGGCAAAGATTAGTTTCATCTTCGTGCAAGGGCATGCGGGAGTACAAGGAAATGAGCGGGCTCACAAGCTCGCGGGTAAGGCTACTGTGGAGGGCGGACGCGCCATGGACCAGGCTGATATTCTTAATTCTCTAGGAGAAGTAAGACTTTTGCGAGAACCAAGTGATGACTGTGAATCTACAACCATTGTCAGACTGCGAGAACAGCAAATTAAAAGAGGTGTTGTCCAAACAAGAACACTACGCAGGAAGCCAAAGAAAATTGATAAACCAGCACAGAACTTGTGTCGTGAGCCGCTACAGTGCTGCGGGATTTGCTAAGGAGGGGATCCAAGCACTTATGGACTGAAAGGTTCGATGTGCAATGAGGATGATCTGTCGACTGACTAACTAACTTAACGGGGCTTTTCCACGTGTTATGTCGTCTTTTATGGTGTTTAATCCAGGTGTTTCCAATTATCATATCATTGATATTTGCCAATTCTACTAGTTTCACTCCTCTTTCATTTCATGTACCTAAACCATAATTTCCCACTACATCCTCATTTTTTCCCGTTCAGACTTTTGCATTAAAATCTCATAGTCTTCTTCTTCTTCAGCATTCCGAGCCATTGAGGTTCTTTGCTGCAGATACAAAGCCGTCTCCATTCGCCTCTCTGGTTGACCTTCTCTTGCCAATCGCTAGTATTATTCTTATTTCTTGTGATTTAATTTGAGACATTGGCATTTAAACTTCATCGTAAAAGGGTTGTATTTCTTCGTCATTACTACTTGTTGTTGGTGTTTATACTTGTATAATATTTATATCTATTGGTTTTCCTTTCATGTTGACCATAGCAACTCTATCTGAAATACGCCAGTAACCATTAATTGACTTGGATGTTTTTTGTTTTCTTTAAAATCAAATAGTAGTCATACTCCTTTCTCGTGCGTATCCCCTCCAGAATAAACTATTGTGTGTTTGTCGGTTATAATTTTTCCTGATCCCTTATATCTTATCTCTCTTATGCCTAGAATATTCATTTTCATGCTTTTCATTTCTTTTTTAACATTGCTCATCTTCCCCAACTCATTTAATGTTCTAACATTCCATGTTCCTATTTTAAATTTATTTCCCATTTTAAATTTATCGTTACGATTTTGCCATCAAGTACAGTTGAAATTTTCCCTTCCTTAAGTAATGGATTATTATGGCCAAAACTCTCGAGTACTTTTTAGAGGACTATTGTTCTTTAGTTGGTTAAATTCGTGTACTTGTTTTAGCCTTTGTTCGTTTATCTGTAGTATAATTTCGTAATTGTCTTTACTTATATTCATAACTTTTGTTTTTTCTATGTTGATGTTCATGTTATGCTCTGTGCAACTATTCTGGAGTAAATTTAAGTGTTCCTGCAGTTCACTACTACTACTTCGGAAGAATCAACGATCCTACTGACTTCAGCCAGGACACTCGGCGAGGACGCGTCAATAGGTCTTGGCCAGTATAGAACCCAGCCCTGGTGCTTTGGAAACACCTCTGCGTCCCTTTTCTGGTCCTTTGTTTCCACAAAGAAGTACTTTACTCCCCATTTTTCATTGAAAACGCGACACTCGGCGTCTACTTTTCTGTTCTTAGTGGCCATAATGAAGGGTGAAGTAGATACACGGGATCTGAAAATGAAAAAGCTATTGAATTAAAAACATAATTAAAATCCTATTGAAATGCAAGAAAAGCACAGGACTTGGGGTCACTGGTGAAGCTACGGCTCACCAAAGTTACATATACAGTTTATAGATACCTTTGATAATAGAATATATCTCATAATAAGGTTTGCGAAAAACATAAATAGGACGGCCTAAACAAACAGCCCAGAGCAGTGTTTTTCAACCAGGGTTCCGAAACAGACCGAAATCGCCTAAATGCAACATATCTGCCCATCTGGTTTATTACATAAAGTAGGACAGACACTTGGATCATCGCACAGAGTTCCTTGAACATCGTAAACATTTGCGTAAGAAACTGCTTCAGCATAAAGGTTGAAAGACACTGGCCTAGAGACCAGCTCGAGTAACACCTTGACCGGAGAATTCTTCTGAGTTGGGGGTAATATTTTCGTAATAACACTAAGCCTTCTAAGGCATTTTTATGCTATGTTTGCTACTTTATTGCCTCTATTCACATTTGTAGTTCACTCACCTATCACTGTCAAACAAAGAAATCCTTGTTACTTACCTATAAAATGGATGACTGGCAAAAAGAAGTAAATATTTCTGGAGCATCGGACCTGTGATGACAGCCGGACGCATCTGGGGAAGGAAAGATGCGTGTGTATGTTTGTTGCCATGGAAACCATGGTAACGTCAGAGCGTAGGCGGCGCTACCGCGAACCTAGGGAATGACTTAGGGATGGCGCGAAATAAGCAAACATTACAATAAATAAGAAAATCTAGATATAATAATTTATAATTGAAAATAGTAAATTAAAGACACATAGCAGCCTCGTGGTTTCCGCACTTGTGAAGATCTCCTATTATTGTAAACATAATATTTACGTTTAAATTGTATCACAACGTCTCGTGTTCCATGCGTTATATCAAGTAAGTTCGAGTACCGTCGGCGGGCCGGATGAAATGATGTGGCGAGCCGGGTCCGACCCGCGGGCCGTAGTTTGGTGACCCCTGCAGTAGACAATGGTTATCGGCGAAGAGCAGTACGTACACTATGGATACTCGCTCATCATCTGTTTGATTTTTATATTTTAGTGATGCTATCCATATATATATACATATATATATATATATATATATATATATATATATATATATATATATATATATATATATATATATATATATATATATATATATATATATATATATATATATAATGAAAAGAAGTGGTGACAGAACGCATCCCTGTCTAATTCCAGTTTCTTTGGGGAACTATATTGTGAGTCGAACTCTTATTTTGACTGCGCTTTTGCTCTCTCTGTAGATGACTCTTACAGTCTAGTAGTTGACCTTTTATTCCGTAGTTTGCAAGCTTTTCCCAGAGTATATCTTTGCTTACTGTATCGAAAGCTTTCTCTTGGTCTGTGAAGGCGATACTGATTTGCTGTTTATGTTCTACCCCCCCCCCCCCAACCCAAATTTGTCGTAAATCGAATATTGTATCTATGCATCCTCTATCCTTTCTGAGCCCAAGTTGTTCTGGGTTGAGTATGCGGTTCCACGATAGGTCTCATACGTTGTTCAAGAATCTTTGCAAACATTTTACACACATGATTGAGGAGGCAAATGTCTCTGTAGGTGCCACAATCTTGTTTAATTCCCTTTTCCTCCATATTGGTTCAAAAATGGCTTTCTGTCAGTCCGCTAGAACAGTTCTTTCTTCCCATGCCTTTAAAAAAAATATGGAGCATTCGTGCTACTCCTATTTCTCCGCATACAATCATTGCTTCGGGTGTTATTCCATCGATTCCTGCTGCTTTGTTCTTCGGACTGTTCCTTATGACTTCTTTGACCTCCTGCTCAATCATTTCTGGTTCATCCTCATTTGCAAATCTCGGTTCGAATGGTACTGTTTTACCAATGTTTGGTTATTTTGAAAAGCTTTAAAATACTCTTCCAATCTATTTTTAATCTTTTCTTCTTCTTGTATGGGGTTTTCCTGACTGCCATTTATATAATCAGTGGGATGTAACTGGTCCTCTCTCATTCTCATTTGTATGCAAAAAAAAAAAAAAAAAAAAAAAAAAACTACTGAGGTTTTCTCCGTACATTATCCATAACTTTACCTTAGCTAGTTTGATCACTCTTATAGATTGTCGCCTTGCCAGTCTGTATTGGGTATAATCGTCGTTGGTTCGGGATCTTAACCAGGTCTTACACTTCTATTTTATTATTCTTACCGAATCTTTAACTTCTTCATTCCACCAGCTTGTTTTCTTCTTCACATTTCCTCCTGTGAGTCTATTACAACACATTGTGTTGTCATACAATTTGTAAGAATGCTCATACATTTTCCCCATGTTGTTTCTATGTTGTCATCAGGTGTATAAGTTCCTCTAGGGCTTTTGCCATTTCCCTCCTATTCTTGTTTGCATGTCTTCATCGTTTAATTTTCTTGTGTTAATAATCTTAGCCTTTCTCGTCGACTTTTGGTTTATAATTTGCGCTGTTTCGTTAAGATACACAATGAGAACCAAGCTATCAAGAAATTAACTATCACATTTATTCTATATATGTTAATCTTTTTTTTTCTAAGCAGATAGCTAAAACTGTAAAGTTTACACCCCATAACTAACACCACACGTCTCATCATCATCGTGTGATATGCCGGTAAGCGTCAAGTGACAAGCTATCCAGACAGCTATCTCTCTACTTTCCCCTTGCTCTTTTCCCAGCAATTGTCATTAAGTTTTCCAGTTAATTTTCCTTCAACGTGTCCTCAAAAATATTGACTGTCTATACTTTTTTTTTTAAAGTTGCATATCCATTACAGGGCGTTGCAGTCAACACCAGCATGTTTCAGCTGTTGTTGATGTTCTTGGCAAGATTACGCTCAGTAGTTTGCCATTGCTTTCTGAGCGACCGGCTCACATACCCCTTAAGTAACCAAAGAGACGCGATCCGCTGCCGAATCTCGCGCAGCTGTGTTCCTCACGTGGATATAAGGGATTATGGAGAAAGTAGTTAACACCCACGACAGGAAGACCGACTGTCTACACCAGTGGTTCTCAACCGGTGGGGAATTCCCCCCCCCCCCCAGGGGGAATTTTAGGGTTTCCAGGGGGGGGGGGGGAATGAAGGCCATTTCAAGATCGCATTAATACAAGAACCGATTACTTGATATTGTTTTTCCCTTCATACTTTACAGTTAAGTACCTCTCATCCTTCTAAAATTCATTTTATAAAGTCAGTAGACCCACAAATCATGTTTTATGTGGATGTCTAGACTTGTTTTAGTATGTGCTATTAAATTTACCTTACATTTTTAGGTATACTGTATAGGGGGGGGGGGATTTTTAGATAGGAAATATGAAAGGGGAGAATGACGTTCTGAAAATACGGTGAAGGGGGGGGGGGGAACGGGCCAAATTTTTTATAAGAAGGGGGGGGGGGGGGGGAATGACGTTCTAAAAATATGGTGAAGGGGGGAACGGGCCAAAAAAGGTTGAAAACCACTGATCTACACTTACCTTCTCCAATCTGTTTCCGGTTTTCATTTATTTCATAGCCAGTTGCAAGTCCTTCGCAGGACTTGGGAGTCACCACCAGCAGTATCTCTGCTTTCTGTGACTTCTTGGTTGGTTTGCATGAGGTCGTTTCTCATTGCGTTCTGAACTACCGTCACTTGTGCTACCTTTTGATAGCAAACGATTGCTGGCCTGCACATATATTGCCCACAGCAGCGTTTCGAACTTGGCGGAATTGTGTACTGCACCCGTTACATCGCCTCAGAGTGACAGATCCATATTTTTCCATTCGCTCTCCTGGCGCACCCCGATCCCCCTAACGCGGGTTTCCCTCACCGGTTGAATTAACCAATCACCGAGTTTCTGGCTGTACTGACCTTTAGGCAGTTGACCCCTTTTACACAACATCCGTTCCATTCCAGCCATCGATAGCCGTCTAAAGCTTGGACACAGATGAGTTGATATTTAGACATTCATGTATTGTTGATCGTGTATTAGTTTAATCGATTTTTGTTTGTTTGTTTTGTGCTGACGAAGGCTTTGGCCGCAACGTTCATTGTTTTTTGTAGTTGTCTTTGGTAAAGCTCTCAACCTACTTCTCGTTTTTCAGTGATTCATTCATTTATTTCATGTAGGACTTGGTAATTGGTTTTTAACGTCCGCCCATTGTATTCTTTGCAATTTCTTTAAAAAAAAAAAAAAAAAAAACACATTGCCACTGCAAGTAGATGTTTCTCAGCTTGAATGTCTATTGTCCAATTTTCGCATGCATATAATAGTATAGGTCACTTCACTTAACACTCTTGTACTAATATTGTTCAGTATGTTTTCTATCCTGCAGAACAATCTTTGCCATTGTAACATGACCACCGGTGGGGCTGACTCGGTAATGTTACGCTTAGACCTTACCGCCCTGTACTGACCCCAACCCACGTATCATTCATCTACTTAACCCCAGACCAACTCTGGACTTCATCTGTCTCTCTCACTAGTTCCCCCCCTCCCCCTCCCCCCTGATGGACACCTTCCCTCAGGGAGCTCAGTCCAGACGACACACATCACATCAAGTAAAGATGTGCACATTCAAGCGCACATTGTTCGTCCCCAATTTCTGGTTGTATTTCTTCCTCACAACATACGATGGCATCGTTCTGGGAATAAAGACTAACGTTGTGATATTTACGTCAGCATCTACGGAGATCTTAATGGTGTATACAAATATGGGGTTAGCACCATAAGCTCAATACGCATCAAGGCACGCGAAAAGGGGCCTTTACTTTTAAACGGGGACTATGAAGGAATGACTGTGAGATTAAGGTGGAGAATATTAGACGGGTTCGGTTCGGTTCATTTTAGCTGAGACGAATGGCCCCGTTCAACCATCGACTGCATCGATGTAGTTGTATTTGGAGCCCTTATGTTGTCTCTCGTTCTTCTTTCATATATGATGTTGCTTATATCTGCTTCCTTGAAGATGTTTGCGTTTCTGTAATTGTGTTCGTTTCATCCTTGTGGTTTTACATGTCTGAACAGAGTAGCACACTTGTTAAGGCCTGGAGTAATTGTGTACCCACTCCGTCGTATGGTGCTGTTTCCTTCAGGTATGATTACCGGTAGTCGTCTCTCCTGGTGTTCCACCTATTTCCCCATCTTGGGGTGTCTTCGAATCTTCTCGTTCTTCTTTGATTTCGTGTATCGTCTCGATAGTTCGATCTTGGTGTAGAGCGGAACCGACTCATGACTGCCCTTGCCACTTGTTTTTGGTCTGGGTAGCCATTTTCATCCAGTTCTAGTTCTTCTTCTGTTGATTCCCTTCTGTCTGGGTCTTAGCATTTTCTGTTTCGAAGTTTCGTTCTGTGACTTGAGAAGTTCTATCTGTTCTCTTTCTTTTTGAATCTGTTTAAGTTTCTTCTTTCCTTTATTCTTCTCTCTTCTTGAATATTTGATAGAGTTTCGTCTGTCTCTGCCTTTTATAGCAAACATTCGGGCGACATCCTGCTCAATCTTCTGCTGAGCTTACTTCAGTTCGTCCAGGAAGCACTGAACGGCCGTTATCCTGTGTTTCTTATGTCTTGTCTTTTCCTTACTCCATGCTTTTGAACTGTGATCTCAGGTCCATTCAGTTGGCCTTCCAGTTGCGCTTTGTCACTTTTTGTAAGTCGATTGGTCGCCTCGTACTGCCTCCTAGCCTCTTTATAAGCTAGGTTGGACTTGATGGCGATCTTCATGGCTTCCTTGCTGTCTTGGTGGCAGGGGCATCCGAGGTACCTGGCACCGTGGTTGCCGAGGCAGTTGGCGCACTTTCTGTTAGGGTTAGGCCTCCTGAAGTCCTTGTCGGTCTTAGCTTGCTGGCACTGGCTGTATGGATGGGGTCCAGAGCAGTATCTACATACCTCCACCTCACTCCTGCAGGTTGCACGGGTGTGCCAGAATTTCTGGCACTTAGAGCACTGCAGCACTTTCGGTATGTAGTGCTCTAGAACTTGATCTGTTTTGTCCCATCTAATGACTTGAGGGATCACTCGGTCCTCCGATGTTACGATGACGACCGTGGAGGGGATGTTATTCTTGCCGATGATCCTCTCAGCACTGGTGATCTTGAGTTTCTTGTATCTCCCTCGTCAGGATCTCCCTGATCTGGTCGTTGGTGAGATGTGTCTTGACTCGTTTAATGACCCATCGTTTACTTGTGCGGTGCCGGGTGGCTTCCAATAAGATGCCGTGGTAAAGCTCGATGGCGCCTGTCTTTTCTTGTGCAATATTCTGCATAAGTGCGTTGGTCTTTGGGTGTTTGTTTATGGAGATCACTACTCCATCAGGTGTCTTGCGCAGCTGGTAGATGTTTCTTCCCAGCTCGTTTTCCAACAGACTGAGTATCTTGCCTGTTGTTAGCTCCAACAGTTTGGCTTCTCCAACGCTTGTCTATGTTAGCAGTACTTTGCCGGTGAAGTCCTCCGTTGTTGTTGTTTCCTCCTGTGTGGAGGTCTTTGGTGAGCTGCCTCGCTGCTTCTCGTTAGTATTGCGGGCTTCACCGCTGTTGCTAGCTTCAGTTGTAGTTGTAGTCTCTAGCGTCGGTTTAGCGACGGGAGCGGCTTTAACTGGTGTAGAGGTGGCAGCTTCCTTTGAGGTTGTTTCAGATTCTGGGGTTTCACTGCAGCTCGCAGGCAGGTTTTCTTCTTGCATCTTCTTGATAGTCTTGGCGGCTTCAACGCCGCTCATCTCTAATGTCGTGTATCTTCTGGAGTTATTCTTGTCATGTGCCATTTCCTAGCACGTGTCAGGCTTCAGATTAGGCGACTTGTTCTCGATAGCGCGACGAGTCGACTGTGTATTAGACGGGTATTTAAGCTGGCTAAAGACACAGCGCCGGGTCCGGATGGGGTGAGGTACACCAATATGAGTAACATGAATGATGGGGACTTGGAGGAGATGGCTCTTTGTTTCAACCTAAGCATCAATACGGCGGAAATACCCCACGATTGGCTGCATAGCTACATGGTCCCACTACCAAAGCCAGGTAAGGATCACTCCAGACTGATTGGATACTGAATCATAACCCTGCTAAACACGTATGGCAAAGTCCCCGAAAAGATAGTAGCACGCAGGTTCCAGCGACATTAGAAAAGTCGTAATCTGCTTCCCAAAGGGCTCGGGAGTTATCTGCCTGGGAAGAACACCTGGGCCAATACTGCAACTTTTGCATTTGATGTCAGCCAGGGCTTCCAGGATAAACAAGAGACAGTGGCGGTAGCTCTTGACCTGGAGGATGTCTACGAGGGCTTCCAGGATAAACAGGAGACAGTGGCGGTAGCTCTTGACCTGGAGGATGTCTATGAGGGCCTTCAGGATAAACAGGAGACAGTGGCGGTAGCTCTTGACCTGGAGGATGCGTATAACAGGGTCAGGTATGATCGGTTGATATACACACTGTTTGACATGGAAGTCTGCCCTTGCCTTGTTAGATGGATTGCGGCGGTCCTTTATGAGCGTAAGGTTGCACTGCGCATGGGTTCCTGGACTTCTGACCCCTGTACTATTACACCTGGGTTGCCACAGGGATCTGCCATGTCCCCGGTGCTCTTTAATGTCTACACCAGCAAAATTGTAGCTATTGAGACACCAGGTGTGGGTAGAATCTTGAAATTTGCAGATGATGTGCTGGTGTACAGAAAGGACAGAGACAGGGCCAGTTTGGCGGAAGACTCATATGTGGCAGTAAACAGGGTGGCAGGAGTGATGCAGGGACGAAGGGCCGTTATAAACCCAGACAAGGCATCGGTTGTGTGTACTCCCTGGATAACCGGATCGTCAAGGCAGATGTCCCAGGTATTATGTTGAATGGATGTCCTCTTAGTCGAGAAAGTAAATTGAAGTACTTGGGTATCACCTATGACAGGTGTTTGTCTTTTAAGGATCATGTGTAGGCTTTGGTAGTGAAGTCTGGTAGGGGACTTAATGCATTTAGGGCGATGGCAGCAACCGGGGTAGATCGGATGATGCTTTACAGGCTCTTTCAGCAGTTAATAATTTCTGTCATTGAGTATGGTTTGGGGCTGTTGACAGTATCAAATAGCCAGTTTGAAAGGTTGGAGCGCATACAGAATGCTGCCATGCGGGTAATCATGTGGTGCACAAAAGACACACGAATTATATGCATGAGGCATATCATGCGCTACCAACAATGACGAATAGGCATATGGTCTTTCAGGCCAAGTGGTACCTGAGAGTTGCTGCACATAGGGATCACCCCCTGCATGAAACCATGGATATAGTCATAGACTAAGACGAGGCAGGTTCTAGATGGCACAGGCAGAATTATCTATACGTCAGGTGTGTGATCTAGAGACCATCAATTGTGAAAAAGATTGGGTTGAAGTTCCGGAAGACATGACGGACTGGCACAGTGTAATAGTAACACTGGGTTGTGAGCGCAGAGAATGGGCAGCGGGCCGCACTGAGTTTGAAGTGCAACAACCGATCTAGATTAACACACATCAATGTGACATAGTCATCTACACCGATGGGTCAGTGGTGAGAAACAGACGTAGTGGTTGGGGTTTTATTGCAAAAGCTAATGGACGAGTCTTGAAAAAGGAGAGTCTGGCATATGAGACCACGACTTTCAGCATAATAATGGAGGTGGAAGCAGTAACAGCGGCATTCCGTTGGTTAGAGGAGACTACTGCAACACACATTGTATTCATTACGGATTCAAAGAGTATGCTTAGTAAGGTGGATAAAGGAATGTTTTGTGTGGAATGGGTATCGTCTCTTCAGAGGTCACAGATTGAGAGAATTGTATGGATATTTTGCCCTGGCCATGCGAGGTTACGGAGGAATGAACAGGCTGACAGACTAGCAGGGAATGCACCTCTTGGTGGTAGATTGTATATGTACAACGGGGAGGTGGTCATGCGCATGTAGGACCAGGTGGAGAAGGCGGAGGAACAGATTGAGAACCCGTATGTGGAAAGAATGAGATTGAGGGGGGATCGGCATGGGTTGTGGAAGAATCTCAAAACAGAGAGGGAAAACCAGGAGAACTCTAAATCAGATAGCGGTGGGAATGATTAGTAGTATGACTCTTCGCTGGCTGTTGAACAAGCGGACGGAGCACGCATGGGAATGGCCTGTGTGCAGTGATGTCGGTTTTTAACTCAACTCAACTTCGAGAGGACTTCAAATGAAAACCTTAAAAGTATGACATAAATTAAGCAACCAAGCCATTAGCTTGTATCTTCTCATTATTGTTGTTAAAGATGTCAAGAGGGTTAAGCACGTGACATCACGGTGCAGACGAACACGGCGACGTCATAAGGACAGTTTAAAGATGGGTATCCCCTTTTGAGATGAACCAAACAGTAGCAGTGTTCTGTTATCCGTGTTTTGATCAGTGAAGGGGTGAAACCTATAGAAATCCATCGGCGAATGAAGGTCCTGTATGACAATGCATGCCTGTCAGTCCAGCAAGTATATGAGTGGAGTAGGAAGCTTCAAAACGGCGTGACTTCTGTGACACACTGTTCACGACCGGGTCAGGTACACCGAGAAGTGACGCCAGAGGGGTTACACACGCGACCAAGAAACATTTTTTTACAGGAATCCAAGTATTTTATCGGCGTTGGAGATCTTGCATTGATTGATTGATTGATTGATTTAGGAACCGACATCACAGCATTCTGGACATTCCCATAAGCGCTCCGTCCCCATCCCCAGCAGCCAGCGAAGAGTTCCAACACTAATAGTTCCAGTAGCAATCTGATTATATGTCCGTCTCGCCTTTCCTCTGAGCGTCGAGCGTCGGCCAGATCCCCTCGTCACACCTCGCTGTCTCATTCTTACCAGACTATGGTGATCCATCTGCTCCTCCGAGGTGTACACGTGCTCCCACAAGGCCGCAACCACGTCTGCCTTGTCATGCATCAATACTCCACCAAGTTTTGCCGAGACAGCCAATCTGTCCGCCTCTTCATTCCCCAGCACACCGGCATGCCCAGGAGAAAAGATCCAGGTGATGCTTGCTACCCGTGACCTCCGAAGCGAAGCAAGCCACTCTGCACGAAGCTTGCCTGTTCTCACCCTTCTCAGCATGCTTTCTGAGTCAGTTACAATCAAAATGTGTGTACGTATCGTGTTTTCTATCCAGCGGAAAGCTGCACTGACCGCCTCCACCTCCATTCTTAAGCTAGATGTAGTGTCATCATACGCCAGGCTTTCCTGCACTAAACGCCGACCATTAGTTTTTGCCAAGAACCCCCAGGCACTTCTCCTACCTCTCAACACTGACCCATCCGTGTGGATAATCACACCACCCGGGCGAGAATGTTCCTGAATTAGTTGCTGAATTTCCACTTCCGTGGCCCCTGCTGGCCACTCCCTGCACTCCCGGCTCAATGTTATTACATATCTTGCATGTCTTGCATTGAAAACAGTGGAAACGACATCGGAAAATGATACATTTGTTCTGTACTTTTTCAGAATATATTCATGAAGAAACAACATTTAAGGCTTTCATTCGAAGTCCCTTCGTGCTTACCATGTACCAAATATGCTTCAAGGCGAGAAAAATTGCCCCTTACGTATATGCATGTCCATTACACCCGAATGAGAGCAACAGAATGCTTTGCTTTTACTTTTGTGTACACAGATGGATGAGCACAGAAAACTTACAAGAAATGGAAGGTGTCATGTATATATACAATACGCATACACATTTTGTGTTACTTGCAGGATTAAAGTTAGTTACATATCCTTCACAGGACGTCGCAGTCAATTCCAGCATGTTTTGGCTATTTGCGATTCCTGTGCTCTTTCTTCTTGGATGGTTACAAGTGCTCCCTCCGTCTCCGCCTTGATTGCAGCAATTCGAGCCACATCCTGCTCGATCTTCTGCTCAATAAGCTTCAATTCGTCCAGGATGCGTTTAACAGTTGTTATCTGTGTTTCTTGAGTCTGGTCGCTTCTCTCCTCCATGTTAGTTAATTTTGACTTTAGGTCCTTCAGTCGGCCCTCCAATTAATAGACGGGTAATCACCTCCTGGCCATTTTATAAGGTATGCTTTATTTCACAAATGGCAAATCAGAAGACGAGATCGAAAATAGATGCAATAAGGAAAACCAACTCATGGGACAACTGGCACCAATACTAAAGAACTTCTTCTTCTTCATCCGGATTTTTTTTTCCGGACGTGACTGCATTGTGCCTGTTTACAGCAGAGCTGCATTCTTGCGCCGTTAGGCCGACACATCCGACTTCTGCGGGCATTTGTTGACCGGGTTAACCTTCCCGGGGATACTAAAGAACAAACGTGTATCAATAACTACTAAGAAAGCACTTCACAACACAATCATCCTACCAACTCTATATTACCAATGCCAAACCTGGACAATGACAGAAAAAGCGAAAAGAAAAATCACAACAACAGATATGAGATTCCTGAGAAGAATACTCAATGTATCAAGAAGAGATAAGATCAGAAATGAAGAAATCAGGACTAAAGTGGGGGCTATAGCTGTACTAGATTTTATTAGAAGGCAGCAAGTCGGTGCACTTTCTGTGGTTTGGCCATGCAAGTAGGTTACCAACTAACAGTATTCCACAACAAGCAGTGATGTACAGACCAGAGGGAATCAGAGGAAAAGGCCTACCACGTAAACGATGGACGCGGGGAATAACAGAGTCCATGGGAATATCGATACATGAAGCCCATAAGAGGGCACTATCGCTGTTTATACTTCACCTCGACACCGCAAGGTACAAGAGGAACATGATGAGATGAGATGAGTTGATGAGATGAGATGATAGTTTGACTTTACGATTAGCTTCATCACTTCCTTGGTGACAAGCAGCCGATGTATCTAGCGCCGTGGTTGCCGGGGCAGTCGGTGCACTTTCTGTTAGAGGCTTCTGTTGGGCTTCCTGAAGTTCGTGTCGATCTTGGCGTGAGGGCACTGGTTGTGCGGGTGAGGTCCAGAGAAATATATGCAGACCCCCACCTCACTTTTACAGTTGGCACGGGTGTGCCAAAACTTCAGGCATCTGGAACACTGAAGCACTCGTGAAGTGTAGAGCTCAGGGACTTGCTATTTCTTGTCACATCTGATGATCTGTGGCATGGTTCTGTCCTCCAATGTGATGATGACGACAAGCGTGGACGGTGTGCTGTTTTTGCCGATTATTCCGGTCATCTTGCGGGTCGAGGTTTCTTCCGATAGCATCTCCTTAATTTGCTCATTGGTGAGATAGGTCTTGACTCTTTTTTTTTAAACACAACGTTTAATGATGTGTCGGTGTCGGATGGTTTCCACTGTAATACCGTGGGGTAGCTTGATGTCAACTTTTTCCTCTTGGGTGATATTTCTGAATAATGCCATGGTTTTGTCCGTCTTGTTGATGGAGAACACGACTGCATCTGGTGTTCTGCGTAGCTGGGAGATGCTGTGTCTCCCCAGCTCGACATCCAACAGATTAAGTATCTTGCCTGTTGGTAACGCCGATAGCATTGCCTCCCCAACGCTTGTTTGCTTCAGCAGGAATTTTTTTTCGGCGAAGCCCTCTGTTGTGTTGTCCTCCTTTGAGGGGGTCGTTGGTGAGCTACTTGGCTGCTTCTCACTGGTGATTATGTTGGCTTCTCCGCTGCTGCTGGCTTCAGCTGTAGTTTCTGGTGCATGTTTGTTGCAATCGGGAACTGCTGTAGATATTGGACTGCTGTGTGTCTCCACGGGTTCAGCAGTCCTACTGATCATCCTCACCTCTGCTTTCTTCTTCAATTATTCACATCACCTTTCATTTGACAGTGTGAAAGCCAGCTCCTTTCCCCCAGCCGTTTTGCCGCTCTCGTCGCCTCCACAGTTTGTTGTACCCGAGTGGACGTCCTTGTCACCACTTACCTTCTTCACACCCTATCCACAGCTGAATGGACACCACTCTCGCACGCACCAAAGGAAAGCCAGCTTTTCATCTGGGATAATTAATTCAATCTGCTGCGGGCTTGGACTTACTTCCCCTCGCTATGTCTGCTGCGAAGATAGGCTCACACAAGACGTCTTGTACTGCCGCCTGCAATTGCTGTCCCCATGACTACACAGATTGAAGTTGAACTGCGGACGAAAATTTCTCGATTCTAACGATCGTTGGTTGCGATCTGTCCACCACTTACTAGCATCCTAAACTCAAGTGTACTGTTCGTACTTGGCGGGGCGGTTGTTTAGTCGGCACGAGACAGCAACGGTTGTTTCTCTTGGGTGAGACACAGGTTAGACTTTACTTTGTAGGCAGAGACATGTGCGATCGTACTGTCTTTATTGGTCCCACTCGTCGTTCCAATTGTTCCAGAGTCAGTACGGGGCCTTCTCTGCAATGTCCTCCAGTCGGTTTAGTGTCCGAGCCTTCGACTGTTATTGATTAAGCACATTGTACGCGGTATTCGCAACCAGACCTATTGCGCCTACCTCTGCAACGAATAGCCTGACTGTATAACCGTTAGCCTATGTCTCAGACTGGTGACATGGTACTTTTCTATCTTGATGGTGTTTGAGCCTCAATTCTCGATTGAAAGGGGCCAATCAATTCTTTCAGAGTTATCTACCAAGTCGACAAGGAATGCACCACAATCAGGTCGTTTCTGAAGTTTCCGGGTGACTTCAGGGTATCTGCCATGACCGCTTAGGTCTACACCACTTGCTCCCGTGTCTCGCGTGCCATCGAAAATGGATGGCAAGTTTCAGAGCAGTCAACTCTATTATCTAGTTTCTGCCCAGCCTTAAGGAAATATATCTGCTCGTCTCTGACAGTCGTCCCCCTATTCGCTTGCATTTTTGATAATCGACTAAAGCTATCAATTCAATGAGTACTTTGCAATGGCGTCACATGAATGAGCTCTCCAGGGCTAGCTTGACAGCGGACAGTACGAGTACGAATGTCTGATTATTTAGACACAGGGGACATGACACGACATCAGACCAACTCCAATTGATCAGATTGGCAGCTGATGGTAGGACATTCTAAGGTGATCTGTCATCGAAGCTTAGTCATCACGTGCCATATATGGTTTCACATTAGTGACCATTGCAGTTCCCTTCCCATGACACTCACTGGCCTTGTGATTGTTGCAGACACTTTTGCACTATCTTGTCGCCTCTTCCCCCCCCCCCCCCCCCAACGAATTTCTTGGACCACCACGCCTCTACATTCGCTTGCCGAAGCTCTGGACCACTAGTGGACGTTGTGTTGATGGCCGAAGCCTTGTCCGTTGGACTGTTTATGCCCCATCATTTCTTTTAGTATATACCATCCCTGGGTAGAATAGACTGCTTTGCAAGTTTTCCTTTTCCTCCCTGTTCTAATCGCGGGCTGAGAGCCGCAGACTGTTTTGTCTGGAAGCTCGTGTAGCATCATAGCGAATCTGGTTTTTACGACTTTATATGTCGGAATGTTGGCACGAGCTTTGCCTTATTGCAGTACAGCGTTACGTACGAGTAGACCAAGCGCTCCTGTAAGTGTGGCTATGCTAACCTTACTATATATCTCCTTACTATATATACTTCTCTGCTGTTTCGTAATCGAGCAAGGGCCATAGGAGTTTGTGAATTAACATAAACTGGAGATACCAAATCTGTAACTTTCCAGTCAGTCTGCTCTTGTGGAAAGCCCGCAGACTGCTTTCCGTTGTCTCGCAAATATCCTCTATTGCGTTCTTGTCTGTCAACAATGCATCGTACATTCGGCCGAGACTTTTAATGGGTTCCTCGGTAACTTTAGGAATAGCATGCTCGGTCACCGTGAATCATCAGAAAAATCAAGAAAAGTACTGCATTTGCATTATCGTCCAAGTCCAACCATATCCTGTAAGTTTTGTATTGCCTGCATTTGCTTTCTGGATAACTGCCCAGATAATGGTCCAATGTTGAACATATTGAGATAACCTTTCCTCTCAGTTCTGTCGACTTACTTCTTCTTCGTTAATTATGATTGTGACGCTTACCAACGACTGGAAAGAATAACCTTTCCTCCATGCTCAGAAGAGAGATCGGCCTGAATTGAGTTGATCCTCTCTCTCTGGACAAATGGGTAAACATTCACTAGGTGCTCCTCCACGTCTTCTTCCATGATGTCGAAGCTGCCAATTAGTGTCTGCTCGTGCACATTTCCTCAAATTGGAATGGCTCTCTTCAAGACAAACTCTAGGTGAACAGTAAAGACTTCAATGTGAAGCGTCCTGTTCGTGACCGAAGCTGAATAGAGTAAATGTTAATCATGATTCTTAATGACTATAGACGGAATTATGAAGACAGGCATTGTCAAAAATATAATTCAACATAACATTGTCTGTCCTAAATAATCTGTTAACAATAAACAATGCAACATAATATGACGGGTGACGTAGTTTCTAACAAACACATAAATGCTATAAATAACAGTGGGAACTCCTATGCGACCACTCAAACTAAGCTTTATTAACAGCACAGTCGTTATAGATAAGGAATTAACGTTTCAAGGGCATGGCATCCTAAATGTTAGCAATGTAAAATTATAAACAGGTAAAATATCACCTTCCAAACCTAACTGACCTAGCCTCAGCGTTCCGACCATCTCTGCACGTTGCCTCTAATGCATGAAGTCGATAAGCATTCTTACAGACTTAACGCACATATCAATTAATAAATAACTTACGTGACATAACACTGAAACACAAAGGATTGGTTCCTAAGCTAATAACATGGACTTGTGTAAAACACTACCAATGTCGCTGCTATAATATAGAATAACACCCGATCTGCTATCTAACATTTAACTGCAAACTAGCTCTAATACATGTTTCTATCACTATCCATTTTTAACTCAAACTCCTTCTTTCTGTTCTTTACACTGCTGGGTTTTTGCGCACCAAACGATTAATGCACATAATAAGCACATAGTAAACTATTGAGTGTAATGTTAGTTGTGTGTTACGTGTCTGGTATTTGTTGGGGTATCGTCCTTGCAATGCGGACAAGTTCATAGATGCTCAGCATAACATATGCATCAGCGTCCGGAGACTAATTAGTAATAGTGCCAGTTCCGTGTGGTTGACGAAGTCCCTCGCTCTTGGTAAGAGTATGGACCTGGATGACGACATATCCCTCTCGACCCATGTATGATTTGCCCCTCTTTAGCTTGTCACCCTTTTCTTTGAATATAGCGTGATACCGAGGGTGCTGCTAATCTGCACTTATTTTCAAGTATACACGAGCCATCCAGATCTTGATCCCGTGGTTCATGGTCGGAATGTCATTGCTGCAAGCATGTGTCTCTCGTACAGCTAAAAATAGTTCGCATGGCTTCATTTTGTATCTTTTCAAATCTTCCAATCTGTGCAGGAGTGACAGTGCACATAGCATACTCGATGGGTGAAAGTACCAGTCCTTGGTAGTATTAACAGTCTTTGCTCGATATTGCCATGACTCTCATTGCTGACAGATCATTTCGAGGTTTTTGTTATTACATAATGGACATGTCACTATCAAATATCATGCCCAGATATGCCATTGATTTGGTTCTGATCATAATGTTCTCGTCCATTCCCACTGCTAGCAGGCCAGTTTACAATTTTCATCTGCTTCTTGTAGGGCTCGATAGTTGGTTTTCTGTATGTTCATGGCATTCTTTGCATTGTCTTCAGAAACCAAATTTCCACTGCCATTAAACGTTGTTCAGCTTGTCTGTTCATTGTCAAGTCTCACATCCATACGCAAGTACAGGTTCTATGTATCACTTCAACATCCTTGTTCTCGTTACAATTGGAATCTTTTTATTGGTCAGTATGTTTTCCATCTTGCAAAAAGCTACCTTCCCCAAAGCGATTTTTTTCTAATCTCTTCAATGCACCTCTTTTCAGATATTATGACTGTTCCAAGATAGGTATATGATACTGGAAATATAACTCCTGATTTACGTAAGTCAATATGTATTGCAATCCCAAAGAAATCAGGCGCCTTGAAGTGTCAACAAAATCGAACAATTAGCATAATGAGCCACGTCACGAAGATTATGCTACAACTCATAATGCAAAGAAGTAGGAAAAAAATGCAACCCCAAACAGGGGAAGAACAATGTCGTTTTATAAAAGGCAATGGTACAACAAATGCTGGGTAGTTGCTGAGAACCTTAATGGATCGTTCTATGGAGGTAAACAAAGACCTACTCTCTGCATTATTGAGTACACAAAGTTAAGTTAGTTGCATATCCTTTACATGGCGTAGCAGACAACTCCAGCATTTTTTTGGGGTGGGGGGGGGGGGGGGCAGGGTGGGGTGGGGTATGGGCTCTTTGTGATTCCTGGACTTTAGAAAATTCAGTGGAAACAACTCGTTGTTTGAAGATTTATATTTACTTCGTAATCTTCAGTAGTTTGTCATTGCTTTCTGAAAGACCGGCACGCATACCATTGTATGGAAATTAACGCATAGCGGTTTGCTTTCAAATTTCCCGGAACTGTGTTTCGAATGCGGTAAGAGGAATTATGTCCGTAACTCCCTTCTCTGCAGAGCCTTTCAATAAAGTAATACTTGTCGATACAGTAAAGATGCTTGCAGATCTAGAAAATAACCAGAAAGATCTTAGATATGTAAAACAAAAACATTGGTAAACAACAAGCTACCATAAATATCGATAATAAAGAAGGCCAATACTAGTCTATCAAGCGAGGTTGCGACAAGATGTGTAATGACTCCATATCTCCCCCACCCACCTCAGAATTATAATGAGAAATGTAGTTTTTCCTATGTAGTGATATTATAATTAAACATTTAGTGGTTGTGAGAGGAATCGTCATCGGAGGACATAACATCAATATTATAAAGTACGCACATTATACAATATTGATAGCAGACAACGTACAGGATCTACATCATTTAGTAGATGCAGCTATTGTACATAGTGAACAACTAGGGTTAGATGGTAAGAAAACATATTATGGTTGCCGTGCAGGATTGGGTGCACATCTATCTCATTCCTCTCCCAAAACCATTCAAGGATCAATCAAAGCTTAGTGGCTTTAGGATCATCACCCTTCAAAATACATTTGGGAAGGTTCTAGAGAAGATAGTCGCTGTCAAGCTGCAAGAGTTCTTGGAAAGGGGGAAGCTTCTTCCAAGAGGCCTGGGGAGCTACGGGCGAGGAAAAGATACCTGGTCAAATGCAGCCAATTTTGCCTTTGATGTTTATGAGGGGTTCCAGAGTAGAAAGGAAACGATGGCGGCAGCGCTTGATCTCGAGGATGCATACAATAGAGTTAGATATGATATTTTGATGACCGTACTGATGGAGAAGGGGGTCAATCCCTGGTTGGTGAACTTGATAGCAGCCGTCCTACATTCTCGTCGGGTTGCTCTCCGTCTGGGTGCATGGACCTCAGAGCCACATATTTTAACCCCGGGACTGCCACAGGGATCAGCAATCTCACCGCAGATGATATTCTTGCATATAGGCAGGGGAGAGATAGGGAGCAAACAGCCCAGGAGCTACAGGCGACAGTAGACAAAGTGATTGACTGGTGCACTGAAATGAGTGCTGTCATCCACCCAGAAAAGGCAGCTGTTTTGTGGTCCTCTCTGGACAACAGGATTGTGCGAGCTGATGTCCCAAGCCTCACGATAGATGGTAGAAGCGTCAACAGAGAGAACAAACTGAAGTATCTGGGAATCACATTTGACAGGAGCCTGTCCTTCAAGGACCATGTGGAGACGGTTGTGACAAGGTCTCAAAAGGGACTCAATGCACTTAAAACTATGGCTGCAATGGACACAGAGCAGAGAATGCTTTTCACACTATACCAGCACTTGATCCTCTCAGTGATTGATTATGGACTAGGACTGCTCACTGTCTCAAATAGTCAGCTGATGAAATAAGAGCGCATACAGAACGAAGCTATGCGAGTCATTCTGGGATGCACCAGAGACACCCCAGTTGTGTGTATGCGTTACATCCTCGGTTTGCCGACTGTCGCAGGTAGACTCAATGTGATGCAGGCGAAGGCATACCTCTGAGTAGCTGCAGACACAGATCACCCGTTGCATGAGGCGCTGGACGCCGTTAAGGGTCAGCGACTGATAAGAGGGAAATCATGGATGGCTCAGGCGGAGGATACGATCAGACAGGTGTGCCCCTTGGAGAACATTAGGAGAGGAGAGGAGTGGGTCAGAGTGCCAGCGGAGCAGTCAGACTTGTGCAGAGTTATAATCACATTGAGCCGGGAGTGCAGGGAGTGGCCAGCAGGGGCCACGGAAGTGGAAATCCAGCAACTAATTCAGGATAATGCTCGCTCGGGTGATGTGATTATCTACACAGATGGGTCGGTGTTGAGAGGTAGGAGAAGTGCCTGGGGGTTCTTAGCAAAAGCTAATGGTCGACGTTTGGTGCAGGAGAGCCTGGCATATGATACCACAACATCTAGCTTAAGAATGGAGGTGGAGGCGGTCAGTGCAGCTTTCCGCTGGATGGAGAATACGATACACACACACATCGTGATTGTAACTGACTCAGAAAGCATGCTGAGTAGGGTGAGGACAGGCAAGCTTCGTGCAGAGTGGCTTGCTTCGCTTCGGAAGTCACGGGTGACAAGCATCGTCTGGATCTTTTCTCCGGGGCATGCTGGTATGCTGGGGGATGAACAGGCGGACAGATTGGCTGGCTCGGCAAAACTTGGTGGAGTATTGATGCATGACAAAGCAGGTGTGGTTGCGGCCTTGTGGGAGCACGTGTACACCTCGGAGGAGCAAATGGATCACCATGGTCTGGCAAGAATGCGACAGCGAGGGGTGACGAGGGGATCTGGCCGACAATCGACGCTCAGAGGAAAGGCGAGACGGACATATAATCAGATTGCTACTGGTACTATTAGTGTTGGAACTCTTCGCTGGCTGCTAAGGATGGGGACGGAGCGCTTATGGGAATGCCCCGAATGCTGTGATGTCGGTTCCTAAATCAATCAATCAGTCAATCAATCTCCAAGAAGGAAGAAATACTACAATATAACAGCCAAGTAATTATGAAAATTCATAAACTTGTGAATCCGCACAACAATCTTTGAACTGTCTTGTCATAACATCTGATGGAAGATGTCTTGATGAGAACAAGAATCGCTATGGCAACGTTGGGAATATTCTAAACAATAAAAAGCTGTTAATTGTAAAGAGAAAAAAGTTTTGAATTGTTATAGAGCATTAAGGTTATATGTATGTGAAACATGGATAAAGGCAAACATACCGAGAAAAATAGAATGGGAGTGGAAATTTAGTTTTGAAAAAAATGCAAAGAATGCCGTGGACGGACAGAAAGACAAACGAGCACGTTCTACAAGAAACAATTTAAAATTGTAAATTGTTTCGAGAAAATTAGACGTAAACAGTCAACATTTTCTGGAACGCGTTAAGAGTTAAAAAAAAAAAAATTAAACAATTTAGTGACAACTGGTAAGGTTGATGGAGAAAGAGCTAAAGTAAAGCTGCAAGATAAACATCTGGATAATCTGGCTACATGGCATAATCGAGACAAGAACACAGAACTAATCCATGCCTCTGGAGATCGTGTGAGATGGCGAAACATGACCGCCATCTCTTAACGGCATGACACATAATGATGATGATTAAGAATGTTTAGTAATAAAATTCGCTAATTTCAACATTTATTTTCAGCTCACAAAATATGATTTGGCAGAATAAGCAGAGAGCCAGCAATTTAACTATTAAGATCGGTTATTCACCCAAGACCGATGCGACTGTTGCCATTGTACAGGAATTAGGAAAACGATTGACCACAGGTCTCAAGGCTATTGCAGCGAATATGTTTTATTTTAGAGGTACAATCTATCTATCTAATCTATCTAATCTATCTAATCTATCTATCTATCTATCTATCTATCTATCTATCTATCTATCTATCTATCTGTCTGTCTGTCTGTCTGTCTGTCTGTCTGTCTGTCTGTCTGTCTGTCTGTCTGTCTGTCTGTCTGTCTGTCTGTCTGTCTGTCTGTTATTTATCCAAGGTCACTTTCCATCAGTACATAAAATTGCTAAAGTGTATCCTCATTTTAAAACT
This sequence comes from Cepaea nemoralis, assembly GCA_014155875.1. NCBI lineage: Eukaryota > Metazoa > Mollusca > Gastropoda > Stylommatophora > Helicidae > Cepaea > Cepaea nemoralis. Next base: position 372,294 of record JACEFZ010017893.1, read on the forward strand.
GGTTCATTAGACGATGGTCTCATGACTAACTATAGGCCCGTTTCCATATTATCACCACTATCCAAACCGCTAGAAAAGCACATTCTCAAAACAACACTAAAATACTTAGTTCGCTACAAACTAATAATTGACAGTCAGTCAGGGTTTCGGCCAAAATATTCTTGTCATACAGCCCTAACTAACATGACAGAAAATTGGCATCAAAATATGAACAACAATACTTTATGTGGATCGGTGTTTACAGACTTTAGAAAGGCATTCGATATGATCATCATCATCATGGGCCATGCTGTTAAGCGTAGGCGGTCAGGTTTCGCACCTCACGCGATCACCAGATTCGTGGATGAACTCAGTGTTCTTGCCTTGACCATACCACGTAGCCAAGCCATTCAAGTATTTACTTAACTGCCTTCTGGGTGTTATCTTCCCCCAATCTTGTCAGTTGTTAACAAGTTTTAAAAATTTATTTCTTCTCATAACATGTCCAAATAAAAAAACTGACTGTCTACGTCTAATTTCTCTAATTAGTTAACGATTTTCATTTGTTTCTTATAGAACTTGGTCACTTGTTTTTCTGTCTGCCCATGGTATTCTTTGCATTCTCCTCAGAATCTATATTTCCACTACCATCAAATGTTTTTCAGCCTGTCTGCTTATTGTCCACATTTCACGCCCATACAAAAGTACAGTTTCAATGTAGCACTAATTTCCTTGTTGAAAATGATCTTTTTATTCGTCAGTATGATTTCCATCTATTAAAAGGCTACCTTCGCCATGGTCATTTTTGTTCTAATATCTTCAATGCATCCCCCATCAGATGTTATAACTGTTCCAAGATAATTGTACCGATTCATTTGTTTAAGAATATTCCCAGTTACGTGTATATTACATTGTGGTGTGTATTCCTTCTTAGCGACGACCATAATTTGTGTCTTCTTATAATTTAAATTTAACACTAGTTGTTCACTGTGTGCAAACAACCACATCTACTAAATGTTGAAGATCCTGCTCATTGTCTGCAATCAATACTGTATTATCCCCATATCTAATATTATTGATGTCACATTGCCCTAATGGTGATTCCTTTCATATCTTCTACATTTCTGAAAATATTTTCACTGTACATTTACAGTCTGAAGACATGACACATCCCTGTCGCACACTGTGACATATTATGTGTAGCCCCTTTTACATTTAGAAACCCAACAGGATTACAGAATGAAAGATGCTTCAACGTTGAAAACTATTAAGGCAGGCCACACCTGCATTTCTTAAATCTTCTTATATATATAAAAAAATGTATGTATGTATGTATGTCCTTTATGCGTTCGCGAACGGTCCATCCGATTGAGATGACATTTTCTACACGTCTTCCTCTCATTCTCGCACTGCCAACTGTCATATTTTTGTAGTGTAAAATCGGCTACTTACTTAATATTATTTAATATTTCATTTTTCATTATAATTTCGATATAGCAAGGGGACTTAACTCTAGAAAAGTTATTTCAAGGGGCATAACTTTTAATAACATTGCTATATAACTTATAGTCATATTGTTGCATCGTTTTCAAAGATTTATAAACTCTTTGTCTATAGTTATTTACAGGCATATGAGTTATAATAAATAATGATATAATCTTTAAGGCATTTTCAAAGTTTTCATAAAAATAATGCATAATGCATAACATTGTAACTCATCTTTTTATGCTTAAAGAAGTTATCTACAGTCATGTAGGTGATTAAAAACAGTTTTCATTAACAATAATGGATGGTGTGTGGAAGGACATTCTTTTAAGTAACTTTTTTTGTTGTTGTATGAATATAATGAGACGCTCCCCGCCAGGAGCTGGGCGAAGCCACGCCGGGTCAGATAGATAGACAGACCCACCTTTTCGCTGCAGTTATCTACAGACATATGCGTTATAATCCTCCTCCTCCTCTCCCCTCCTCCTCCTCCTACCCTCTTCCTCTTCCCCTCCTTCCTCTCCCTCCTCCTCCTCCCTCTTCCTCCTCCTCCTCCCTCTTCCTCCTCCCTCCTCCTCCCTCTTCCTCCTACCTCCTCGCCCTCCTCCCTCTTCCTAATCACTCCTCTTCCTTCCTCCTCCCTTCTCCTCCTCCCTCCCTCCTCCTCCCTCCTCCCCCTCATCCCTCCTCCTCCCTCTTCCTCCCTCCTCCTCCTCCCTTCTCTCCTCCTTCCTCCTCCTCATCCCTCCTCCTCCCTTCTCCTCCTCCTCTATCCTCCTCCCTCCTCCCTCTACCCTCCTCCTCATCCTCTTCCCTCCCATCCCTCCTCCTCCTCCCTCTTTCCTTCTCCCTACTCTCCTCCTCCTCCTCCTCTTCCTCCTCCTCCTCCTCTCCGCATCCTTCCTCCCTCTCCTCCTCCACTCCCTCTTCCTCCTCCCTCTTCCTACTCCTCTTTCCTCCTCCTATGCCCCCTCATTCCCTCTTTTTAATTCCTCCCTACTCTCCTCCTCCTCCTTCTAACTTCCCTAATCCCCCTCTCTCGCGCATCCTCTACCCTCCTACCACCTCCCTCTTCAGACTCCTCCCTCTACTACTCCTCTTTTTGCTCCTCTGGGCTGGCTGCTGCCGCCGCTCATTTACCCAAGTTAATTGTTGGTTGAAGATGTAAAGATCTTTCAAGTGCTCTTTCTAATGCTTTTTGTAAGTTGTAAGAGCTTATATGACTACTTATATGAATTAAATGAGATGTCAACACCAGGAGCTGGGCGATGCCGGGCCGGGTAAGACAGACAGACAGACAGACAGACAGACAGACAGACAGACAGACAGACAGATAGTCGGGAACGGGAACGAGAACTTATATGACTACTTATATGAATTAAATGAGATGCTCCCCACCAGGGACTGGGCGAAGCCGGGCCGGGTCAGCTATATAACATAAATTGACACCCCGGCGGAGTTTGGAGATTGATCAACGGCTTAAAATAGAATACGCCAACTTTGTGAGAAATGACTACCTGCACAGGACTGGTGCGGGCAAATACAAAATTACCCCCACCCTTTCCACAATTTCTGGAACATCGGCACCTACCCCCACCAGGATGACGTCATTTCTCGCGCCAGAAAGCTCAGCTAAGGAGCCAATTCTATTGGTGCGGGCAGAGCGATTGATGTGGGCGTATGTAAATTAGGCAGAGTTAGGATACGTTAATGGAAAGTTGCATCCAGATTGCTAAGTTTGGGGCAGTGCACAAAATGATTCTCTAGGACAGAGGTGGGCAAACTTTTTGTGCGGAGGGCCGCATTGACAAATGTAAAGCTATTGGTGGGCCGCATATATATATGTCCATTTTTGTTTACAGCAGCCTATCACAATAAATAAGTATTAACTATTTATAGGTTATTAAGCAGTATAAATAACTAATTATTGCAATTTTATTTTACTTATACACTTATACATTATATTTGACAATATGGACAAAAACATTTACTAATTTGTTAACAAGATTCTCAACTTGTTATTATAACAAATATTCTTTATTATCTATCAATGGCTTTAATTTAGACACAAACCGACGACACTGTCACTATAACTGTTGATTTCTAATGAGATCATGTAACCGCTTGCACTTTTTGACACTATTCTTGAAATATGGAGCAAGTTTACTTGTTGAAATTCTCATGACAGCATGCAAGTTGCAGTCCGACAATCAAAACCTATTCTTAGATTTGTTGATCTTCAAGCAAGGGAATGCTTGTTCGCAAATGTATGTTGATCCAAACAATGATAAAAGTTTAGCTGCAAAGTTTTTCAAGTTGGGAAATGGTTCTTGTGATAAAGATCCATAGAAATCCAGCAAACCATCTGTCTTGAATTTCTCTTTCAGGTCATGATCTGCTTGTAGGTCAAGCAGCACCAACTGTATGTCCTCTGTGGCTGTATCAGCTTCTGCACTGAAAGGGGAACTGAGAATATTGAACTGTGGCTCTAAGTTCTTGAAATCTTGGAATCTCCATCCAAATTCTTCAATCAATGCATCTAATTGGGCTTTGTACTTTTCAGTCATTTCACCAGAAATGGTTTCTTGTTTCAGCAAAGGGAAGTGACAAAATCTTTTTTCACTTGCTTGTCTGGAGAACAGTGAGAGTTTTGCCTGAAATGATTTTACATGTACATACAATTCATGTGCAAACACACCATTGCCCTGAAGTTTGACATTCAGTTCATTTAACTTTTCCATAATTTCAATGGCAAACATAAAGTCTAACTTCCACTCTTTATTGACAATGTTAGTATTAAAGTCACATTCAATGCCCTTCATCTCTAGGAACATCACTATTTCTTCTCTGAGTTCCCACACTTGCATCAACACCTTGCCGAGACTCAGCCATCGAACACTGGTGTGGTATAGGACATCGGAATGTTCATTTTCCAAATCGTCAAGTAATGCCTTGAACTGTCTGTGATTAAGTCCTCTTGATCTGATGAGGTTGATGACACTGACAACTGGGTCAATAACATGCTTGATATTCAAAACAGTTTTACACAGACTTTCTTGATGAATCACACAGTGAAGTGGTAATAATGTGTGGTCTGGATATTCTGCTTTAATCTTATCACTTATCAACTTTACCAGACCTACATTTTTTCCAGTCAAAGCACGAGCTCCGTCAGTTGTAACACTTGCCATCTTGTTCCAAACCAACCCAGTTCTTTCAATACAGTTAGTAACAGCATTGAATATATCATGGCCTGTGGTTGTGTCTTTGAGTGACTCAACACTCAGTAACTCTTCAGTGAGTTTGAAAGAAGTGTTTATTCCACGTATAAATATCAATAATTGGGCAATATCATGTACATCGGTACTCTCATCCAATGCAAGAGAGTACCACAAAAATTGTTTACTTGCATCTTGAAGTTTATGCATCAAATTGTCACTTATCTTTTCAACACGTCTGACCACAGTTCTCCTTGATAAAGTAATGTTATCAAATCTGTGTTTCTGTTCTGGACACTTAATGTTTGCTGCATCTAGCAAACATTCCTTGATGAACTCGCCATCAGAAAATAGCTTGTTCTGTTTTACAATACTGTGTGACAGCACAAGACTAGCTTCAGTTGCAGCATCTTAAATTGAAGACTGATTTAGTGAAAACAGTTTGCTGTTTCTCCAAATTTTTTCACCAACTCAAGGCATTTCTTTTCCCTCCCTCCAGTTGTTAAATTGTATCCGAAATCGGAATGTTTTGTTTGATAATGTCTTTTTAAATTGTACTCCTTGAAGACAGTCACTGGCTCACGACACAACAAGCAAAGTGATTTGCTACCAACTTTTATAAAACAGTACTTAGTTGTCCATTCATCATTAAAAACACGGCATTCATCTTCAATCTTACGTTTGTTATTGACACTCATTGTTTTAATAAAATTCGAACAGTTAGAATTGTACAAAACTTTAAAACGGAAATGAAACAAAACCTACTTCCGGCTGTGTGTGAAAATAAAATATTCGGAAAACAAGTAGTAAACTCAGAATAAATTTCAGAAATATATCAAGACTACTACAACAAATAAATTAATTTGAACATTGTAAATGTGGAAATAATTTATAACAGCAAAAGACTTTTAAATTTAATATTTTCTTGCAAAATAAATCATTTTATTCACCGGAGAAATATCTGTTTTTCATAAAATCATCCTTATTAAATTTTTACATGTCGATAAATATTTCTCTATATAAAAATCGATAAATTCGCATTTTAGCATTACATGGTTCCAAATGTTGCTGTATGTAGCCAGGGGCCGGGTTGGGGTGAGCGCCCAACCTTGCATAAATACCCTAATGGCTCGTGCATTCATCACCTATGCAGCAAAAGTCCAACTCCTGGCCTTCTCGTGGCGGAACTGTTTTAACTAACAGGAGAAGGGTCGGCGGCGAGTCACTGGCGCTGAGAAATATCCAGAACGCTCTAGATGTGTATGCACGTACATGCATGCGCAGATATGTGTGCGCGTGCCTACACACCTAAACTCGAGTAAGACCACAGTCTGCTCTAGCAAAGGAAAGGTGCTGAATACGGAGTCAACCAGCCAGGAGGCACACCACAGAAATCAGGATGCCACGCAATCACGCGTAATGAAATATGTCGACTACTGCTAAATGTTACTGGTGCTCGCCCTGCTTTGGACCCCAGGCAGGTGCAGTGCCGGGCCATATACCTAAAAAGGGTCCAACCACAGCTACTGGAGATCCTTCTCAGATGTCCTGTGGAGCCAGGGGACCTGAGAATAGAGCGTCTGGCCATACCAAACAAAGACTAAAACTAATGCACTGGAATGCGGAGGGATTCAGCAACAAAACAATAGAACTAGAAAACATCTTGGACCAAGAAAAAGTAAGCGTATGTTGCTTGCAAGAAACTCACCTCAACGAAAACGAAATGATGTCTTGGAAATTGCCAGTACTAAGGACACTACTTTCTGAACTTAGCAGCCAGCATAAGGTCACCATACAGTGGATACCATCCCACTGTGGAGTACCCGGAAACGACAGAACTGATCGATTGGCTAAGGAAGGAGCAAAAGAAGAACAGCCTGATGTGCCCGTTACATACAACCAAAAGAAAAGAATGATCAAATCAGTCAGAAGGCCACCAAAACCTGCTCAATACGACTAGCACGTTATGGACAGACCAGAACAAGTCATTATTCTGCGCCTCAGAACAGTACACAATAGATTACGCAACCACATGTATACAAGATTCAAGATTGGTGAATCAGCCATGTGCACATGTGGATTATCGTCGCAGACAGCAGAGCACATACTCAAAGACTGCCCAAATTACAACATGTCTAGGCAAACCTTCTGGCCTAGAGAGACGACAGTGGAAGATAAACTCTATGGACTGCTGAGTGAACTAAAAAGGACAGTTAAATTCATACAAGAGGCAACATTGCAGTTATAGACATATTTAAGGCGAACGAAAGAAGAAGAAGAAGCATTACATTACGAAGGTCAAGGACTGTTTACAAAAATAGATAATTAGAAAGAAATTTTATCAAAAATGTTAAAACAATCATAACGGTACATGAAATTCTGTAAAATTCAACAAAATAACTTAAAAACGAAGTAAAAATTTGTATTCCTAAATGCCCTCGCGGGCCGCATAAAATCAGTTGGCGGGCCGCATGCGGCCCGCGGGCCGTAGTTTGCCCATCCCTGCTCTAGGATAAAGTTGTGTTTTCCTATTGGGATAACATGTGTCCTATATTGGCTAGGGTTAGTGTACATTTGATAATAACCGGTTGTGTCGATGGGCGATATTATAAGAAAGATTTGAACAGTAGTTAGAGCTCGCTTTCTTTGTGATAAGAGAAGTAGAAATTTAGATACTGAGAGATTCTACGAGGATATAAGTGATTTTTCTCTGACTTAGAGAATATCTTTCTTTGTTTGGTTCATGGCATCCTGAGAGATGAACTTCCCATTTACTCAGAGTCTTCGCGTGTACCGCATGATGATTGGGAGAGCTTCTACCAAGATTCTTGGTCTGAACTATCACTTATAATCTCTTTAAGGATGATACATTTCTGAGATATCGCTTATGATTTCTTTATGGGTGATAATTTTCAGAACTAGCATTTATGATATATTGATATATATTACAAGGAGAATATGTTACTTTGTGTATGCATTAATGAATGGAGTGATTAATAATGATTTATTCTATAAATATAAATATGTGATTTTTATATGATATAAGGTTATGCACTCTTTTATCACGGAGAGGATATAAAATGCCAGGACTGTGACATGGTGTCATTCCTGCTGGTAGTCATCCAGCTAGTAAATGCGATTAGGCCTTGCGAAAACGAGGATGGTCCACCTGCACAGCATACGAGATGTAGGCTTACATCGGATAATGATATGCTAAGAAGAGTCACATCTAAATGTTAAAGGATTAATAACAACCGGGTCGGGTCTTCATAGCCCACCCTATGTAATTATTCCTTTGCTTTCCATTTCTCTCTCTCTCTCTCTCTCTCTCTCTCTCTCTCTCTCTCTCTCTCTCTCTCTCTCTCTCTCTCTCTCTCTCTCTCTATCTCTTCCTTTTCTTCCCCCTTATTTTCTGTAACTATAGATATATGTTTGGCACACGTTTTCTACAGAGAGTGGCGGTATTTGGCTCAAACTGGGGTATATACATGAATGTGAAGATTGTAATCAGGGGAATCAAGGTCTCCAATGCAGTATGAGGAGATTGCCCTGATACTGCTGAAAGAGCAAATCTTCATTTTACACCAATGACTCCTCCGATGTCAGAAGCCACCCCAACATGGTGGAAATCAGCTAAGTCGTTTATTACTACCCTCTAGTTTAATGGTGTCAACACAAACAGGGTCCCGACCACAGAGGTATTTTTATTTCAGGGACTCCTATAGAGAAATGGACATTTATTTGATGGTTAGGGGTGACAAAATAGACATTTTAATCTGGTGGTTTTAGTCATGGACATTACAGTTAGAGCTAACAACATGGACATTTATAGTCTTGTGTTTTAGATGGACTCATGAACCTATATTTATCATCTGGTGTGATCGAGACAACCGTTGGCAGCTTACTGGTGATGGATCTGTGTTAGTTTAATACCTTCCTTGTGAGGACACCTGAATAGTAACTAACAAATACAAATAATTAGTATGTCTTTTATTGAGGTGTTAATTTTTTGAGTTGTGTAATAATCTGAGATGTCACACGACCATACACACCCCCTCTCCCCCCATGTTATCCAATTATAGTGTTATAAGATACAACACGGAGTTAATTTACTTGTTAATTTGTGTTTAAGTTTTATTGTGTTCACATTGATAATGCTCATCAAGTTACATCATCACTATAGAGCATAATTTGGCAATATAATCACACGGGCTTTCAGTGTACCAAGAGTTCGAAATAGGTTAACTGTAGGATTTATTGTTGGCCATTAGTGATGGTAACGTGGTAGATCCTAGAACTATGTGGTTGTGGGTTAAGAAAAATTATGGTCATAGTTGTACATATCATATATACATATTTAGAGGAGATCTTCGGGGAATTGGTCTGAGGCGGACATATTGTGTGGAGACTGTGTACGTTTGGAGATTTGGTTGTGAGAATGTAAAGCTTGGCTGAGGACTATCAGGTGGAGGATGTCTAACGAGGAAAGTGTCAATATCGAGCAGAGGACCTGAAGGCAGAGAACACCTAGACAATCTGTGAAAATGAGAACAGCGAGATAGATTGAGCTCCTAACTCGGACATTACTGGGATAGAGTCGTAAATATTTGTGTGAATGCCGTCCCTGTGTTAAAAGGGACAATTCATTTTTCTCGATGTAATCCATTGTATTGATCCAGCGCATCATTAACAGAATGTGTGAGTACTGTTGTTTAGGATGGCGTCGGTTGATTCTTCGCATTTACAGTTCGAGCTTATTATTGCTTCAACGTTGAACGGAAACATACAAATACCTGGGTACAATCTTCAACTGCTCCAACATCATAAGGGAAGAAATACAAACTAGAATCAACTCTGGAAATAAGATATACTATGCACTACAACATCTACTAAAATCAAAGGCGCTATCACGTAACACCAAAATCACAATATACAAAACACTGATCAGACCAGTTGTGCTGTATGGCTCTGAAACCTGGAGTACAACGAAAGGAGACGAAGCCTTGTTACAAACCTTTGAGAACAAAATTTTAAGACGCATTTTTGGACCCATTAGGGATACACAAAGTGGAGAGTGGAAAAGAAGAAGTAACAAAGACATTTATGATCTATTTAAGTCCCCGCTAATCACTGGTATCATGAAGGCTAATAAACTACAATGGCTGGGGCATATAGAAAGAATGGAAGATAATAGGGAAACAAAACTCGCTTACACTCAGGAAATAAATGACCGTAGACCCCGAGGTAGACCAAGAAGACGATGGAGAGATAATACATGTACAGACCTACAAGCACTTGGAATCAACGACTGGCAAGAGAAGGTCCACCAGAGAGACGAATGGAGACGGATTGTATTTGCAGCAAAGAACCTCAATGGCTCGGAAAGCTGAAGAAGAAGAAGAAGAAGATTAGTGATTACCTTATACGTGCTTGTTAAAACCACTGTGGAATATTGTTGGTAATTAGCTTACAAACTCTTCTTGCCTGCTCAATTTAGAGTAACTATTTTGTCTCTAAAATATATCTATGTCTGAACAGAATTATAAATAGATGTTCACTGATTGTTACCGATGTAGATATAACATTTTAGAGGATAGCAGAAGCAGCTAAGCTTAGAACCCAGTTACTAGAAACGGGGAAACAGTGTGGTCTCCAAGGCTTACAATTGCGAAGTATGTATCAGAGATATTTAAAAAAACATATTAAGCTGTGGACGGGAAAGGAACTTTCAAAGAAAAAGTTGAAATTGGAAGAGAAAAAAGATACAGGCTGAAATATAAAGCAAAAATAGCGATCGCCAGGCTGAAATATACAACAAAGAGAAAGATCGCCAGCATGCCATTGAACTGAAGAAGTTGGAGAATGAGCTCGTACTTAGGAGAATGGAAGTAGGAAGCCAACCAACAACTTCAACAGCAAATGCTAACCTGATAACAGAGCTAAGTGCAGAAGCGTCTTTTCATAAGATAGGTGCCAGATGTGTTCTATGTGTGGATTGGAGGAAAGCAAATGGAGTATAATGTTGTCTCAGGGATTGCGAGGTTTGAATATGAAGTATTCTCCAGATTGAGCCCCTAAGAACTCGACAGCTATGAAGTACTCAAACAGGCATTACTTCGCCAGATTTGAAGTCTATGCAGAAAGCTATAAGAAGAAATTCAAAACGGCAAGGAAAGAGTAGGGAGAAAACAATACACAGTATATTGATAGATTAAAAACATATTTACACAAAAGGAGCACATTAGATGCATTTGGGAAACATATGTGGGTTTATATGAAATGATAATAACAGATCAGCTGAAAGATAAAATGATAGCTGACATGAACTCATTACTTACTCAATTTGGAATTGAAATACTGGATGCTATTATTACCATGGCAGCGAGATTTGAAAATTTAGTGAAGGAAGGTGGGGGTGATCGTCGGACTACACCCACTCCCTCGCATGGCAATTCTCAGAAGTCCAAGGAAAATAATGGCAACAGTTCCAGTAAACCAAAAGATAAGACAAAGACCACCACCCAAAATATAAAATAGCATGCTTTGAGAGAAGGAAGACTGTATTGTCTGAAATGCAATATTACAGGACACAACACGAAGGAATTTTCGACGTTAATCCCCTCCTCATACTGCTGCATGCATTACAAAATGAGAACCAAAGAAGGTGTGCACTGATGATTATCCCAATAAGAATGAACATAAAGACTAATTTACAAGAATTCCTGTAATTCAATCATTTAATCTTAACGGATTCTCTACCACGTTTCTATACGACACTAGTCTACAATTCGATGCAATTGTTGCAACCTCGTTAGTGAACCCTGATTAAGTCACTGAGAAAACAATTACAATCCATGGGCCTTTAAAAATCTCAGTCCCGATGTCATTACCAGTTAGTTAGTTAGTCGACAGATCATCCTCATTGCACATCGAACCATTCAGTCCATAAGTGCTCGGATCCCCTCCTCAGTAAATTCCGCAGCGGGTAGCGGCTCACGACACCAGTTCTGTGTTGGTTTATTACTCTACTTTGGCTTCCTGCGTAGTGTTCTTGTTTAGCCACGAATCTTTTAACTTGCTGTTCTCGCAGCCTGATCATGGTTGTAGATACCAAGTCGTCGTTTAGTTCTCGGATTGAAACGACTTGTCGTAGAGCATTCAGAATGTCTGCCTGGTCCATGGCTCGTCTATCTTCCACAGTAGCCCTACCTGTAAGCCTGTCAGCATTCTCATTACCTTGTACACCCGCATGCCCTTGCACGAAGATTAAACTAATCTTTGCCAGCCGAGGCCGCTCCAGAGACAGCAGCCACTCTCTTCGGACCCACCCCATCTCTACCATATTGAGCATAATCATAGAGTCACTAAGGACACATACTCGCTTGAATGTCTGTGTCTCGAGCCACGTTATTGCTTTACTTACTACCAAGACTACCATAGTCAGGCTGCTTGTGATCAAAGCAAAAGTGCCAGACTCGTCCTTCACAATTTCCCTCCGGCCTCAGCCTTAAAGGCCCATGAACTTCTTACTCCTCGGACGACAGACCCATCCTTGTAAATGACAGCATCATCCTTTAGTGAATTCTCGAAGATCAGAGCCTGTACTTCCGCCTCTACAGTAGATGGATTTTGTTGGATGCATTTTCTGTCTAGTTGGATGCACACAGAAAAGGATGTACATAACATTGTTAGCACTTGTACCCACTCCTCGCCAGCTTCTAAGTCCTCAAGTGAACAAACCTGCTAAAGAATGTCTTCGGCTTGACACATCCCCGACTTTCCTCTGTTTAACCTGCTGGCCTTTACCTTCTTAATCTCGCTGTGCAGTTGATGTTGTGTGTTTGCATTGACTCTGAGATAGGCACGTTCTTGGCAAAATTTGTATTCTGTCCCTCTTGATTGGAAAATCAAGAAGGTAGCGCATTGCCCCGCAAGCCGTATCTTTTGTACATCCAATAATAAAGCGCATAGCTTCGTTCTGTATTCTTTCCATCATATCTATCTGCTTATGGCTGAGAGTGAGGATTCCCATCGCATACTCCAAAAAAGAAAGAACCAGACCCTCGAAAAGAAGACATAGATGGCGCTGCCACAGTTTGCCGCCGGAATCGCCCGCATCGCAGTCGAACCCCGCCTGGTCTTTGTTATCACCTGGTCTTCATGCTCAGTGTAAGCTAGGCTTCGATCAAATCGTATCCCCAGATAATTCATCGCCTGCGTTCTTTCCACCGCTTCTGAACTCAGATTTACAGTTGGCTTTGGGGTGTTGACAATATGTTTATTCAAAGAGAACCTTGTCACTGTTGCCATTGTTGGATTGACCATTGCCCCGACTTCAACACACCAAGTGCTAATGCGATTTATTTAGGTTTGTATTTCCGCAGCAACCTGATCCTTGTCCTGACGACACACCAAAACATCATCTGCACACGACAATGACTTCCCCGGTCCTATGATTTGCTCGCTGATGATTCTCACGGTGTAGACGTTGAACAGAACCGGAGATAATGGTGATCCCTGTGGTAGGCCAGGATATATTGTTGTTGGTTCTGAAGTCCAACTGCCACATCTAGAGACTACTTTCCGTTGGAAGAGAGCTGCAGCAATCCAAGTAAGGAGAAAAGGACTTATCTTGAGTTCAAGAAGCTGAAGCAGTAAAAAAATCCAATGGTACTCTGTTGTACGCGTCCTCAAGACCAATCGCTGCAGCAAAGGTTTCAATGTCTGAATGGAAACCTTTATAGACATCATGAACAAAGACTGCTGCATTGGTCCAGGTTTCTCTTTTTGGACGGTACCCTCCCAGGGTAGGTGGGAAAACACTTTGCCTCTCTAGCTAGCTTGGTATTTTTCTGGCAATTAACTTCTTCACCAGCTTGCCTATTGTATTCTGCATGGTTATTACTCGATGTCCCTGAATGTTTGTGTGGTATTTGCCAGGATTTGGCAAAGGAATCAGGTACCTATGTAACCACCCTTCTTGATGCTAGCACTCCCTATACTGTTGTTGTACATGTCTGCTAATTTCTCTAGCTAGTTGTCTGTACACATATTGATGTCATCATATCTTATGCCATCTGGCCCTGGAGCGCAGTTTTTTGAACGTTGAAGCACAGACTTGATTTTTTTCCACTGTCACTGTGTCTTCATCTGAAATGTTCTGGGCATTGCAACTATCTGAGGTGACTTCGTTGGCGAAGATTTCGACTTCTCATGTCTGTCTGGTTGCTCTGTTCTAGATAGCGTTCGAAGAGGGCTCTGCCCTTGTTCTCGTCAGCCCTCTGCCAGATGATGTCAGCACCTTGGAAGTCAGGAATACTCTTATTCTTGACTACCCCACTCATGCTTTTATGTAGTCGCCAGAACAATTTCAGAGACTTGTCTGTGCTTACTCTGTGACATACCTCTGCTCAATTTTCACTTTTAATCACCGTAACCAGTTTTTTGAAGTAGCTTACTTTTGTGTGCATCTCTCTTTCTAAGTGCGTGCAGGGACTAGGATGGGCATCTCTATTCTTTTTGCGTTTTGCCATTTCCTCACAGCACTACGCTTATCCACCCATTCCTTTTCCACCTCAAAATTCCACCAAGGTGGCTGCTCCTAGCATTTTCGTCCCGCCCTGAAGCTTTCTGCGCTTTTCGCGCCTTATGTTACTCACCACATCTTGCTCTGTACTGTCATACTGTAACGTCTTGACCGTTGACTTGTGCTGCCTGGTTCTGCCTTTCTCCACCACTATGCTGCAAGGGTCGTGGTCGCTGCCGTAGTATTCGAGGACAACGCAACTACATGCTGTAGTGAGTGAAGGAGAAACCAGCGCCAGATCAATAACACTGCCCTCATCACCTGGTCGAATTTCTGTCCTGGTGACACAGCCACTGTTGATACAAAAGTGCAGTATCGACTTCCTCTCCCTGTGTGTTGGAGGAGATTTTCCCCATGATCTGCCTTTAGCGTTGAAATCGCCACAGAAAATAACATTTCTTTCGTGACCTAGTATGTCACTTAAGCACTGCCACTTCTGGGAATCTACACTCGCGTTACGGGCATAAACATTAAACAACACGAATGGTAGACCGGAATTAACTCTAAACGCCTGTATTTGTACTCTCCTAACTGGACATGTCTAGCTCTGAAGCCACACTACTGTCAAGGATGAGAATCACCATTCCCAGGTGTCGCCTGTTGCATTAACATTTGAAACCGGCAATGTGGAGTAACTGATCACCCAATCTCGTCTCGTGAAGTGCTACAATGTCGTTACTGTATGCAATGTTGCTTTCATATGGCTGGAATCACAGCATTATACCAACGTGTGTGTACTAAGTGATTCAATGAGCATGATTCAGAAGGTCGAAGCTGGATCTGTACGTAGACAGTGGACTGAGTCGCTGCGGAAGTCTGTTGTCCGCAAAGTCACCTTCATCTTCGTCCCGGGACATGCGGGAGTCGAGGGAAATGAACGAGCTGATAAATTGGCTGGCTCTGCACCCCCTGTAGATGGCCAGCCCATGGATCGTGCCGATGTCATTAACGCCCTTAAAGATATGGCGAGAACAGAGGATTTTGACGCCAGTGATTCCACATCGCTTTCCAGGATGAAAGACCTGGGAGTAAGAATCGGCACAGCCAGACGCGAGAAGTACATCGGGAAAACAAAGCGCCTCGTCAACCAACACAGAACTGGCACTATTAGCCACCGGACGCTGATGCATATGCTGGGGGGAGGATCTGAGCACCTATGGACATGTCCGGAGTGCAACGAAGATACCCCAACTGATAACTGATAACTGATAACTGATACTGTATGCAAAGTTTTCCAGAATAGGGCCAAGTTGTTTTACGCTGGCACAGTTCCAATATAGAATACGAGTTTTCCTGAGTCCTAGACTGTCACACTTGAGTCTAAAACGCCTTGCACCACCACGCCTGCCTTACCTCTTATGGTATCCCCGCCTTGACCGTTACCTTGTTAGGTTGACTGCCCTGTGAAAGAAGTACAAACGTTGTTCCGTCATGTTAAAAAAATAAATACCAAAGAACCACACACGCTGCACAAATTCACTCAAGGATTGCTTCGCTCAATGCACGAACTCCGTAGCATTGGCGAAGATATTGAGAAAGGAACTGCTGGTTTTACATCCTGGCACTCAAATTACACACAAGAGATGAAAATATCCATCTCTTGCGAGAAAAAAGGAACGGTCACAAAACAACACGGACCGTTCGCCGCCATCTTGACCGGAACTCAATCTATCATTACCAGTGGCAAAGGTAAACATAATTTCACGTTATGTGACTGGCGAAATAAGAACAGCGGTCGTCGATGACCCAATATACCCTGTGATGTTGGGATTCCGTTACGTGTTTTCGGGAGATAATGTACAGTCTGTGACCGTCACTACCATTACGACTAGACAACAAGCTAGAAAATCTCCAGCTTCGATAACTCCAACAAATCCTCAACCAGAGGAATTGTACCAAGCCTAGGAAGCAGAAGCACCGTAGCGGTATGTTTTAATAAACTGCCTAAAGCACATTCACCCCACATAAAGGTAATTGTACATGAAGAATGGACATCTCCATCGACGGACAGGAAATGTAGGACAGAAGTATGCGCAACTCGTTGTTCCTTCTTATTACAGAGCTCAAATTCTACAAATGGGCTATAGTCTACCATTCAGTGGACACATGAGCATCATTGCTACTACGCAGAGAATTTCTACACACTACTACTGGCCTGGAATGTATGCAGACATAGTCAGCTATGTCAAATCACGTCCTCAGTGTCAGAGAGTTTCCCCAAAGCACTGGACAGGGAAAATGCCCATCACTGGCTCATCATTTGAAAAAGTGGCTCTGGATATTGTCGGACCTCTCAACAGAACGAAGAGAAGAAACTGCTATATACTTGCCCTTGTGGACATTTGCTCGATGAGGGACGAAGCAGTGCCTATGTCATCAAGCGATTCAAAGCATGTATCTGTAGCTTTACTACTATGTAAGAATTTCCACACATAATTCTAACTAATAATGGATCACAATTCAGAGGGAAGCTAATGGAGGAAGTTTTCAGGCACTTATAGTCTCGACAAATTCACAAGTATCCATATCACCCTGCGTCGAACGGGACAGTGGGGCGATATAACGGTACACTTATCTCCATCTTGAGAAAGTTAGCTCATTAAAATCCAGAGACACGGGATACTTATGCGCCTGCATCATTATTCGCTTACAGGGAGGTACCCCATCACTCAACTGGAACGCGCCGGCAACTTTGTTGTTTGTGCGACCACAAGTGAACACATGAGGCTATACTTCGTTTTTTTTTTTTTTTACTGATCATCAAGTTGATGCGACAGTTGTAACTGCACCCACCAATGTGGCCGAGTTAAAACAACGTCTATAACTTGGTTGGAAACGCGCCATTCTATGCAATCACGACGTAGAACTGTTCGCTATTACAACTAGAAAGCAAAGGATCGAGAGTTGGAGCTGGGGAAGAAAGTGCCGTTACTTCTCCAACTAGTCAGAACTAGTTGCAGATCGGTTGGAAAGGACCATATAACGCGAAAGAGAAGATTTTTCGCACTAATTACAAACTTTCCATCAGTGGAAACCATAAAATATTTCATATCAACCACTGGAGGAAATGTAATGAAAAGTCTACCCCAAGACAGCTCATCTGAATGCTTTGGCATGGCTACAGAAGAGGACCATGGAAACACTATGGGTGTAGAGTACCCTCTGCAAGCAAATGAAACTTATCGGGATGTGGACATCAGTCCTACATTAACCCAGGATCAGCATCAGCAAAATCATGATCTCTTAGCTACTTACGCAGGAGTACTTACTGGCAAACCAGGATTCAAAGATTTAGTAGAGTTCGACATGAAGTTGATTGACCCTACACCTGTGATCCAGCAAATGTTTTAACTGAAATCATATCTCCATCTGAGTCACCTTACAGTGCAAGTGTGGTTTTATTGAGAAACCCGAGTGGAGAACATAGATTGTGCAACGATTGTCGACAGCTCAATTCCTATAACGGAGTTTCAGGCCGACGCTCTGCCTGATCAAAACCAACTCTTCACTAGTCTCAGCAGTGCTAAGTACTTCACTAGGATTGCTCTCAGCAAAGGATACTATCAGATTCCGTTAAAATCAGAAGTTCGGCCATGGTTGGCCTTCAGTACTCCTGATCGTCACTATGAGCTCAATGTTCTTCCATTTGGACTGAGTAATGCTCCTAGTGTCTTCATACGCATGATGAAGAAATTACTCGAACCACTTCAACATACTGCTATAAGCAATTTCATGGATGATATCATGAATGCTACTGAGACGTTTGAGAAACATCATAGGCACTCCACCTTCTTTTCAAACGCCTGAAGGAAACTGGTTTGACAGCTAGACCAAAGATGTGTCAGATAGGATAACAACAACTTGATTTTCTTGGACACACTGTATTTCAAAGGTGTACGAAGGACATGTTGAGAAGTTACAGCAAGCACCTCGTCCTAAAACTAAAAAAAAAGAGATGTTAGATCTTGTGTGTCGTTATGTGGATTCTACCACAAATACATCAAAGACTTCAATTCCCAATCAGCTCCTTTAATCAACCTTAAAAGGAAAGGGGAACCAGAGAAATTCATATGGTGGGCCGAATGTGAGAAACTTATTCAGCCCTCAAGAAAACATTAACTGCAAAACCAGTACTTTACCTTGCAGATCTCAAACGCCCATTCATTCTGAGGACCGATGCAAGCTACATTGGAATTGGTGCTACACTTCTTCAGAGGCAGGAAGATGAGCTCTCAGTACTATTTCCAATTGCATATGCTAGTAGGAAATTAAACTCGGCAGAGAGAAATTATTCTACCATCAAAAAGGAATGTTTGACATTAGTTTGGGCTGTGGAAATATTTCAAGCATATTTGTACGGGAAACACTTTACAGTGCAGTGTCTTCAACCATTAATGTTTTTGGCAGCTTGAAGGAATTTGAATGCGAAACTGAAGAGGTGTTCTCTACTTCTGCAGCCATACTCTTTCCAGATTGAGTATGTACCTGGGAGATTGAATGTTGGAGCAGACTTCTTCTAGTCGACATACTATTCCTGATACTGTAACCGAAACAGATGCGAAACGAAACAACGGAAAACAGATGAATTAGAACTTGGAGATTCACAATTTTACAGTTGGCTGATATTCAAGTTCTCTCTTGGGAAGAGCTGTCTTAGAGGAGACCTTTGTGACATGTATTATGTATAACTGCTGTTACATTCAGAAATCCAACATGAATACAGAATTAAAGGCGCTTCAACGTTAAAAACTACTGAGGCAGGCCACACCTGAATTTCTTAAATATAACATAAATTGCACCCCGTCGAGTTTGGAGATTGACAACGGCTTAAAATAGAATTCGCCCACACTGTGAGAAATTACACTTACACAGGACTGAGGCGGGCAAATACAAAATTACCCCCACCCCCTCCTCTCCGCATTTACCGGAACATCGGCACCTACCCCCACCAGGATGACGTTATTTCTTGCGCCAGAAAGCCGTTTAAAGAGCCAGTTATGTTGGTGCCGGCAGAGCATTTGACGTGGGCGTATGTAAATTAGGCAGAGTTAGGATACGTTAATGGAAAGTTGCATCCATCTTGCTTCGTATGAGGCAGTCGACAAAATTATTCTCTATGATAAAGTTGTGTGGGGATAAAATGTGTCATATATTGGCTAATGTTAGTGGTGCATTTGATAATAGCCTGGTTGTGACGACGGGCGATATATAAGAAAGATTTGAACAGTAGTTAGAGCTCTCTTTCTGTGTGATAAGAGAAGTAGAGATTTAAATATTGAGTGATTCTACGAGGATATAAGTGTGTTTTCTCTGACTTAGAGAATATCTTTCTTTGTTTGGTTCATGTACATCCTGAGGAACGAATTTCCCATTTACTCAGAGTCTTCACGTGTAGCTCACGATGATTAGGAGAGCTTCTACCAAGATTCTTGTTCTGAACTATCACTTATAATCTCTTTAAGGATGATACTTTTCTGAGATATCACTTATGATTTCTTTATGAATGATATATTTCAGAACTATTATTTATGATCTCTTGATATATATTACAAGGAGATTATGTTACTTTATGTATGCATAAATATATGGAGTGATTAATAATGATTTGCTCTATAAATATAAACATGTGACGTTCATATAATATAAGGTTATGCACTCATTTATCATGGAGAAGAGAGACAATGCCAAGACTGTGACATCGTGTCATTACTGTTGGTAACTATCCAGCTAATCGAGGCGATTGGGCTTTGCGAACACGAGGATGATCCACATGTACAGCAAACGGGGTAAAATTTTACATCAGATGATGATGTGCGAAGAACAGTCACATCCAAATGTTGGAGGATTATATCCAACCGTTTAGGGTCTGACTAACCCGCCCTTATGTAATAATTACTTCACCTCCGCTCCCCTTCTCTTCCGAGATGTGTGAGTGGGTGGTGTTTGGGTGTGGGATGTGTGGGAGCTTGTGTGCAGGCGGTGTTTGGGATGTTTGTGTGGGTATGGGTGTGTGGGTGGTGGATTGGTGTGGGGGATGCGTGTATTAGTGCGTATATGGGTGGGGGATTTGTTGGTGGGTGGGGATGTGTGGGTGGGTATGTGTTTTATGTGTGAGTTGTGGGGGTGTTTGGGAGATGTGTGCGGGTAGATGGGGGAATGTGTGAGACGGTGGGGGATATGTGATTTGTGTGGATGTGTGTGTTTTTGAGGATGTATGTGTGGGTGGGGAGATTGTCTGTGAGTGGGGAGATGTGGTTAGGCAGAGATGTATATGTGGGTGAGGTATGTGTGAGTGGGTGGGGATGATTGTGTGTGTGTGAGAGATGTGAGTGAGTGGGTGGGTGGGAGAGGTTTGGGTGGATTCGGGATGCGTGGGTTGATCGGGGATGTGTGTGGGTAGGGAATGTAAGGTTGGGAGATGTGTGTTTGGCTGGGTGGTTGGGGGTTGTGATTGTGGGTGGGTGGGTGGAGGATGTGTGGGTGGGTGGATGTGTGTTGTTGAGGGATAGGTGTGTTGTTTGGCAGATGTGTGTAGGTGGGAGATGGGTGGGTGTGGGCATGTATATATGCCTGGGTGTATGTGTAGATGGGGGTTGTGTGTGTCGGACAGGGATGAGTGTGTGGCTGGGGGATGTGTCTCATAAAATGTTAATATGCATTTTTTATATTTACAACATTCATTTGACAATGTTGTTTTCCTATGTGAATGTATCATTCTCAGTTTATGAACGGCAGATGAGTGATTGGAAGGGCCGAATGTAAGACGGGCCTGCGTGTCCAATTTGTGACCCTGTGAAAATAAAGTTTAATCAATCGATCAGTTAATCTCTCTCTCTCTCTCTCTCTCTCTCTCTCTCTCTCTCTCTCTCTCTCTCTCTCTCTCTCTCTCTCTCTCTCTCTCTCTCTCTCTCTCTCTCTCTCTCTCTCTCCCCATCCCTTATTTTCTGTAAGTATGGATATATGTTTGGCACATGTTTTCTACTGAGAGTGGTGGTCTTTGTTTGGCTGCAACTTGGGTATATACATGAAAGCTGAAGATTGTCATCTGAAGGGTCTGGGTCCTCAATGCAGTATGAGGAGATTGCAGTGAAATTTGTGTTGAAAGAGCAAATCTTCATTTTACATCACTGATTCATCCGATATCAGAAGCCATCCCAACATGGTGGAAATCAGCTAAGTCGTTTAATAATACCCTCTAGTTTAATGGTGCCAACACCAACATGGTCCCGACCACAGTAGTATTTATTTAAAGGGACTCAATTTGAGAAATGGATATTTATTTGTTGGTTAGGGTTGATAAAATGGACATTTTTAAACTTGTGGTATTTGCCATGGACATTTATGTGATGGTTGGGTTGTCAAAATGGACATTTTTAATATTGTGGTTTTAGTCATGGACATTTATGTGATGGTTAGAGCTAACAACATGGACATTTATAGTCTTGTGTTTTAGATGTACTCAAGAACCTATTAGTATTAACTGATGTAATCGAAACAACAGTTAGGAGCTTATTGATGATGGATCTGTGTTCGTTTAATTCCTTCCTTGTGAGGACACCTGAATAATAGCAACAAATAGAGATAATTAGTATGTCTTTTATTTAGATGTTAATTTTTTGAGTTGTGTAATAATCTGAGATGTCACATGAACATACACACTTCCCCCCCCCCCCCCCCCCCCCCCATATTATCCCATTATAATGTTATAAGATACAACACAAAGTTGTTTATTTACTTTTTAATTTGTTTTTAAGTTGTATGTGTGTTCACATTCTTCTTCTGCGTTCATCCGGATTTTTTTTCCGGATGTGACTGCGTTGTGCCTGTTTACAGCAGAGCTGCGTTCTTGCGCCGTTAGGCCGATACATCCGACTTCTGCGGGCATTTGTTGACCGGGTTAACCTTCCCGGGGTTTCTTAGGACGTTTGAATCTCACTGTTGTGGTGTTATCCCCCATCCTAGCTGGCCCATATAGAACAGCCAAAGACATCCTGGTCAACCCTCAAGGGAAGGCAGGGGCAGACCATGGACATTCCCCGCCATCCAAGGAGGCTTCCATACTTGCAGAGCCATCACACAGCGCTCTGGTACTGGGCTCACCCAAGGAATCGTCACGTCCTGCACATGGCTGCTTAGCCTCACTTCCGTATATTGGGCCTTCCGTTCACCGTTCCGTTCCTCCGGAAACCAGAAGAATGCAGTCTGCAGATGACATCCACACAGTGAGCTTTCGATTAAGACTTTCCACATAATGGATTTGCTATCCAAGCAATATTCCATTTCGTGCCACTAGGACACTTTTCCCACCTTTTATGAAGCCCAGACAGTGAGCTTTTGATTCGGACTTTCCACGTAATGGATTTGCTATCCAAGCAATATTCCATTTCATGCCTCTGGGACGCTTTTGTAATCGACATACCTGTGGTATCTTCTTCTTCTTCTGCGTTCATCCGGATTTTTTTTTTCGGATGTGACTGCGTTGTGCCTGTTTACAGCAGAGCTGCGTTCTTGCGCCGTTAGGCCGACACATCCGACGTCTGCGGGCATTTGTTGACCGGGTTAACCTTCCCGGTACCTGTGGTATGAAGTGTGGCAGTCTAAATACATCTTCATGCACCTTTAGATGTGAACCTGAATGTAGTTAAAGTAAGCTGTAGTCAACTTGAGATTGTTGATATCTCCATAGAGCTTATCCTCAAATGAAGCAGGCGTGGGCCAAAATATCTTTCTCTGTTCTGCATATATTGGGCACTCCTGCAGCAAATGTTTAGCTGTCATTTTACTAGTTCCACAATTACATTCATCGGTATCTCCTATCTTTAGTTTATTGAACAAGTGGTGTTTCAGCCTGTTATGTCCTGTGCGGAGTCTGAAGATTGCTACTTGTTCTCTTCGGTCGAGTTTGTAATATGCATCACCCTTCTGGTGGCCTGGATGCTCTGATTCCAATTTGGTTCTATACGTGCTTTTCTTAAACCTTTTTGCCTCATTATAGGTTATATCTATGTCAGGCTGTGGTAGTCGTCCGCCCTCTTTTGCTAGTCTGTCAGCCTCTTCATTTCCAGGTATACTGCAATGTGATGGGATCCACTGTATTACAATATTTTTGGATTTCTGGCATAGACCATTAGGTCAGTTAGTTCTGTGCTGTTATTGCTCTTCAGTAATTGAGACAGCTGACTTTACATCTGTGAAGATAGATATTTGCTTCTCTTTATTTTCCTCCATCAAGAGCATTTCTGCTGCAGTTTTCAGAGCCTCTACCTCCGCTTTGGAGTTACTTGAAAATTTTCCAGTTGCTACTGAATGTGTTTTTTTTTCACTCCATTTTTTAAATTTAGGAGAATTCCTCCTCCTCCATTCTCTATTGAATTTTTGGCTGATCCATCTGTATATGCATGGGTCCAATTGCTGCTTGGGTAATGTTCTTTTATGTAGTTTAGGGTTATTTCTCTTCTTTCAGTTTCATGCTGAGTGTTCTTTTTCTCAATACCAGGAATGTTATCTATCATCTCAGGCAGTTGCTGCTGTCTCCAAGCAGGGAACTTGTGTGCATTGTAAATGGGTTTGACTGTTGATATGTTAAGTATAGGATCTGCCCTAATCTTTCGTTTTGCAGTTTCTACAAAGTTGCTACGCTTCAGTCTTCCCTTTCCAAAACCATTAATCCTTTTATACATAGGGTGGTCTGTCAATCTTCTAAATTTTTCTGCTTGTTGCTGGGCTCTGCTATCTCTTCTATCCTGCATTGGTTGTAAACAAGTGATCTTTTCTAGTTCATTAATGGGCGGTGTCTTCAGGCATTCCTTGATTTTGGACTCTACTTATTTTGTTAAATTTTGACTTAGCTGCTGTTGCCCAAGCTGCGATGCCATTCTCCAGTACTGGCCTCACCCGTCCAGTATATAACTTCTTGAGAACTTTCTCATCTGCTCCCCACGTTGTACCAGCAAGCTTTTTCATGATTGCCATTCTTTGCCTTGCTCTTGTTCGACTTTTCTCAACCTGTGTTTTCCATGTCAAGCGACGATCAAAGGTGACTCCTAGATAGTTTGGATTTTCTTCATGGCGCAATATTTTTCCATTCAATACCAGCTTAGGTTGCTGAGTTTTATTTGAGAGGGAGTCCACTGTGCATGTTGTTTTCTCCTCACTTATCTTCACTAGCCATGATTTTGACCAGTCCTCTAGCGCTAATAGGGCTTGTTGTATTCTGCTGTTAGCTGTACTAATATATTATTCTTCAGATGTCCATATGGCTAGGTCATCTGCAAAGGAGGATGTGTGTACTCTGGCTGGAAAATTTTCCGTGATGTCATTTATATATGCTAGGAATAATGTTGGTGAAAGAACTCCTCCTTGGGTGACATCTTGTTCCAACAGCATCAGTTTGCTGGTTTGTCCTTGTACTTATGTCCTGGCAGTTCTGTTCTCAAGGTAGTGGCTGATCCATTTATACATTTTCCCACAAACATGCATTTTTTGCAGTTTTACTTTCAGTCCTTCCTTCCATACTTTATCAAATGCTTTTTCTAAATCTATCCAGACCGCTAGTGTGTGCTTTTTCTCTTGGAAGGCATCCTCTATTTCCTGAGCTATATAGGTTATTTGATCTTCAGTGGATCTGTACTTTCTGAATCCTGCTTGGTGTGCTGTTAAGAGTTGGTTTTCTTCCAGATGCCATGTTAGCCTGCCATTGATAATGCGTTCCGTTAATTTTCCTACACAGCTAAGTAGACTGATAGGTCGATAGCCATTTGGTTCTTCCAGGTCTTTTCCTTTCTTTGCGACTGGTATTAGTATAGCTTCCTTCCATGCCTGTGGGACTATTCCTCTCTTCCAGCTGTAATTTAGGACTGCTAGTAGTTTCTTTTTTGCCTTAGTGCCTAGTCCTATTAGCATTTCATTTGTGATTCCATCCTTTCCTGGTGATTTCTTCTTTTTTAGGGTATTCATTGCCTGTTCCATTTATTCCATTGTTAGATTTTCCATCATATATTCAGCTGCTGTCTCTGTATTACTATGATGTATCTGTTTATCTTTGATTGCTTTCTTCTGTTCAGTTGTAATATCAATGTGGTTTGCACTGGCATAGTGTTCCATTAGTGCATTTGCAGCCTTCTTTCCTGTAAGCAAGGCATTTCCTTGTTTAATTGTTATTTGTTTGTTTCTAGGTCCTTCATTGTTCATGGCTTTCACTAGTTTCCAAAGTTTGTTTCCATCCCTGTCAAAATTCAGGTTTTCTGTTTTTTCCCTCCAACAATCTCTTGTTGTTTGATTTACTGTTCTTTTATATTTTGCTGAGATGGCTTTGAGAGAGATGTTCACTTCAGTTGTTTGTTCTCTCTCTGCGGTCTTCCTGGCATCTTCAACTTTGTCCTCCAAAATTTGTAGTTCTTCAGTCCAGTATGGTTTGTAATTTTTCCTCGCTCCTCTTGGAATAGACTCAGTGGTCGCCTGTATTATTGCTCTGTTTAGACTTTCCACCATTTGCTTCATGTTGCCATATCGTGTATTTATGTTTTCACAATATTTGTCCGTTAGTAT
This sequence comes from Cepaea nemoralis, assembly GCA_014155875.1. NCBI lineage: Eukaryota > Metazoa > Mollusca > Gastropoda > Stylommatophora > Helicidae > Cepaea > Cepaea nemoralis. Next base: position 398,109 of record JACEFZ010017893.1, read on the forward strand.
GGCAAATCTGTCCCAATCTGCTCGTTTGTAATTCCAGCGGGGCAAAGGCTTTTGCTCCTGTGGAACATACTCCATATTCATTACAAGCTTAATTGGTCTGTGGTCACTACCTGCTAATTGATCAAGCACATGGCGATCAATTTCGTGGAGGCTGTCTCTTGTGCAGAAAGCTAATTCTGGAGTAGAAGTGGTAATCCATCTTCTGGAGTAGAAGCTTGGTATATCATCCGCTTTGTTGAGTAGATGGAGATTTGAGTCTATTTCCCAGTCCTCCACTTCATCTCCTCTTCTGTCAGTATCTGGGTATCCCCATATTTCTGAACGGCTATTAAAGTCTCCGACAATAATGCAATTTGTGTCAGTTATTTTCATGTTTGAGAGTGTAAGATCCTTATCTGCCGGGGTATACAGATTGTAAATTCTTATTTTCACCTCCTTTATCATTATGTCAACACCTATAATTTCCGTTTGGTTGTCAGAGATCACAAATACTTCGCTGCAAGGTATTGTATTCCGTGTAAGTATTAGAACTCCTCCTTTGTGCTCTTCGCGGTCGAAACGTGTGGCCTGATATCCTCTGACTGAGAATTTGTGATTGGCGTTGAGGTGTGTCTCTTGAATGCATGCCACATCTATTCTATCTTTATGAAGACGATTTGTTAAGGAGACTTTCTTGTTATAAATTCCTTCGGCATTCCACTGTAGTATGTTGAGTGTCCGGGGTGTTTGGTCAATAGCTCTTAACCTACTCCTCTGTGCCTTGACTCCACAGCACAGGGGAAGGTGACCACCAGTAGTCATGGGTGGACCCCCTCGAGGCTGGGGGCCCGGCACTATCACCGCCTGATGGGACTTCGTGGAATTAGCACCATAACGATTAATTTTCATCTGTGGCATCATGAAATGATAAAGTTACGTTGCACTGCTTTGTCAAGCCTGTGGCTCAGTACATCCGATTTCGACAAGCATTTTTCGGGATGCTTTCCCTAGCCTTTGACTGTCCCCAGTCTACCTACAAGGCAGCAGGTTTTACGTTGCACTGCTTTGTCAAGCCTGTGGCTCAGTACATCCGATTTCGACAAGCATTTATTCGGGGTGCTTTCCCTGGCCTTTGACTGTCCCCAGTCTACCTACAAGGCAGCAGGTTTGTGTGTCTCTTCGTCTGGTCCCTGTTCCTTGACCTGTCCGACACGGGTGACCCTACCAGTAGCTGTACTACCGTCGGCATAGCTCTTGGGGTCATTGGAACGCGCAAGCCCCTCTACCTCGCCAAGGTGGACGCACGGCAGAGGGGGTGTTCACATTGATAATGCTCCTCAAGTGACATCATAACTATAGAGCAGAATATGGTAGGATAATCACACGGAATTTCAGTGTTCCAAGAGGGAGTGTTCTCCTCTCTGAAGTTCGATAGCTTTCCTGTACTCTACTGGCCCCTGTTAGGAAATCTTACTTATGATCTGTCTCCACCCCTAGGGAGTCTTATCGAGTCATTCCAGGTTTTATCATAACAGTTGGCTATTAGAATTTGGGGATTCATCTCCCATTTCTGTTTAACTTACCACATACACCCCTCTTAATAGGCTGATATCGACTTATTTCATTACCAATATTTATGGCAGCTTGTTGTTTCCAGTATGTTTGTACAAATATAAGGTCTTTTCCATCAGATTGTAGATCGGCAAGCATGTTTATTATGTTGACGTGTCTTAATTTATCGTATGCGGAATTGCGAACCACATCTTCGCCACATAGCCGGATATAGTTCACTGCTAATCCCCTTTTTTATCTTTCGCTCAATGGGCGTCACCCCATCACACCCCTTCTATCAGGTGGCTAAGTCAACCCCTGAGCTTCTGACGTAACTGAGCTCTAGCCCATCGACATGCTTAAACCTTACATCCGGTTATTTCCATCCACATCAAACGGTAAGCGCTTAAGGTGTATTCAACCGCACACGAATTCAGATAAATAACCTTTGTATTTTCATGTCGTGTTATTCGTGCAGTCGTGTGTCTGTTTGTGTTTGTTTGTTCTGTGCTGACGAAGGCCTTAGCCGCAATGTCTACCTTGTTTCTTGTAAACGTGTTCTAGTAAAGCTCACAATCTACTTCTAGGTTTCTGGTGATTTATTCATTGCCTTAATTTATGAAAGCCTTTGTGTAGTCAACAAATGATTTAGGTCTGTGTGTACTTCTATAGAACAATATATTAATGTTCTCACCATATACACAGAATTTACTGTACTTTTGCCTTCTAAGAACCCACTTTATTCTTCGTTATGATAGATTATACTATTTTAATTGAAAAACAAGAAGCAATGAGAGATTAGCTTTAATATAGTGACATTAATAAAATCCTTTTTCTCAAATAGAAAACAAGTAGGATCATACTAATAAATCGTTATCTCAAACCATTGCCTGTAATATTTGAATACCTCAGGGGACTATACTTAGCCCTCTGTTATTTTCAATTTATATACATGATCTACCTTTATATCTTTCGTCGTCCTGTAATCTACTTGCATTCAACTGTAGTATGACAGGTTGTTTTCGGATCGGAATGTGGATTCAAACCACAAATTTCCCCCTTTAGGCGGTCACCTGACGTCATGGATAAACGTCGAGTTCTGGAGCCACAAAGTTCATATTCCCAGCGCTAAGGGGATAACTACATCCGGTTTTCGGTGTTAAGGGAGATAAGTACTTCCTCTTTTCCTCGATTGTTGAAAAAGTGGAGATAATTATAATTATATTCTGGAGGCAATCTTGTTGTGTGGCTACGGGTTCCACGTGGAACATAATGGCGTTATCGACACGGATCCGATCCTTAGAATCGCTAGCCCCCCCCCCCCCCCCCTCCTCCTTTATTTCGTTTGTAAAAGTAACTGTTTTTTTTTTTTTTTAAATCGTAGGTATTACTATCTGTAGTGGGAAATATAGCTTAGTGTATTAAATACTAGCATTATACATAGGTTTACTGGTACGGGTTAAGGCCTTTCAGTAGTATTTAGTATGTATTCTACTAAAAATTAAATTAAAAAAACAACTTAAAAAAAAAGAAATGGTAAATTTTTTTTTAGAAAATGTAGGAAAGTTTAAACAAAAAGACAAAAAGAAAAGAAAAAAAAAGAAATTACAAGTTAAAAAGTTCAAAAATAATTTTTTTTAAATCTAACAAAAGTTTTGAAAACAATTAAACATTTATGTAGTGATCTTAGCCACCGTTATATTATTTATACACTGTCATGTGACGTTATTCTCGTGTTGCTAAGCTAAGCTGTGTAATACTTTTTATATACTGTAAAGAGAGTAAAAATAATATTTTAAAACTGAAGCTCGATCTGGATAACACAAGCATCGAGGTTAGGTATGTGGTTATTAATACTCATGGATCCTAGGTGGACGCAGCCCTTTACAGAGCTTATTGCGGGTCCAGGTGACAGCTGTAAAACCGTCTTTGTAACCCAGTTCCCGCCCCATCTCCCAGAGATGATCGTCCCGAAGTGCAACCCATGTACGAAACTATGAAGGGTATCCAACTTAATGAAGGTCTGTCTAATATAAAAACATTGTCAGGGAAAAAACGACGGCTAATTTCGGAGACAGATGACAGAGTGACCAAGCTATTTACTAAATGTAGTCATCATCGGGACCTCAGCATAATGTATATGTACAGAACATAAATTGGCAAGAATAAAGAACAAAGAACCATCAATTTGAATTCGCACTACCTAGTCATATTCCAAAATCCCAGAGATGGGTCGCAGATTACCATCTGAACAAACAGATTTCTCAGGTCGTTCTGCCTATGTCCTGGATAGTTTTAAAGACACGACAGCTGCCTCACACGGGTAATGGTTAACCGAATTTCGACAGCAAACACCGGGATCCCTTCCGATTACGAAGCCCTATATTTCCCGATGGGGGGTACGGGGTGTCGGGCATTGGTAGCACCTTTGGTAAGGATGACTCTCATGTCCTTTTCAGGACCCATCCCCCACTGTTCCAAGCCTGACATCCAGCTCGTGCCTGTGGCTCCTAGTAGCTGTCAGCATGCGACAGCGGCCACCCCCCGGACAACAGCTGTGAGAGGCTGGCTAAACCAGGCATGGGTATCCGATTTGGTGTCAAACCAAGAGGTAAACTAGGGTATGCCTACCCAGCATGTGAAGACAGTATTCGGCAGACTGCGCGGAAGAAATCATTCCTGATTCAACGGGCAAGACGGCGTTTACCTGCAAAGCGTTGTGGAACGTAATGAGCACGGCAAGGCACGTAGAGCGCCCTGGTCATCCACTGCACCTGTATTCGTCTCCAGTCGTCTCGACTTGTCTTGCCACTGGACTCAGATGGACTCAGGCGAGAGAGTGAGGTCGACGAATTGCGCAACTCTTCCTCACTTTAATCCAAGTCATCGCGCAAGTCATTCTTCATCCAACGTCATATATCACCTTCAAGCCCTGTGGACGATGGGCGAGCGGCAAAGCGGCAGGCGTGGGTACGCTGGCAGCCGTAGTCGCAGACCTGCACACAGGCGGGTCAGGCCATATGGTCGTCTTCTACTGACCGGAGCAGCAGTGGGATTCGGCAGCCCCCTGAGCGACTGAGCAGCCCTCTATAGGAACACACTGCTCACCTACATAGCACGAGGAAGGGGCTAGAAAAGGTGCCCTAAACATTGTCTGCTCCATCACTACCTAACCAGCTAACTGCGGTCGACATACAAACAAAGATAAAACAAGCAAAGCTAAAAGAGTAAACCATATTCCCTTAACAATTGGAACTTGGAATGTACGCACCCTACTTGACAGAGACGACGCGTCGGGTCCAGAGAGACGAACAGCACTGATTGGGAGAGAGCTGGGCAGGTCATCGACATTGCAGCCTTGAGCGAGACACGACTTGCAGAAGAAGGCCAAATCTGTGAAATAGGTGCCGGCTACAAATTTTTCTGAAGTGGAAGGAAAAGCGAGGAAAGACGCCAATCCGGTGTGGGATTTGCCATTAAGTCGGCCCTGGTCGGCAAATTAGCTGGATTTCCAAAGGCTATAAACGACAGGTTCATGACCATGAAGTTGCCCCTGCTGAATGGAAGGAAGCATGCAACCATTGTGAGTGTCTACGCACCAACTATGACCAACGAAGATGATGTCAAGAACAAGTTCTATGAGGACCTGCACAATGTATTAACATCTGTTCCCAAAGGAGACAAACTTATACTCCTTGGGGATTTCAATGCCAGAGTATTCACGGACACCACCTCTTGGAGTGGCATTATTGGAAAGCATGGAGTCGGAAATTGTAACAGCAATGGACTCCGCCTCCTTCAGACATGTGCCGAACGTGATCTACTGATTACGAACACAATTTTCCGTCTCCCCATGAGAAATAGGACATCGTGGATGCACCCTCGCTCGAAACACTGGCACCTCATTGACTATGTCATTGTCAGGAGGAGTGACAGACAAGACGTCCGAGTGAGAAAATCCATGTGTGGTGCCGAATGTTGGACAGACCATCGTCTCATTGTCTCGAAAATAAACATTCACATCAGGCCACCACGGCGTCCTCAAGGGGTGAAAATGCAAAGTTAAATGTCACCCGCCTAAACAGCAAGAAAATGCAGCAGTCGTTTGAAAATATGCTGAAAGACCGCCTCAAGCCAAATGCTGCAGATAAACAGGATACAGAAACAGAATGGAGAGCTCTAAAGGATATAATTTACAACACTGCTATGGAAATCCTGGGACCAGCCCCCCGAAAGCATAAAGACTGGTTTGATGAAAATTCCGAAGACATCAACCAATTGCTGGCCAAGAAACATCTTCTCCTCAAGGCACATTTGAATGACCCAAAGTCAATATAAAAAAAGATGCCTTCAAGAACTTTCAGAGAGTAGTGCAGCAGAAACTTCGGCACATGCGAGACTCCTGGCTGAGCAGCAAAGCTGATGAAATTCAGGACTTTGCTGACAGACATGATATGAAAAACTTCTACGACTCACTGAAAGCGGTCTATGGTTCAACATCACCAGGCATAGTTCCCCTCCTCAGTGCAGATGGGGGAACATTGATCACCGATAAGAAAGAAATCCTTCAACGCTGGGCAGAGCATTTCAGCAACATCTTAAATGCAACTTCCTTCTTCGATGATGAAACCATCAACTACCTTCCTCAAGTTCCTACCAATGAGACACTTGATGACCTGCCAACCATAGTAGAAGTAAACAAAGCCATCCAGCAACTCTCCAGCGGCAAGGCACCTGGTCCTGACTCCATCCCAGCAGAGATATACAAGGCAGGTGGGCCGATCCTAACAGAGCAGCTTCACCAAGTCTTTACAAACATATGGGTGAATGAGACCATGCCACAAGATTTCAAGGACGCGTCAATAGTCCACCTTTACAAACGTAAAGGAAACCGCCAATCCTGTGACAACCACCGAGGCATCTCCTTGCTTTCAATTGCAGGGAAGATACTCGCCAGAATTCTTCTCAATCGCCTCACAGCCCATCTCGATCAAGGTCTTCTTCCTGAGAGCCAGTGTGGCTTCAGAAAAGAACGTGGAACTGTTGACATGATTTTCGCTGCAAGGCAGCTGCAAGAGAAATGTCAGGAACAGAACTGCGAAATGTTCTCCACTTTCATTGACCTTACCAAGGCTTTTGATACAGTCAGCAGAGAAGGACTGTGGAAGATTATGGCAAAATATGGCTGTCCACGAAAGTTTGTCCAAATAGTGCGGCTATTTCATGATGGCATGCAGGCAAGAGTGCAGGAAAATGGCGAACTGTCTGAACACTTTCCTGTCGCCAATGGAGTGAAGCAAGGATGTGTCCTGGCACCAACACTGTTCAGCCTCATGTTTTCAGCCATGCTGATGAATGCCTTCGAAAACGACGACATTGGAATAGACATCAACTACCGTATGGATGGAAAGTTATTCAATCTCAGAACGCTGAAAGCTAAAACCAAAATTAACAGCGACACCGTCAGAGAGCTCCTGTTTGCTGATGATTGCGCTCTGTACACCAACTCAGAGGCAGACATGCAACATAATGTCTCAGCTTTCTCACATGCCTGTGCCAACTTTGGGCTCAATATCAACCTGGAGAAGACTGTAGTTATGTACCAGCCAGCTCCAGGGAATAATCACACTGTGCCGAATATCAAAGTGAATGATCATAGACTAAGTGTTGTGGACAAATTCACCTATCTTGGCAGCACTGTGTCACAAGCTGCCACAATTGATGACGAAGTGAATGCAAGAATCTCCAAGGCCAGTGCGGTCTTTGGCAGACTGTACAGGAATGTATGGGACAGAACTGGAATAAGCCTGCAAACAAAGCTAAAAGTCTACAAAGCAGTTGTATTATCCACACTGCTATATGCTTGTGAAACCTGGACTGTTTATCAGCGACATGCTAGGAAATTAAACCACTTCCACACAGTCTGCCTAAGGAAGCTACTGAAGATTAAATGGCAAGACAAGATTCCAGACACTGAAGTCCTAGAAAGAGCATCCATGCCCAGTATCCACACTCTACTGATGAAGAATCAGATTCGCTGGGCTGGTCACTTGACTCGCATGCCAGATCACAGGCTGCCTAAACAAATTTTTTACAGCGAACTGCGTTGTGGTAAACGCTCCCAAGGTGGCCAGAGGAAACGCTTTAAAGACACTCTGACAATTTTACTGAAGGCTTTTGGAATTCATCATGACACCTGGGAGGCTGCAGCCAGAGACCGAAATTCGTGGCGTGCATCATTACGCAAGGGTGCAGTCATATGTGAGGCAACCAGGACTGCAAGAGCTGTGAAGAAAAGGCACGACAGAAAAACCACTGCAGGAAATCCTCCTCCAGAAACGTCAAGCATTCCTTGCCCACATTGTCAAAGAACATTTCGAGCCAAAATAGGCCTTATCAGCCATCTTAGAACCCACGGCTCCATACCTTCAACCCCACTGGATGAAATGAATGGTCATCATCATTCTTGATGGACAAACAACAACAACATATTTCCCGACCAGTTCCAAGTTGTCGACGTGCCCAAATAACTTGTCCAATGGGCAATAAAAATAAATAAAGTGGGTAATTATGAAAAAAAAGGCTAGGAGTACGACAGGGATGTCTTCCCATTCTATAGCGAAGAATACTGAGAGAGATCAAAGAGAAGACAGGAATACTAATCGGAAGTTATAATATAAACAATATACGTTATGCAGATGACACAGTATTGGCGGTAGATAATGCAAATGATCTACCTATTTCTAATCATAATGTAGCCAGTTTGGTTTATCGTTCTATCTCCAGGGCTTTTCTACGTATATAGTTTCCTAGGGTTAGGTTGGAAAAACATGTTACAAATAATAAGATTGTTTTATTCACAAAACTGTATCAAATGATCTCCTCTGGCATTTATGTTTCCCAAACCATGTTGCCACACAATCTGCTTATATTTAGTTTTTCGAACCTTTCCCTTCCTTGACACTTAGGACCTCTGATGATTTTTTAAAAACTTTCAGTGGTTGTTGTAGATCTGTATAGTATTATTCTAACTTTTAATCACTGTAATCAGTTGTTGGAACAATACGTCTGTAGAATTACAATGCCGAAAGGTCTTGTCTTAATTTTGAGTAGTATAATTCTATCTTCACGAGCCTAGCATCTACTAATATCTTTCTCTAAATTTCTCGATTCTAAAATTCCTACTACTCTCCAATTATGATCTCCTTCACGGGTCTTCTGCGCTTGCTGACTGACGTCATCACAGCATTGCATGTCTGTGCATACATCCCTGTGGTATATATATATATATATATATATATATATATATATATATATATATATATATATATATATATATATATATATATATATATATATATATATAAAAGAACGGAAACATACAAATACCTGGGTACAATCTTCAACTGCTCCAACATCATAAGGGAAGAATTACAAACTAGAATCAACTCTGGAAATAAGATATACTATGCACTACAACATCTACTAAAATCAAATGCGCTATCTCGTAACACCAACATCACAATATACAAAACACGGATCAGACCAGTTGTGCTGTATGGCTCTGAAACCTGGAGTACAACGAAAGGAGACGAAGCCTTGTTACAAACCTTTGAGAACAAAATTTTAAGACGCATCTTTGGACCCATTAGGGATACACAAAGTGGATAGTGGAAAAGAAGAAGTAACAAAGACATTTATGATCTGTTTAAGTCCCCGCTAATCCCTGGTATAATGAAGGCTAATAGACTACAATGGCTGGGGCATATAGAAAGAATGGAAGATAATAGGGAAACAAAATTCGCTTACACTCAGGAAATAAATGACCGTAGACCCCGAGGTAGACCAAGAAGACGGTGGAGAGATAATACATATACAGACCTACAAGCACTTGGAATCAACGACTGGCAAGAGAAGGTCCACCGGACAGACGAATGGAGACGGATTGTATTTGCAGCAAAGAACCTCAATGGCTCGGAACGCTGAAGAAGAAGAAGATATATATATATATATATATATATATAAATCGGAAGCAGGTATATTCCCTTTAGCTAGAATACGTCGGCAGTTGTAATCTCCCTGTGTATCTGTTACCAGCAGTTGTGTGAGTGTGTAGGTCACATTTTGTCAAAGGGTAAAATAGTATTTTGCTCTTTATTCATATTAAATGATAAACACACACACACACACGCACGCACGCGCACACACACACACACACACACACACACATTAATATCCCGGCTTAGAATTGACCTACAGACTTGAATAACATACCGTTAGATTTGTTTCTTCAAGAGGTATCCCAACTATGCAGGTTAGATAATGAAAAAGCAAATTATAAAATGTTACTTACGTGGCTAGTTTATTGTTACCTCCCATCCAGAGTTAGTTAGTTAGTCGACAGATCATCCTCATTGCACATCTAACCATTCAGTACATAAGTGCTCGGATTCCCTCGTCAGTAAATTCCGCAGCGTGTAGCGGCTCACGACATCAATTCTGTGTTGGTTTATTACTCTTCTTTGGCTTCCTGTGTAGTGTTCTCTTTTAACTAATTTGCTTTTCTCGCAGCCTGATCATGGTTGTATTTACCCAGTCATCGTTTGGTTCTCGTTAACGACTTCTCGTAGAGCATTCAGAATGTCTGCCTGGTCCGTGGCTCGTCTGCCTTCCACAGTAGCCCTACCTGCAAGCCTATCAGACTGCTCATTCCTTTGGACGCCCGCATGCCCTGGCACGAAGATAAACTAATCTTTGCCAGCCGAGACCGCTCCAGAGACAGCAGCCCCTCTCTTCGGACCCACCCCATCTCTTTCCTCCTGTGCATACTCTTTGAGTCACTAAGGAAGTCATGGCAGTAAGTAAAGCCGTAACATGGCTCGAGACACAGACATTCCCATCAAGAGTGTTTAATTTATCTTGCATCTGATTTCATGTGTGGGTCAGGAAAGCACTGTCATCAGCAAAGTCCAGATCATAAAGCTCCTGTGTCTGTTTTCTTCTTCTGCTTCATGTGTCCTATATAACTTTTTGTTTGTTATTGATTTAATTGCATTGTGCCTGTATACAGCATAATTGCAATATTTTCTCATTTCACCAACACGTTTGACTTCTTCTTTGAATTTGTTAACTGGGTTAGGCATCCCTAGTCTGTTGGAGCAATGAAAGAAAATTTAATTAAATCCTATTAAAGATACACACCTAATATACACAGATAAAGCAGTGAGGTCACTGAAAGAAAATGAAAGTGAATACAGAGTGTTTGAAATAAAAAAAGGAAAGATATTATTGAAGGAAGATGCTATAATGAAGAGGTGATATGAGTATATAAGATAATTATATGATGGAGAAAAGGAAGAATTAACAAGCGAAATTAATTACAAAGTCCACCTATTCTAAAAAAAAGAGGTGGCTGACACTGTAAAACATATGAAGAAAGGAAACACAGCCGGGCCAGATGGAATTACATTAGAATAATTAGAAATACCTGAAGAACTTGGAGTAGTAGCCTAGTGTAGAGCTAATGTGTAGGGCGATTCAGTAATAAACATTAGATTTGACTGGAACAACATGAGTTCATGTTATCTATTGTGCACAGCGTCAATGAACAGCTACGTACTTATTGTTCAACAAAGTGTTGTTGGTATTATTTAAGATGCCATGATAGTCGACTCAGAACCGAGCCAAATGAAGAGAGGACCCAATACTTGTGTGAGAAGGGTGGTGCTAATAAATAAATAAATAAATAAATGTTAACCAAAATGTTGAATTATGTTTGCAACAAAAGATATTAACCGAGTGATATGCTGAAATCTGTATTTATAGCTAGACCAGAAAAGATCAGGAGCAGTTGAATGCAAAGATTTTCGTAACTTATCTCCATAAACCATGTCACTAAGCTTCTACTCAGCATTATAATGAGAAGAACAAGAAAGATAATACAAATGTAAATAGGTGAAGAGCAGTATGGATTTGCGGAAAGTGTACACACAATGCAATATGTACATTACGAACACTATTGAAAGATCAATAGAGACACAGAAAGACATATATTTGTGCTTCATAGATTAAAATGAAAGGAAATGATGTTATAAAGTAAAACATGATGAACTGATTAAAATGTTGAAAGATATCAACGGTGATAGGAAAGACCTCAGAATAATAAAAAATAAATATTTACTGGAACCAAGTAGCAGCAATTAAAATGGGAAATATTGAGGGCAAGCACGAACAAATAAGGTTAGGAGTACGACAGGAATGTATTTTGTTACCGGATCACTTCTCACTCTATAGCGAAGTAATAATGAGAGAGATCAAAGAGAAGCCGGAAATTATAATAGAAGGTTATTATATAAACAATATACGCTATGCAGGTGACACAGTACTGTGGCGGATAATGCAAAAGATCTACAACAAATGTTGAACATTGTAGTCAGAGAGAGTGCTGAAAGGACTCCCCTAGAATATCAAGAAAACAGTAACAATGGTGATATATCAAAGACAAATATGACACCAAAATGTGAAATGGAAATAGAAGGGAAAAATCTTAACTAAGTGGATAATTTTCCACACATAGTGGCATTTATAACATCAGAAGGGAGATGCACAACAGAGATTAAGAGCAGAATAGGGCAAGAAAAAGCTGCATTTCAGAAAATTACAAATATCTTATGCAATAAGTCACTATCAGTGATTATAAGAAATGCTATATAGAACCTGTTTTGCTGTACGGCAGTGATTCTTTGAATGTAAATGAACAAATTAAGAAGAACTTAAAAGCAATAGAGATATTTTATCCTGAGACGAATGTTGCAAATTACAAGGACTGTCAGAATAACTAACGATGATCACCTGAAAGGGACTAATTAAACTAAAACATTATATACAACAAAGACAATAAAATTTTCTTAAGCGTTATAAAGAAGCAATTCAGTTTTAGCGGTGTCAGTATGTAAAATTGTATGATTAAATGTAATATTTAACATTTAATGCGAGTTAATTCTGTTATTGAATTAATTTAAAAAAAAAAATAAATTATGTTTATTTTATTGTTTAGATTTCTATCTTTATAATTTTTATTTTTTTTATTGTGATTAATAAAATATGTAATATATTTGTTATTGTTTGTAACATATGTAAAACGTGTGTGTTCATAACGTAACAACATGTGTGCCATCATTATACTACTTACTATGTGAAACTACTCATTGTAATTTATTCGTTAATCTTTCATTTTTTAACATATATTTTGGGGGTACCTAATATAACATGTTTTTTTTTTTGCATATCCTTTACGTGACATCGCTGTCAACACCAGCATCTTTCAGCTGTATGTTGATTTCTTGGCAAGATTACGCTCAGTAGTTTGCCATTGCTTTCTGAGCGGCCGGCTCACAGTAAGTTACCGATGCGATTCGAACCACTGCTGATTCTCACCGTTATCACGTTACCTACGAGAATATACGAGATTACGGAGAGAAGTCGCTAACCTCTAAGCCACGAAGCCGGCTAATGTAACATATTTTAAGTAATACAATGCCTAACGTATTAATGACATTGTCCTCTGATAATGTAACACGCGTGTGTGATATTTTATTCATATATTTACTTTGTTGTGAACTTTAACTTGTAAAAACTGGAATTTTTGTAACTACTATGTGGTAAAAAAATAGTTGTACATTGTGTGTATAAGTGTTGGCTTTGCGTCTGTTTAAGTGTTAATACGTCTATCGTTTGTTCTTGTGTTGCTTTTTGCGGTGGGGAGAGGATGCTGAGAGAGAGAGAGAGAGAGAGAGAGAGAGAGAGAGAGAGAGAGAGAGAGAGAGAGAGAGAGAGAGAGAGAGAGAGACGGAGGGAGAGAGAAAGAGAGATTGGATTGTAACGCCTGGAAAAAGAAAGAGAGAGGTAATAGTTTGCTTAGCGATCGGCATGGTACATGATGAATATCAGACACCCACATACACAGACAACAGTTTTTGTCTAACGTCATACTGTTCTTCAAGTTTCTTTTCGTTATGTGAGATCGGATAGCTACTCCTTTCGAATAAGGGCGAAAAACAAGAGGTCCCGTGTTAAAGTTGTGCACGTTAAAAATCCCAAGGCAGTTGAAAATCATAAAGAGTTTGATGTATCTTGCTGACCTGGCAAAATTATTAGAAGAGAGAACCTTCCCACGGGTAGATTGAGCATGTTACTTTAGACTGAATCTGCCTAGAGGGAGTAAAATCTGACACAGATGCATGCTAAAGTCGGACACACTGACCATTGAATAGTAAACAAAAACTAGGTGCGACGCACTACCCTTTAATTCACAGATGTAAAGACTCGCACATAATGTTCTGCGTATCCTAAAAGACGGCGTCCTCTCTGTGGAAAACTGCACATGACTCTCTGAACTGAACACGTGTTCCGTGTCTCGACTGACTTCTTTTAACAGCATGTGACTTGTCGGTTGAGTCGACATTGACATGTCATCTTAATCACTCGGCTTATCTTAATCACATGGTTCATCTCTAGTCAACAAAGCCTGCACATTCCATTATCATACTGCCTGGTTATTTCCATTTACGTTGCCTTCACTCTTAGGTGTGCCCCTAATTCTCTTTGACCAGCATAGCCAGGGGATCATCTCGTCTGTTTACCCATAGCGTAGCCACAGGAATTTCTTAATCCTGTATAGATTACCAACCTGGCTACCCGAATGCAGCCTTGGCATTGACCACACACCACACTGTGTTTTACCGACTGGCGTTGATAACCTACACCTCGGAGGAGCAAATGGATCACCATGGTCTGGCAAGAATGCGACAGCGTGGAGTGACGAGGGGATCTGGCCGATGCTCGACGCTTAGAGGAAAGGCGAGACGCACATATAATCAGATTGCTACTGGTACTATTGGAGTTGGAACTCTTCGCTGGCTTCTGAGGATGGGGACGGATCGCTTATGAGAATGCTGTGATGTCGGTTCCTAAATCATTCAATCAATCAATCAATCAATCCCTGGAACCTGAAGTAGAAAAGTCCCGTGGCGCGGGAATATGAAAATGGAGGATCCAGATAGTTACGTATTGTCATGAGGTCACATGGCTATATATAAGGATGAGATTAGAATCCTCATTCTGTGATCAAACTTACCCTACCTACTATACCACTAAGATGTCAGTTCGGTCTGTCAGCATACATATATATATATATATATATATATATATATATATATATATATATATATATATATATATATATATATATATATATATATATATACTAGCTGACCCGGCCCGGCTTCGCCCATACCCTGATGGGGAGCATCTCATTTAATTCATATAAGTAGTCATATAAGCTCCCGTTCCCGTTCCCGACTATCTATTTGTCTGTCTGTCTGTCTGTCTGTCTGTCTGTCTGTCTGTCTGTCTGTCTGACCCGGCCCGGCTTCGCCCAGATCCTGATGGGGAGCATCTCATTTAATTCATATAAGTAGTCATATAAGTTCCCGTTCCCGACTGTCTGTCTGTCTGTCTGTCTGTCTGTCTGTCTGTCTGTCTGTCTGTCTGTCTGTCTGTCTGTCTGACCCGGCCCGGCTTCACCCAGCTCCTGGTGGGGAGCATTTCATTTAATTCATATAAGTAGTCATATAAGCTCCCGTTCCCGTTCCCGACTATCTACTGACTGTCTGTCTGTCTATTATTAGAAAGAGCACTTGAAAGATCTTTACATCTTCCCCCAACAATTAACTTGGGTAAATGGAGCGTCTTATTTAATTCATATTCGGTCCCTGCTCCCGTTCCCGTTCCCAAAAAAGACGACCCGGCCCGGCTTCGCCCAGTCCCTGGTGGGGAGCATATCATGTAATTCATATTCGGCGGAGGGAGGAGGAGGAGGGAGCAGGAGGGAGGAGGAGGAGACAGGAGGAGGAGGGAGGAGGGGAGAGGAGGGAAGAGGGAGGAGGAGGGAGGAGGGATTAGGATGAGGAGGGAGGAATGAGGGGAGAGGGAGGAGGAGGGAGGAGGAGGTAGGAGGAGGGAGGAGGAGGGAGGAGGAGGAAGAGGGAGGAGGAGGGAGGAGGAGGGAGGAGAGGAGGAGGAAGAAGGAGGAAGGAGGAGGGAGGAGGAGGGAGGAGGAGAAGAGCGAGGAGGAGGGAGGAGGATGGGAGAGGAGGAGGAAGAGGGAGGAGGAGGGAGAAGGAGGGAGAAGGAGGAAGAGGGAGGAGGAGGGAGGTGGAGGAGGTGGAGGGAGAAGGAGGGAGGAGGAGGGAGGAGGAAGAGGGAGGAGGGGAGGGAGGAGGAGGGGGAGGAGGAGGGAGGAGAAGAGAGAGGAGGAGGGAGGAGGAGGGAGGAGGAGGGAGGAGGAGGAAGGAGGAGGAGGGAGGAGGAGGAGGAGGGAGGAGGCGGAGGGAGAAGGACGAAGGAGGAGGAGGGAGGAGGAGGGAGGAGGAAGAGGGAGAAGGAGGAGGGAGAGGGAGGAGGAGGGAGAATGAGGAGGAGGGAGAATGAGGAGGGGGAGGAGGGAAAGGGAGGAGGAGGGAGGAGGAGGAGGGAGGAGGTGGAGGGAAGAGGAGGAGGTAGGAGGATGGAAGAGGAAGAGAGAGGAGAGGAGGATGGAGGAGGAAGAGGGAGAAGGAGGAGGATGGAGGAGGAAGAGGGAGAATAAGTAGGAGGAAGAGGAGGAAAAGGGAGGAGAAGGAGGGAGGGGAGGAGGAGGGAGGAGGAGGGGGAGCAGGAGAGAGGAGGAGGAGGGAGGAGGCGGAGGGAGAAGAGGAAGGAGGAGGCTGGAGGAGGAGGGAGAAGGAGGAGGGAGGAGAGAAGATTGAGGGGAGGGGGAAGAGGGAGAGGGAGGAGGAAGAGGAGGAGGAGGAGGTAGAGGCGAGGAGGAGGTGGGAGGAGGAGGAGATAGGAGGTGGAGGAATGAGGAGGAGAGAGGAGGAGGAGGTAGAGGGATTAGGAGGAGGGAGGAGGAGGAGAGAGGAGGAGGAGGTAGAAGGAGGAGGAGGAGAGAGGAGGAGGAGGTAGAGGGAGGAGGAGGAGGGAGGAGGAGGAGAGAGGAGGAGAAGGGAGGAGGTAGTTCGCCATTCCGAATTCATACTCGTCTAGGTTCTGTGATTTCGGTCCTTCCATTGATTGTTCTTCCCTTCTACATGACTGTAGATAACTTCTTTACACATAAAAAGATGAATTGTTATTGACATTGCCGTGTGACGATTCTGTGTAGTCACGTCATTTTCTTCGCTTTTCCTAGCGTTGTGGTTCAGGGATTCTTTCATCATCATCATCATCATCATCATCATCATCATCATATATTTACGTACGTATTTAGGGAGGGGGAGGAGGGAGGAAGGAGGAAGAAAAAAAAAAACTATAACAGTTGGCAGCGCGGGAATGAGAGGAAGACGTGTTGAAAATTTCATCTCAATCGGATGGACCGTTCGCGAACGCATAAAGGACATACATACATACATACATACATACATACAAATATACATGCATGCATGCATGCATGCATGCATGCATACATACATACATACATACATACATACATACATACATACATACATACATACATACATACATACATACATACATACATACAGACACACACACACACACACACACACACACATACATACATACATACATACATACATACATACATACATACATACATAAATACATACATACATATACACATACACACACATACACACACATACATACATACATCGCCTTTTATATATAAGATATGGAAAAGAAGAAGTAACAAAGACATTTATGATCTGTTTAAGTCCCCGCTAATCACTGGCATCATGAAGGCTAATAGAATACAATGGCTGGGGCATATAGAAAGAATGGAAGATAATAGGGAAACAAAACTCGCTTACACTCAGGAAATAAATGACCGTAGACCCCGAGGTAGACCAAGAAGACGGTGGAGAGATAATACATGTACAGACCTACAAGCACTTGGAACAACGACTGGCAAGAGAAGGTCCACCAGAGAGACGAATGGAGACGGATTGTATTTGCAGCAAAGAACCTCAATGGCTCGGAAAGCTGAAGAAGAAGAAGAAGAAGAAGAAGAAGAAGAAGAAGAAGAAGATATATATATATATATATATATATATATATATATATATATATATATATATATATATATATATATATATATATATATATATATATATATATATATATATATATATATATATATATAATTATGATTATTATTATTATTTGGGTTGCGACCGATTAATTTAAATTTAATAGTTAACTTTTGAAAAATTAACGATTAAATAATAGTTAATTTCGATTAAAGCAAAACATTTAAAGTCACATAACTCACATCATAGTCGTATTTGTCAAAAATCGAAATAACACTGGATTGTCTTGTTCATATGTCATTTTCTTCTCCTTCTTCGTTCATCCGGATTTTTTTCGGACGTGACTTCGTTGTGCCTGTTTACAGCAGAGCTGCGTTCTTGCGCCGTTAGGCCGACACATCCGACTTCTGCGGGCATTTGTTGACCGGGTTAACCTTCCCGGGGATATGTCATCTAATAATCAACTATGCAATCAGACGAGTATTTCGACAGTATTTGGTTCAAGTGACGAGCGCATCTTATTAACAATATAACCAGCAGAGCTGTTCACATGAAACTGAGGTAGCCGGTATGCACAGAATGGTCTTGGCAAGGAATGCCAATTTTGGATATCGATTTTCATGAAGTTTCGACCATTGTAGACGGTCAAGTGATTCAGCAACTTACTTCTCCAATTCAGACTCCATTAGCTCAATACGCTTTTCGCTACGTCCTGTGAAGGACATGCAACATAATTATTTTTTAAAGTTTCATTGTCAATGTCAGTATCATTCGTTGCAGCAGTCTCCATCTGCTCATCATGAACATCAACTGTTATTTGTTGTTCAATACGTGACCAAGTTCGTTCTATTGCATCTTTTGACAAACACTTCAGGTATTTGTAGCGTGAATCAAGTGCTGTAGTATTTCTATAGTTGTCATATTAGCTACAGGTTCACTGAAGTCCTTAAAAGATGCTACCTTAAATTTAGCTATGTAGCCCGGATCATCATCGTGTACAATCATATGCTTTGTCAACGATGATAGCAGTGGCAATACACAGCTACATGAAACATGATCTTTACCGCCAAGCAGGATCGTGGTCTGACAGAATAAGTCCAAAACTTTGACATATTTCTAAATCTTCTCCCAATCTGAATCTGACAGTTTTGGACCTTAGTATTGCTTCTTTACATCTGACAGGTAGACAGTTGATGCTTCTCTGGCCTGTAGAAGACTGTAGCATAATAAAAATACTGCTCCGTGTTGTTGGTACATCGTGCTGCATCTTACGCAATGGTGACTCAGTACAATTTTGCAACTCGGTTGTGTTTGCAGCACTATGTTTAAAATGTCCGACAATTTTTCGACATTCGGTTTATTTTTATAACTGATGGGAGAAAAGTTTTCGATTAACTGTTTAAAAATAAATAATCGTTTAAAAAAAAAAACGATTAATCGATTGATTAATCGTTAACTTCCGCAGCCCTAATATATATATATATATATATATCTTGTGTTTTGGCATCACCCACAAGCTGCCATTGAAGTTTGAAACTTGGTTTTCTAGTGCTGGCCTGAGCTACTGGACAGAACGTAATAAAGGTCATCATTTAGCACTATCTATGTTAGTTCTGACATGCTTGCGTATGCAAATGTTCCATTATACATTTTTCTTCCCGTTTCATTGCAGGCTTTACAAGTGAATACGAACTGATCAAGTCTTACTGTGTCAATAACTCTAATTTTCATATGGCCATTGTTTTCCGAGACGTGACTAATGCCAGCAACAGTTATGCTAATACAGACATCAGCATTTGCCCGAGTGATGCTATCAGCAATAAATCGGTCAATACAGTCGATACAAAAGTAGAGCTCCCATACCTTTTAGAAGTAGTTATTCGTTCATCTTCATACTTTCCAGTATCCGATGTTTGGCATGTAGAAACTGCGTTTAGGCAAAATAAGCCAGTTTGTGCAAGGACAACAACAGGTAAACTGTCTAATCTATGCCTTTCTGTATATTTATGTCTGTCTGTCCTACTCTCTCTCTCTCTCTCTCTCTCTCTCTCTCTCTCTCTCTCTCTCTCTCTCTCTCTCTCTCTCTCTCTCTCTCTCTCCCTCTTTCTCTCTCTCTCTCTATCCATCCACTCATCTATCTGAAAACTGTAGGCAGATTCTAGTTCAGTGTTTCCCAACCTTTTTTGTGCCATGCCCCACTTAAGCCTTTCTAAAATTCATATTGCCCCCCTCTCCCGCCCCACGCCCCCCTCAACATATACATTATTTTTAATATTCAAAAATTGAAATGTTCACTAAAGAAACTTGAATGATAGGTTTTAGGAAGAAATCACTAGGTAATTATTGAGCAAACACAGTAAATAAATTTTCAAAACATATAATGGAGAACTGAAATTCAAGTACAAAATAATTTTAGTGAAAGATTTTTCTATATTATTTTAATTATTAGTAATTATTTATTATTTAAATTTAGTGAGATCCTTGCGCTTGATGCTTGCTGCAAAGAGATCTTATGTCAGGTTCCAATTTAGTTAACTTCAGTCTCAAGTCTCCCCGTTTTGTTATATTCAGCCGATTTCTTCCATTTTCGAATTGCCCCCCTTAACAGTCAAATTGCCCCCCTGTGGGGCGTGGGCCCCACGTTGGGAAACACTGGTCTAGTTGAACTTGGCAAATATCTCTAGAGACCAGATCCCCACACATCATAAAACTATGATAACCATGCAGTGAATTCCCTGGTCATTCTAACTTACCTGGTAATGACAATGAAGATAAATTAGCAAACAAGAGATGTAGATTAGAAAACCGTGTTAAACAACATGCTTCAGAACAGCCACGGAGCTAATAGCTGCAAATAAAGAAACTTGATAGAACAGATGAACCACCGTGTCATTGAGAAAGACGTATATAAGTATATAATCCCCGTTTAATTAAACAACCAAACCATCTGAGAAGGAAAGGCCAGCTATGAATTTTAAGATTACCCTAACCATAATCATATGTCCTACTAACTGGCGTAGGCGATAATGTATCTTCAATAATTTCGGTCTCTGGTGTTCTGAATAACTTCCACTAACAATATTCCTCCATTTCACCGTCCCAGTCCATCTTGTATCATTTCCCTTGAATTGTCACTGCTCGTTCGACATCATTTCTCTCTAGTTGCTATTATATTTTTTAATGCCCCGCTTCTTACTACATGACGAAAGAACAATGTTATCGCCTTCTTATAATTGTATACAATAATCTACTTTTATTAGCCTTCTCCAGACAATCGTTGTTAGTTACTCTGGCGGTCCAAGGCAACAAAACATTCGTATTATAAACCACATTTCAGTTGTCTTCAATGTCGACTTAATGTGTTCGTCCACGTTTCACGATTCACGGCCGTACAGTAGAGCAGACTCTTTATAATATCTCAGCTCTATCACTTGACATTCAATACTTGTGACTGTTTGCATAAGATACATTTCATTTTCTGAAATGCAGCGTTTGCTTGGCCTATGCTGCACTTAATTTATGTCACACTTCTTCCATCTAATGTTATGCTTGTTCCCACATTGTTAAATTTAAAAACCTGATTACACATGTTACCTTCGATTTCTGCATCATATTCTGGTGTTATCCTTTCCTCTAATATAACCATTGGTTCTGATTTCTTGATATACATGGAAAGGCCCTGTTCGCATTATTTATTGCTACATCGAGAGCCGCTGTAGCATATTGCCAGTTTGATATCGTGGGTTCGAACGGAATTGGGGCCTATTCGAATTGTTTTTTAATTTACCCGGGCTCCGAGGTCGACCCAGCCTACATTGGATACTAGGACAGTCTTGGCAAGTAAAGATGGTCGGCATGGTACTGACCACATCACAAACCGAGTGCCAATTAAACTATACAAATATGGGTCTAGCACCATATGCCCAATAAACCTTTAGGCGTGTAAAAGGGTCCATGACTTACTTTATTACTACACTGTCCTACAGCTGTTAACATATTTTCTTCCGTTTTCAGCTGTCAGTACTGAGTCATCTGCATAACGTGGATTTTTTATATTATAACTTCAGTGTTATTTACGCTTTCAGCTATCATTAATGTGTTATCTACATAGCGTATATTGTTTATATTATACTTCCAACACATATTCTTGGCCTCTCGCTCAGTTCTTTCGTTATTTTCGCGAAAGAGCGAGAGAACGAGCGATCAAGCGAGCGAGCGAGCGAGCGAGCGAGAGAGAGAGAGAGAGAGAGATAGAGAGAGAGAGAGAGAGAGAGAGAGAGAGAGAGAGAGAGAGAGAGAGAGAGAGAGAGAGAGAGAGAGAGAGAGAGAAAGGAGAGAGAGAGACAGAGATAGAGAAAGGGATGAGTGGAGAAATCCGAAAAAAGGCATCGTTGTCTTAATCCTTGCTTTATCTCTTCATAGCTGTTACTTGTTTCCAGTGAATATTTGTTGTTATTATTATTGTAAACCCACATTATGCAAAATAAACTCAAGGGTGAATTCGCTCAGATGCACGTAAGTAGTATGTTCTGTGCAATTTGACGAGGAAATCTGGATACAGATCCGTCTGATGACACCATTTTTTTACTATATAAAAAGTCATGATCCATCATGATGACGGACGTCAAAAACCGGATCCATATTTTCAAGTGATGCAACCCATGAATAAATAATCTAACGTATTTTTGCACTGTTACTTCCATTTTTTTGGTGATAATTTTATGTCTGTAAAAATTTAATAACTACTGATATTATTGGTTGTAGCGGGGTGGGGCTTAAAAAAAATATCATCATACTAGTAATGGTGTGTTGGGGTACAGTGATCTTCCTCCTCAGTTCATCCTTATTATTTCTCGTCTTTTTTCTCTATCTGTATTGGGCATAAACACAATCATCATTCCATTGGTGATGTGTAAGGGATAGGGTTATCAGTGCATTTCCTCGGGGTGGTCTAGGGGGCGGGCGGTCGTTGGGCTGGGAGCTCAGGGGTTGGGTGCGGGTGTCGGTGTGGGATAGGACTAGACGGTTCGAATCTCGAGCCATGACAGGCGTCATATGAAAAAACTTATAAGTAAAAATGTAAATATGGCGGCTATAGAATCTGTAGAGTGTTGTAGTGGTGTAAACACTATCATCAAACAGGTTACAAATGAAAACCTTAAAAAGTAAAAATGGCCGATGTTATTCATTGTAGCTGGTATAGCTTAGTGAAATAAGTTGGTAAGGGGTGGATAGCGGTTTTTAGTGGATATGTAGAGTGTCGTAGTGGTGTAAAAACTATCATCATATGGGCTACAAATAAAAATATTAAAATGTAAAACATAACCGATATTATTGACTGTAACGGGTATAGATTAGCGAAATTCGTTGGTAATGGGTGGGTAGTGGTTATTAGTGATCTCTAGAGTGTTGTAGTGACCTATACACTATCATCATACAGGTTACAAATGAAAACTTTAAAATGTAATGATGGCCGGCATTATCGACTGTACCGGGTATGGCTTAGTGAAAGTCGTTGGTAAGGGGTGAGCGAGTAACGGCGTAGCTAGATAAGTGCTTCCGAACACTATCATCACACGGTTTTCAGAGCTTCAAATGAAAAGCTTAAAAAAGTAACAATGACGGATGTTATTGAATGTAGAGAGTATGGCTTAGTGAAATTCGTTGGTAAGAGGTGGGTGAATGGAGGAAAAGCTAGATAGGTACTTCTGATCACTGTTAAGGGGTGTTCGAGTGGCGGGGTGGCTAGATGAATACGTCCGGCCCTTGTTAAGAGCAGGAGAAGGTGTTAGATAAAGACTCTCGGACGCTGGTAAAGGGTGGGTGAGTGGAAGAAAGGCTATGTAGCTGCGTCCTTGATAAGAGTCGGAGGTTAAGTCTCATATTAAAGTCTGGGGCATGAACTCATAGTTGGCTGAGTTGAGGGTGACCTCATGGGTGACTGAACACGTGGCGATTCCATTAATGAACGTGCATGAACATGTTCAGACATGTCTTTGGGGAAAACCGGAGGATGACTCAGAGCGTACTTACTGCATAACGATAAAGGCGAGACACTTGGGTTATGGTCACATCGGATCAAATATGGCACTGCTTCCGGTCGTATGTGTAATGACTACAGCCAGACCACGTGCTTACTGGCTGCGAGTGGTCAAATGTGGCTCTGCTTCCGGTCGCGTGGCAATGGCTACAACCAGAATGCATGTTCACTGACTAAACTCGACAAAAGACGGCGTCGCAGTCGAGCACACTTGGGTGATTTTCACATCTGATCAAATATGGCAATGCTTCCGGTCACATGTCTAAGCGATACAATCGAAGCACGTGGCCACATCCCATCAAATATGACACTGCTTCCGGTCGCATGTTTAATAGCTACAACCAGACTACGTGATCACTGGTTACGAGTGGTCAATGATGCCGCCGCATCCGATCACACTTGGTAAAGCCGTTAAAAGATGGCACTGTATCCGGTCACGTGTCTAATGGGATACACCAAAACACCTGACTAATGACTCAACCGGTCAAAGATGGCGATTCATCCAGTGACATACATAATGATACATATAGAACACGTGGCTGACGACTCAAAAGGTCAAAGATAGAGTCGCATCCGGTCACATGACCAGACAGTGCATAATAGTCTGCTGAGTCATTCTACGTCAGCAAATAGCGTGTATAAGACGGCCAGCATTCGTAGTATAGAATTACAGGTTGCTGTGAGCAGCAACCAGATCAACAAGTGGCAAGCCGCTAATGGTAAGTTGGCTTTTTGATAAATCTTTCATATTTTCGATGTTGTTCTCCAAGTAGGCATACATTTAACCTAACAATACTAGTGTAATAAAGGGATATATGGTGCTAGACGCATATAACTGAAGAGACGAAACATTTCTTCACATATTATGGTAGGCTGGGGCGACATGGAATACAGCCGGCGATGGAGTCCGACTGGCTCAACCCAAACAGCCTTTTAAAAAGGGGTATATTCCCTCGTGGACAGAAGAACTGTTTACCCCCAGTCGTATAAAACAGACCAGTCCGCTAACCTATGTGCTAAAGGATGATTAAGGTGAGGAATTTCCAAGGCTCATTTTACCGAGAAGAAATACAACTCGTCGGAGACAAGCAAGTGTATCGCGTTGAAACAGCCTTACAAGAACGATCCAGGCGAGGTGGTGGTAAAGAGTGTGTAGTCAAGTGGTTCGGCTATCCCAAGTCGTTCAACGGCTGGGTCTCAGACCTAATAAGATACTAATGGAAGAAACCAACTTGGAAACTAACTTACAAAATATCCCAGAAGGGGAAAGAAATTCGTTCTGGTGCATGTTTGGTCGGCAAGTGACGCGACTAGAGATTGTCTTCTTCTATCAACTTGTCGTTATATACACCGCTATTCAATCTGTCTCGAGACAACGTGTGGATTGCTCTTCTAAGCAGCTGTCTGGGTTACATGCTACCAAACTCTAAAATATGAGTTTCTACGTGACATTACCGAGTAATGCTTCGCCGAACATGTTTCCCAAGAACACACCAGGTCACTATTTCGTCAAGTTACTGCATACTATTGAGGTGAGTCAACATTTCGAAGTGGGTCTGGTTGAAATTCAATTTCTCAACTACTACTGCAATGTGCTAGAGAATGAAGTGTGGCTAAGATACATCCCTACCTAACGGTAGAGTGGTGAGAAAGGCGTGTCCCCCGGGACCTGTACAGTTCACTAAACTCGTTTATAGCTGCACAGAATCGACTAATGAAAGATCGGAAGATGGGCGTTCAGTTTTGTGTTCTATTCTATGTCGACAATGCATCAAAGAAAGTCGTCGTGAAAATACTCGAATCCGGGGCCACTGTTACATTCAGTGAGAATTTGCCAGAGATACTAGATACAATTGAAAGTGAAGGGGCGATAGACCCGAATAACGACCTGCAAAATGTCTACGTCTACTTCGATCTCATAGAGGCGAGACCAGTCGGAGACGTCATGGTCCCACTACTAAGGACGGTTCCTATCATGAATCAGCTATCGACCTCAGTGTTTCGCGCCTACGACAAATCTCACTACGTACCACTGAGTCGTTACTCCTTCGACACGGTGGAAATACTTCTAACCACTGGTACGGGCACAAAGGTCTCATTCACTACCGGGACTTCAGTGCTGACGTTACATTTTCGAGATCGGAAGAGATCAGACCTAGAATAATGGTGAAATATGTGGCGTTACTGTCGAAACCCCAGACTGAACGAAGACATGATGTGCCCGACACACATATGATTGATGCCCCGGTTGTCTACAATACTCAGATATCAGCCCACCATGCAGGAGACCAGTCTTGTGAATACATGCCATGTGACATGTACATACCAGGCTACCAGCCGAAAAAACCAACATACCCAGACAATGGTGTTAAGAAATCCAGAAACAACATACAATGTGTATAGCTCTGTATGTGAAAATAAAATCTTGTGATGATACTATGTACACCAGCTCATATTGCAGCACACATTTTGTATAATGACATTATGCTTTTTATTATTATTCTTGTAAAATGTACTGAAATACTGTAAATAAACAGGTATATATATTACTAGCTGACCCGGCCGGCTTCGCCCAGGCCCTGTTGGGGAGCATCTCATTTAATTCATATAAGTAGTCATATAAACTCCAGTTCCCGTTACCGACTTTTGTCTGTCTGTCTGTCTGTCTGTCTGTCCGTCCGTCCGTCTGTCTGACCCGGCCCGGCCCGGCTGGGGGAGCATCTGATTTAATTCAAATAAGTAGTCATATAAACTCCTGTTCCCGTTCTCGACTATCTATCTGTCTGTCTGTCTATTATTAGAAAGAGCACTTGAACGATCTTTACATCTTCCCCCAACAATTAACTTGGGTAAATGGAGCGGCGGCAGCAGCAGCAGCAGAAGAAAAAGAAGGAGGAGGAGGGAGAGGAGGGGGAGGAGAGTGAGGGGGAGGAGGAGGAGGAGGAGGGGATGGAGGAGGAGGGGAGGAGACGGAGAGGAGGAGAGGGGGAGAGGAGGAGGGAGGGGGGGGGGAGGAGGAGGAGTGGAGCAGCTGTGGGGAGCATCTCATTTAATTCATTAGTGTCTCTGTCCTTCTTCCGACTTCTTCTGTCTGTCTGTCTGTTTTCTGTCTGTCTGACCCGGCCTCGCCCACTGGGGGAGCATCTAATTTAATTCAAATAAGTAGTCATATAAGCTCCCGTTCCCGTTCCCGACAATCTGTCTGTCTGTCTATTATTAGAAAGAGCACTTGAACGATCTTTACATCTTCCCCCAACAATTAACTTGGGTAAATGTAGCGGCGGCAGCAGCAGCAGTAGAAGAAAAAGGAGGAGGAGGAGGGAGAAGGGGGGAGGAGGTGGGAGGAGAGGAGGAGGAGGAGGAGGAGGAGACGGAGGAGGAGGGGAGGGGGAGAAGGAGGGGAGGAGGAGGAGGAGGGAGGGGGAGGAGGAGGAGGAGAGGGGGAGAGGAGAAGGAGGAGGAGGGAGGAGGAATGGAGGAGGAGGGGAAGGAAAGAGGAGGGACGAGGAGGAGGAAGGAGGAAGGAGAAGGCGGAGGAGAGGGGGAGGAGGAGGGGAGGAGGAGGAAGAAGGAGAGGAGGAGGAATAGGAGGAGAGGGAGGAGGAGGGGAAGGAGGAAGGAGGAATGGGAGGAAGAGGAACAGAGGGAGGAGGAGGAGGACGGGTAGAGGAGCGAATAGGGGAGGAGGAGGGAGAAGATGAGGAGGGGAGAGTAGGGGAGGGGAGGAGGGGGAGGAGAGGAGGGAGGAGAAGAATAGGAGGAGAGAGAGGAGAAGAGGGAGACGGAGGAATGGGAGGAGGATGACGAGGAGGAGGGGAGGAGGGGGACAAGGGGGACGAGAGGGACGAGGGGGAGGAGGAGGGGAGGAGACGGAGGAGGAGAGGAAGAGGAGGGGAAGAGGAGGAGGAGGGGGGAGGGGGAGCAGGGGGAGGAGGGAGAGAAGGAGGATTATAACGCATATGCCTGTAGATAACTGTAGCGAAAAAGTCCACCTATTTGAGAAATATGCAACAATTTTACATATATAGCAATGCTATTAGAAGTTATGTCCCCTCGCTATATATACATTATAATGTAAATTAAAATATTAAATAATATTAATTAAATATGTTTTTACACTAAAAAAATATGACAGTTGGCAGCACGGGAATGAGGAGAAGACGTGTAGAAAATTTCATCTCAATCGGATGGACCGTTCGTGAACGCATAAAGGACATACATACATGCAGACGGAGTTTCTCTTTTATATATATAGATAGATTATTACGTCTTGGATGTTGCATGTTGTCATGTGATGATAGAATGATAAATATTGATGACAAATTCAATAAATATTTCAACAAAACTAAGGAAACGGGTTAAGCAAAGTAGGAAAACTGGTGACCACATTTCAATCAAACTTATAAAAATCTCAGTCAAACTTATGAAAAGTAGGAAAAATTTTTAATCAAATGTGAAAATTTTGGCCAAATTTTAACCAAACGTTTAACAAATAGGAAAATTTGTTAATCAAATGTGAAAAGTTTGACCAAATTTCAACTAAACTTATGAAAAGTAGGTATATTTTTTAAACAAAGTGAAATTTTTTTGGCCAAATTTCAACAAAACTTATAAAAAGTAGGACATTTTGTTAACCAAATGTGAAAGGTTTGGCCAAATTTCATCCAAACTTATGAAAAGTAGGAACAATTGTTAACCAATGTGATAACTTTTGACCACATTTCAACCAAACTTTTAAAAATCTCAGTCAAACATATGAAAAGGAGGAAAATGTGTTAACCAAAGTGAACACATTTTGGCCAAATTTCAACAAAACTTATAAAAAATAGGAATCTTCGTTAACCAAATGAGAAAAGTTTGGCACAATTTCAACCAAACTTATAAAAATCTCAGTCAAACTTATACAAAGTAGGAACATTTGTTAACCAAATGTGAAGATTTTGGCCAAATTTCAACCAAACTCATGAAAAGTAGGAAAACTTTGTTAACCAAATGTGAAAATTTTGGCCAAATTTCAACCAAACTTATAAAAATCTCAGTCAAACTTATAAAAAGTAGGAAACATTTGTTAACCAAATTGAAACATTGTGGCCACATTTCAACCAAACTTATAAAAAGTAGGACACTTTGTTAACCAAATGTGAAGATTTTGGCCAAATTTCAACCAAACTTATGAAAAGTAGGAAAACTTTGTTAACCAAATGTGAAAATTTTGGCCAAATTTGAACCAAACTTATGAAAAGTAGGAACATTTGTTAACCAAAAAGAAAAATTTTGGCCAAATTTCAACCAAACCTATAAAAAATCTCAGTCAAACTTATGAAAAGTAGGAAAATTTGTTAACCAAAATGTGAAAATTTTTGCCATATTTCAAACAAACTCATAAAAAGTAGGAAAATTTGGTAACCAAATGTGAAAAGTTTGGACACATTTCAACCAAACTTATGAAAAGTGAGAAACTTTATTAACCAAATGTTAAAAGTTTGGCCACATTTCAACCAAACTCATAAAATGTAGGAAACTTTGTTAACCAAATGTGAAAAGTTTGGCCAAATTTCAACCAAACCTATATAAAGTATGAAATTTTGTTGATCAAATGTAAAAAATGTGGCCAAAGTTCAACCAAACTTATAAATATCTCACACAAACTTGTGAAAACTAGGAACTTTTGTTGTCCAGATGTGAAAAGTTTGCCCAAATTTCAAACAAACTCATAAAAAGTAGGAAACTTTGTTAACAAAATATGAAAAATTTCAGCCAAACTTATAAAAAGTAGGAAAATTCTTTAACCAAATGAGAAAAAATATCTCACTTTGTCATTTTACATCCCCAACCTACTAGAGATATTCGTCTGTCCCCTATGCAAACAACAGTTGTATTTCGGAATTTTAAATATATCTTATGTAATAGTCACATGGTTGAATGAAAAAATAAAAAGTTTCAACAATAAAATTGTACAAAAATTAACAATTAAATTTCTACATGAAACATTCTAATTAGAAACAATAAGGAGTAATTTAATTGTTAACTTTTGTACAATTTTATTGTTGAAATGTTTCATTTTTTCATTCAGCCATAGTGACTTATTACATAAGATACATTTAATTTGTGATTTCTGCCCAGTGCTCTGAATATCAAAGTGAAGAAATTCAGCCAACTCTCTTAAGGTAGCCAAATGCCTCATCCTCTAATTAGTGACACGCATGAATGGATTAACGAGATTCCAACTGTCCCTATCTACTATCTAGCAAAACCACAACCAAGGGAACGGGATTGGTAGAATCAGCAGGGAAAGAAGACCCTGTTGAGCTTGACTCTAGTCCGACTTTGTGAAGACACATGAAGGGTGTAGCATAGGTGGGAGCGCAAGCGGATTTGAAATAGTACTACTTTTGTCGTTTCTTTTCTTATTCAGTCTTGGTAGAGATTTGTCCGCAGCAGACGAACAATATCTCCGGCGGGCCTATTCTCGCCGGTCGCGAGATCCGCACAGTGGAAGGATGGGAGAATTTGCTCGCAATAGACGAGCAATATCTCCTGAGGTACCTCCGGCGGGCCTATTCCCGCTGGTCGCGGGGTCCGCTAAGGTCAGGCAGAGAGTCTGACGATAGTGCACGCTTTACACAGGTCCGGACACTTGTGATTGTGAGATGTACGCGTCCTTATGGTCCGGGGGTGTACGTGTCCCTCACCTGTGGGACTTGGCTGAACGCCTCTAAGCTGGGTCCCTTGGGTTCCAGGTTCTGACCATCACTTGCCACCTGCTCGTGGTGGCGAGGTCTCAGAGGTGTGACGCTGTGACGCCAGCGTCTGCAGCCTACCTTGTGCCAGGCGTATTGGATACACATTCCTCTGGAAAACACAAGATTAGGCCGAGAGAGGGAACATGTCGTTTGGGCACCACATGTTTCTCTGAAGCTCTGCCCAAGACATTGTGATGGAATATTGGCACATTCCAACTCACATACTTTGGTCTGTCAAGACTGCAAGGTGCCACTCACATTTAATTTTCCGAAATTGTTGCTGTTGTTTGCTTAGGGGACAGACGAATATCTCTAGTAGGTTGGGGGTGTAAAATGAAAACGTGAGATATTTTTTCCCATGTGGTTAAAGAATTTTCCTACTTTTTACAAGGTTAGCTGAAATTTGGCTAAAATTGTTAACAAAATTTCCTAGTTTTCATAAGTTTTGGATGAAATATTTATTTACTTGACCAAAAATTCTCACATTTGGTTAACAAAGTTTCCTACTTTTTTATGAGTTTGTTTGAAATTTGGTCAAACTTTTCACATCTAGACAACAAAAGTTCCTACTTTTCACAAGTTTGGGTGAGATATTTATAAGTTTGGTTGAACTTTGACTACAATTTTTCACATTAGGTTAACAAAGTTTCCTACTTTTTATGAGGTTGTTTGAGATATGGCCAAAATTTTCACATTTTGGATAACAAATATTCCTACTTTTCACAAGTTTGACTGAGATATTGTATAAGTTTGGCCAAAATTTTTCACTTTGGTTAACATTTTTCCTACTTTTCATAAGTTTGTTTGAAATTTTAGCCAAAATTTTCACATTTGGTTAACAAAGTGTCATACTTTTATAAGTTTAGTTGACATGTGGCCACAATTGTTCACTGTGGTTAACAAATTTGTTATACATTATATAAGTTTGACTGAGATTGTTATAAGTTTGGTTGAAATTTGGCCAAACTTTTCACATTTGGTTAAAAAAATTTCCTATTTTTTGTAAGTTGGCTTGAAATTTGGCCAAAATGTTTTACTTTGGTTAACATATTTTCCTACTTTTCATAAGCGTAGTTGAAATTTGATCAAAGTTTTCACATTTGATTAACACATTTTCCTATTTGTTATAAGTTTGGTTGAAATTTGGCCAAAAGTTTCACCTTTGATTAACAATTCTTCCTAATTTTCATAAGTTTGACTGAGACTGTTTTGACTGACTTTTATAAGTTTGGTTGAAATATGGTCAACAGTTTTCCTACTTTGGTTAACCCGTTTCCTTAGTTTTGTTGAAATATTTATTGAATTTGTCATCAATATTTATCATTCTCTCGTCATATATATATATATATATATATATATATATATATATATATATATATATATATATATATATATATATATATATATATATATATATATATATATATATATATATATATATATATATATATATATATATCTGAGTAGGTTGGTTATTTCTGCTGGTAGCCTGGTATGTACATGTCACATGGCATGTATTCACAAGACTGGTCTCCTGCTTGATGGGCTGATATCTGAGTATTGTAGACAACCAGGGCATCAATTATCTGAATGTCGGGCACATCATGTCTGGGGTTTCGACGTAACGCTACGTATTTCACCATTATTCTAGGTCTGATCTCTTCCGATCTTGAAAATGTAACGTCAGCACTGAAGTCCCGGTAGTGAATGAGACCTTTGTGCCCGTACCAGTGGTTAGAAGTATTTCCACCGTGTCGAAGGAGTAACGACTCAGTAGTACGTAGTGAGATTTGTCATAGGCGCGAAACACTGAAGTCGATCGCTGATTCATGATAGGAACCGTCCTTAGTAGTGGGACCATGACGTCCCCGACTGGTCTCGTCGCTTATGAGATCGCAGTAGACGAAGACATTTTGTAGGTCGTTATTTCAGGTCTATCGCCACTTCACCTTCAATTGTATCTAGTATCTCTTGCAACTTCTCACTAAATGTAACAGTGGCCCCGGATTCGAGTATTTTTACGACGACTTTCTATGATGCATTGTCGAAATGGAATAGAACACAGTGCTGATCGTCCACCATCCGTTCTTTTATTAGTCGATTCTGTGCAGCTATAAATGCGTCTGGTGAACTGTACAGGCCCGAGGGACACGCCTTTCTTACCACTCTACCGTTGGGTGGGATGTATCTTAGTCACACTTCTTTCTCTAGCACATTGCAGTAGTAGTTGGGAAATTGAATTTCCGCCAGACCCACTTCGAAATGTTGACTCACCTCAATAGTCTGTGGTAACTTAACGAAATAGTGAACTGGTGTGTTCTTGGGAAACATGTTCGGCGAAGCATTACTCGGTAATGTCATGTAGAAACTCATATTTTAGAGTTTGGTAGCATGTAACCCAGACAGCTGCTTAGAAGAGCAATCCACAGCTTGCCCTCGGCTGCGTCGACGCTGTCTCGAGACAGATTGAATAGCGATACGCCAATGTCGGTGTATATAACGACAAGTTGATAGAAGAAGACAATCTCTAGTCGCGGCACTCGCCGACCAAATATGCACCAGAACGAATTTCTTTCCCCTTCTGTGCTATTTTGTAAGTTAGTTTCCACGTTGGTTTCTTCCACTAGTATCTGATTAGTCTGAGACCCAGCTGTTGAATGACTTGGGTTAGCGGATCCACTTGATTACACACTCTTTACCACCACCTCGCCTGGATCGTTCTTGTAAGACTGTTTCAACCCGATACACTTGCTTGTCTCCGACGAGTTGTATTTCTTCTCCGTAAAATGAGCCTTGGAATTCCTCCACTGAATCATCCCTTAGCACATACGTGAGCGGAGTGGTCTGTTTTATACGACTTACGGTAAACATTTCTTCTGTCCACGAGGGAATATACCCCTTTTTAACAGGCTGTTTGGGTTGAGGCAGTTGGACTCGATCGCCGGTTGTATTCCATGTCGCCCCAACCTACCGTAATATATGAAGAAATGTCTTGTCTCTTCAGTTATATGCGTCTAGCACCATATATCCCTTTATTATACTAGTATTGTTAGGTTAACTGTATACCTACTTGGAGAACCACCTCGAAAATGTGAAAGATTTATCAAAAAGCCAACTTACCATTAGCGGCTTGCCACAAGTTGATCACAGTGACCGGTACTTCTATTCGACGAATGCTGGCCGTCTTATACACGCTATTTGCTGACGTATAATTACTCAGCAGACTATTTTGCACTGTCTGGTCACGTTACCGGATACGACACCATCTTTGACCGGTTGAGTCATCAACCACGTGTTCTATATGTATCGTTATACATGTCACTGGATGAATCGCCATCTTTGACCTGTTGAGTCATTAGCACGTGTTTCGGTATATCCCATTAGATACGTGACCGGATACAGCGCCATCTTTGAACGGCTTAACCACGTGTGATCGGATGCGACGTAATCTTTGACTACTCGTAACCAGTGAGCACGTAGTCTGGTTGTATCTATTACACATGTGGCAGGGAGCAGTGTCATATTTGATGGGATGTGGCCAGGTGCTTCGATTGTATCGCTTAGACATGTGACCGGAAGCATCACCATATTTGGTCGGATGTTACCATCACCCAAGTGTGCTAGACTGCGACGCCATCTTTGATCGGGTTTAGTCAGTGAGCATGCATTCTGGGTGTAGCCATTGCCATTTGCGACCGGAAGCAGAGCAATATTTGACCACTCGATTCCAGTAAGCACGTGGTCTGGTTGTAGTCATTACACATGCGACCGGAAGCAGTGCCATATTTGATCCGATGTGACCATTACCCAAGTGTCTCGGCTGTATTGTTGTGCAGTAAGTACGCTCTGAGTCATCCTCTGGTTTTCCCCAAAGACATGTCTGAACATGTTCACGCACGTTCATTAATGGCATCGCCACGTGTTGAGTCACCCAGGAGGTCACCCTCAACTTAGCCAACTATGAGTTCATGCCCCAGACTTTATTATGAGACTTAACCTCTGGCTCTTATCAAGGACTGGACGTATTTATCTAGCTACCCCGCCACTTGACCAGTCCCTTAATAATGACCAGACGCAGCTACACAGCCTTTATTCCACGAACCCATCTTTTACCAGCGTCCGGGAGTCTTTATCTAGTACCTCCTCCTGCTCTTAATAAGGGCCGGACGTATTTATCTAGCCACCCCGCCACTCGACCATCCTTTAACAATGATCAGAAGCATCTATCTAGCCTTTCCTCCATTCTCCCACCCATTACCAACGAATTTCACTAAGCCATACTCGCTACATTCAATAACATCCGTCATTTTTATTTTTTAAGCTTTTAATTTGAAGCTCTGAAAACCGTGTGATGATAGTGTTCGGAGGCACTTATCTAGCTACCCCGTTACTCGCTCACCCCTTACCAACAACTTTCACTAAGCCATACCCGGTACAGTCGTTAATGACGGCCATCTTTACATTTTAAAGTTTTCATTTGTAACCTATATGATGATAGTGTATAGGTCACTGTGACATTCTTTTTTTTTTAAATTCGCATATCCTTTTACAGGACATCGCTGTCAACAGCAGCATCTTTCAGCTGTCTGTTGATTTCTTGGCAAGATTATGCTCAGTCATTTGCCATTGCTTTCTGAGCGGCCGGCTCAGTTATCCCGCAAGTCACCAGCGGGGACGAACCGCTCCCAGTTCTCGCGTCGCTACGACACTCTGCATGATAAACTGGATTACGAAGAAAGTGATGTAACCCCTCGACCAGAGAGACCGGCATTCTACAGATCACTAATAACCGCTACCCACCCGTTAGCAACGAATTTCACTAAGCTATACCCGCTACTGTCAATAATATCGGTCATGTTTTACATTTTAATGTTTTCATTTGTAACCGGTATGATGATAGTGTTAACACCACTAAGACCATCTACATATCACTAGTAACCGCTATCCACACCTTCCAACTAATTTCACCAAGCTATACCCGCTACAATCAGTAATATTGACATTTTTACTTTTTAAGGTTTTCATTTGTAACCTTGTGATGATAGTATTTACACCACTACGACACTATACAGATCTCTAATACCCGCTACCCACCCTGTAACAACAAATTTCACTAAGCTATACCGACCAGAACCAATAATACGGGCCCTTTTTACTTTTTAAAGTTTTCATTTGTAACCTGTGTGATGATAGTGTTTACACCACTACGACCCTCTAAGATCCTATAGCCGCCATATTTACATTTTTACTTATAAGTTTTTTCATATGACGCCTGTCATGGCTCGAGGTTCGAACCGTTTAGTCCTATCCCACACACTGACACCCGCGCCCCACCCCTGAGTTCCCAGCCTCACGCCTGCCAGCCTCATAGACCACCCCGAGGAAATGCACTGTAACCCTATCCCTTACACATCACCAATGGAATGATAATAGTGTTTATGCCCAATACAGATAGAGAAAGAAGATGAGAGAAAAAAGAAGGATGACACTGAGGAGGAAGAGCACTTTACCCTAACACACCATCACTAGTATGATGATAGTTTTTTAAGCCCCGCCCGCTACAACCAATAATATCAGTAGTTATTAAATTTTTAAAGACATAAAATTATCACCAAAAAGGGAAGTAACAGTGCAAAAATAGTTCGATTATTTATTAATGTGTTGCATCCCTTGAAAATATGGATCCGGTTTTGACGTCATCACGACGGATCATGACTTTTTATATAGGTAAAAATGACGTCATCAGACTCATCTGGATCCATATTTCCTCATCAAATTGCACGTAACATACTACTCACGTACTCCGTAGCTCTGGCGAAAATCTTGAGAAAAAAAGGAAACTCCTGGTTTACATCCTGGCACACATAAATTACACGCAAGAGATGAAACTATCCATCCCCTACGTGAAAAAGAAGCGGTTACGAAAAAATATGCAACTGTCCGCTACCACCTTGACCGGAAATGGTGGACTAATACAAATTTGCCGAGTACGTGCCTACCTCAGATGTCAACGCAAACACACAATATCCACTGCATAGTGAAATTAATAAGGTAAAGGGCAGCAGGTTAAAAAGAGGAAAGAAATTCGTGGATGGGTCAAGCCGAAGACATACTTCAACAGGTGTTTTTAAAGAGGATTTAGAAATGGGCGAGAAGTAGGTATTAATACCAACAGACCTTAAACTAAATAGTAAATGCAGACAAGAAAATCCGGCTGCTGTACAGGCGAGAATTCTTTAGCAGGCGATTCTGTCATTTACACAGATTAGTCGGTCGTTCGATGCTTGAGAAGTTCATAGGCCTTTACTGCTCAGACTGGAGGGAGAAAAGTAAAGGAAGATTCTGGCGCTTTTGTCTTGACCACAAGTAGCTTGACTATGGAAGTCATGGCAGTAAGTAAAGCAATAACATGGTTCGAGACATAGACCTTCACTTGGGAATGTTTCATTAGTGACTCAATGAGTATGCTCAGGAAGATTGAGATGCGATGGGTCCGAAGACAGTGCTTGGTGTCTCTGGAGCGGTCAAGGCTGGCAAAGATTAGTTTCCTTTCGTGCCAGATCATGCGGGTGTACAAGGAAATGAGCAGGCTGACAGGCTTGCAGGTAAGGCTACCGTGAAAGGCGGACGCGCCATGGACCAGGCTGATATACGGAATGCTCTATGAGAAGAAAGACGTTTGCAAAAACCAAGTGATGACTGTGAATCTACAACCATGGTCAGACTGAGAGAAAAGCAAGTTAAAAGTGGTGTGGCCAAACAAGAACACTATTCAGGAAGCCAAAGAAGATTAATAAAAAAAAAACACAGAACTGGTGTCGTTAGCCTATACACGTTGAATGGATTTACCGAGGAGGGTACCCAAGCACTTATAGGCTGAATGATTCGATGTGCAATGAGGATGATCTGTCGACTAACTAACTAACTATAATTATTGTGAGTCCTTTCCAATCCATTTTAATATCTTTCAACACTTTGATCATTTAGAATGTCTTGGTATTGTCTGTATTGTCTGTACAGCACAAGTATATGTTTTGATTGTCTCTTTTGATATCTATTGATACCGATCTACGATACCGATTTGGTCGTATTTTGCAGAATGCGTTGTTCCATGAAATCCATTGTGTATTTTCACTAATCTTCATCTTTATTTTCTTCTGGACCTACTAATTATTATTCTGAGTAGCATTTTGGTGTCATGGCCTACGATAGTGCTTGTAAGAAATTCTTCGCATTCAATTTCTCCTGATCATTTGGCAGAGCTATAAATACAAATTTTAGCACGTCAGTAGGTAAATATATCCACTGTTGTAAACATAATTCAATATTTTAGTGAATATTTCTAATCCAAATTCTCCCAGTGCTTCTAATTTTTCTATAGTCATTACATCTAGCCAAGCTGCTTTTATTTTTTCCCCGTATGTTTGATAGCGATAATGACCTCTTCTTATTTAGTATAGGGGGACTTTTTAAGTTTCATGTTTCTGTTAATTCTTCTCTTTTTTCTTCGTTATGCTCTTTCTTCTTCGTATAACTCTGTTATGTATTCATTCCATATTTGTAGCATAGTCTCATCTTCCATGAACAGCTGTCCTATTTTTGATTTCAAACATTTTGTGTTTACTCGTGTCTGTCTGCCTGATTTGTTTATGCATATTTTAAAAGCTTTATTATAATTGAATTCACCTTTGTTGCACTTCTTGTTTAATCACTTGTCCTTTGTCTTTCTAACATTCTATTCTATTTGTACTGTGCTATTGTCAGTCAATTTAAGATTTCTTCAACCATCCATTTCTTCATAGCTATTTGTCTCCTTTCTGGTAATATACCTTTTGCTTGTTTGAAAAATAGATTTCTTTAGCATTTCCATTTGTTCATCTATATTTTGTATTTTAGTTATTGCGGTGTATTTTTTTTTGTCACACTTACTCTGGTTCGTTTTTGAATTTCTTTAGTCTATCTTAGAATACTAAATCTCATGTTTTTAATTTATCCCTTTTCGTCTCTTTAAGCAGTCTTTTATTTGTTCGCAAAGCAAAACGTGATAACTGTTGCAGTCGGAACCGTGCATTGTCTTTTAATTTATTAGAGCATTTCTAAACCTGTTATTGAGAAGTAGGTAGTGAATCCGCCTGGATGTTACTGGCAACTTTAAAGGTAGCAAAACATAGCATCACACTAACCTAACAGACATGCGTTCGATGACAGAGATCATGCACTGACCAGATAGCTAGCTAAGCTGTGCATAATAATAGAGCAAAACATATAACTGAACTCACCACTACATATTATACTCGTATTTGTGAACTATGAAAATGCTTTTGGTAACATTGATAGAGAATCTCTTTGGAAATTGATGAAGCAATATGGAAACCCACAGGAAATTATTAACGGAATATAGGCTCATATAGAGATACGAGCTAAAGACCTCCACGAAAGTAACACTAACAGAGACATTCACAATGAGAACAAGAGTGAGAAGGTATGCCTTTTGTCCCCTCTACTATTCTAACAGAATGATTTATGAGGACAACAAAAACTACTGCCAGAAATGGAATTCAATGGACGCCTCTGACAAAGCATATCGAATGATATTGACTTCGATGATGACATTGTCATTCATTCAACATGAGAACATTATAAATATAAAGGCCTTTGTGTGGAATCAACATAGTAAAATAAATAGAGACAGGCCTAATAACACGCGGACAAGAGAGGAGGTAGAAACAGAAATGAATAATATGGACAGGGCATGGATGTAGCTGCACGGTTTAAGTCTTAAATCGCGCAGCTCCATCCATGTCCTGTCCATATTATGGTATATTTCCTAATCAGGGATAACATTGTGAAAAAAGAAGAATGTAGTGAATTTGACTGCATGTTTACTTATCTGCTTTTTTAATTATGTGATTCGACTCAGTTCAGAAAGCAATGGCAAACTACTGAACGTAAAAACTTGCCTAGTACAACAACAGCAGCTGACAAATGCCAGTGTTGACTGCAATGTCCTGCAAGGGATATACAACATTAAAAACAAAATTCGACTCTTATTTTACCTGAACCAGGTGTTGCCAATCATCATGTCATTTATCTGTGTTTATTCCATGTTTCTTCTTTTCTGTATTTTATTTGTCCTAAGCCACATTGTGCTGTCACCCTATTTCTTTAACCTGAACGCCGAAAATATAATGAGAAATGTCAGAGATGATATAACCAGGAAGCAATATGATGCTCTAAATACCGGTGGTCATGAAATACCAGAGATTCGATATGCTGATGATACAGTATTACTATCCACATCTGAGAATGGTATAGAAAACTTAATAACCTCAACCCAAAGAAATAGTGAAAATCACAGCTTATATCTTAACATAGCAAAAACAAAGATAATGCATACAGATAAAACTACTATGGAGAAAGAAATATATGTTAATGAGGAAAGATTGGAGGTGGTGGACACTTTAGAATATCTTGGGTCATTGATTACCAACAATGGTGACATAATGAAAGAAATTAAACGACGACTATCAGTTGCTCTTCAAAGACTAAAACAACTGAATAAATTATGGAGTGGGACAGATAGAATTTAAAAAAAAAGATTTGTAAGAGCATGCATCTTTCCCATTGCAACATACGCCTGTGAGACATGGACACTTGCTAAACAAGCTGAACAGCGCATTATTGCTTTTGAATATAAATGTTATAAACGAGTTCTAAGAATATCTTGGGTAAAGAAATGAACAAATGCATCCATACTTCAAGAGCTGAATATTGAAGAAGGTTGCCTATTAAAGACGACAAAACAAAGAAAATTAAAATATTTTGGTCACTTGGTACGTCATGAGAGTTTGGAGAGAACAATAATGGAGGGGTATATGCCTGGGAAGAGAGGAAGAGGAAGGCCAAAGAGAAGATGGGTAAAGGATGTGGCGGATGATCTCCAGATGGGTGTATCGAACGCGGGACATCTTGCTTGTGACGAGAAGTTTTCCGGAAGGTTGTTATGAGAGCGAGGTTCTGTAAAGGACATGCTACTGAATGAATGAATGAAGCCACATTCACTAACTAAATCTTTCATTCCATTTTTCCAGCCTTCCAACAAAACACAAATGCATCGGAACATTCTCCAACCACAGCTTACGCCTAAGTGTCTGCTTTGTAGTCACTTTAGGAAACTATCCTTATTATTGGACTGGCCAATACTTACAGGGTATCGGAATAGGAATATCCCCTATCGAAAGAGAAGTAATGTGCCACCATCCGTCCTTTAGCTTTCGGAACACCATTGGGCAACGTGGAGTATCCATTTAGGGTTCTCTCCTTCCCCCTCCCCCACTCGATCAAGGTGACGTGAAACCATAGATGCAAGTGGTGGATTAAGCTGCAGAGCAGCCGACAGATAGTTTCACAACGGTATGCAGATGATCACTTTATGGAGACAGTGGTCTCTGTTATCTACCAATATTGTCACTGATAAGAAGGAAAGCAATTGCAAACTAAATTCTTTAGAGATGCCTAAAAATCATGTTTCGTCAGTTTATAGAAAATCAGACAAACGGCGTAAACGGATGCTCCATAGTTGTAGCTTCGCCCGGTAGAAGTGCACACAAGATGACTCCAGACCGTTAACTAGAGAATGAGTGCACCAGATTAACATCACTTAAACTGGGAAATTTAAATTTTGAACTACAAGTGTAGATGGAAAATTGGAGAATATCAAGCAAGAAATGAGATGAATGTATATTAACATTTTGGGTATATGTGAATCTAGATGGAGAGTGATGAGCATGATAACATCCGGGAAATATAACACTATCCATTCTGATAGAGATAAACAAAAGCGATTTATCAGTTATCAGTTATCAGTTGGGGTATCTTCATTGCACTCCGGACAGGTCCATAGGTGCTCAGATCCTCCCCCCAGCATAGGCATCAGCGTTCGGTGGCTATTAGTGCCAGTTCTGTGTTGGTTAACGAGGCACCTCGTTTTCCCGATGTACCTCTCGTGTCTGGCCATACCAATTCTTACTCCCAAGTCTTTCATCCTGGACAGCGATGTGGATTCACTGCCGTTAAAGTCTTCTGTTAATAACATCAACACGATCCATGGGCTGGCCATCTGCAGGGGATGCAGAGCCAGCCAGTTTATCAGCTCGTTCATTTTCCTCGACTCCCGCATGTCCCGGGACAAAGATGAAGGTGACTTTACTGACAACAGACTTCCTCAGCGACTCACAGTCCACTGTCTACGTACAGATCCAGCTTCGACCTTCCGAATCATGCTCATTGAATCACTTAGTACACACACGTTGGTATAATGCTGTGCTTCTGGCCATAGGAAAGCCTGTGTTACTGCCATTACCTCCATTGTCATGCTGCTTGTGGGCATAGTGTGGGCACCACTGGATTCTTGGACGGTTCGGCCCGCTGAACGGGCTGTAAATGCCCTTACACTTCTCTGCTTCTGTACAACAGATCCATCTGTATAGATGAGCACTTGGGGGTTGTCTGAGTGTTCATTGATGAGCGCGTTGACCTCTGCATTGACAGTGACAGGATTCTGTTCTCTGCACAGTCTGTCAAGTGTGATAATGCAGAAGAAGGTGCACTTAAAAGCTGGAGGCACAGCCACCCATTCCTTGTCGAGGTTGATACTGGTAAGACCTGTCTGATGATATCCTCCGCCCGACCCATCCATGATTTGCCCATCTTTAGCCTGTTGCCCTTTTCTCTGAATATATCTTCATGCAGAGGGTGCTGCTCATCCGCACTTATTTTCAAGTATGCACGAGCTCTCCAGATCTTGATTCTGTGGTTCATTGTCGGGAAGTCAAGGAGGTATCTCATCGCTACACAGCTGGTGTCTCTTGTGCAGCCCAAAATGATGCGCATGGCCTCGTTTTGTACCTTTTCAAGTATTCCAATCTGTGTAGGGCTGACAGTATGGATAGCCAGGGCATACTCGATGGGTGAAAGCACCAGCCCTTGGAACAGAAGTATTAGCAGTCTTTGCTTGATATTGGTAGTCGCCATGACTCTCATTGCTGACAAACCTTTTCGAGCTTTCGTTATGACATAATCGACACGATCTCTGAAAGACAGGCTACAATCAAGTCTCACACCAAGATATGTCATCGACTGGGTTCTACTCAAAATGCTCCCATCCATTCTCACTGCCAGAAGGTCTGTGTTCACAATATGGTTGTTTAAGGAGATACACAAGATTGTCATCAGCAAATGACAGAGTCCTACCCCTCCCGTCCAACTGTTGTTCAGTGATCGGCACCGTATACACGTTGAATAGTACTGGTGACAGTGATGAACCCTGCGGCAATCCTGGACATATCGTTGTCGGCTCAGAAGACCAACTCCCACATCTTAGCACCACCTTCCTTTGGAGCTGGCCTGCAGCTATCCATAGTACAAGGTGAGGGGAAAATTTCAGTCTGAGGAGGGTTTGCATCAAGTGCTCGAAGGATACTTTATTGTATACCTCCTCTAAGTCTATGGCGGCCGCACATGTCTCTTCTCTGACCTGAAATCCTTCATAAACATCTTGAGCAAAGACTGCCGCATTCAGCCATGACTCTTTGTTACTTCTGTATCCTCCAAGTGTGGGCGGGAATCAGCT
The DNA here is from genome assembly GCA_014155875.1 of Cepaea nemoralis. Classification (NCBI taxonomy): domain Eukaryota; kingdom Metazoa; phylum Mollusca; class Gastropoda; order Stylommatophora; family Helicidae; genus Cepaea; species Cepaea nemoralis. The sequence goes on from JACEFZ010017893.1 coordinate 441,144, forward strand.
GAGTTGTTCCAAGTCACAAGCAAGTCTGTGTGCTACAATTTTCTCCAATAGCTTGCTAGCAGTATTCTGCATCGTAATGATTCTGTAGCCGCGTATCTTGGACTGGTCTTTGTTCGGTTTTGGCAGCGGCAGCAAGTAGTTGTGTAGCCATTCCTCTTTGATCAGTTAGGTGATAGGAATCTTCTTCTTCTTCTTCTTCTTCTTCTTCTTCTTCTTCTTCTTCTTCTTCTTCTTCTTCTTCTTCTTCTTCTTCTTCTTCTTCTTCTTCTTCTTCTTCTTCTTCTTCTTCTTCTTCTTCTTCTTCTTCTTCTGCGTTCGTCGGGAATGTTTTAGATGTAATTGCGTTGCGCCTGTTTACAGCAGAGCTGCATTCTTGCGCCGTTAGGCCGACACATCCTACTTCTGCGGGCATTTGTTGACCGGGTTAACCTTCCCGGGGGCATAAATATTGATAATGAAGTTGTTCAATATAAGCCTATTAACAGAAGTGTGTGACGGGGATGTGTAATGTCTCCATATCTTTTTTCCCCATATAGTGAAAATATTACAGAAAATTTAGAGCATACTACTAGAGGAATCACCATCAATAATATAGCCATACAAAACAAAATTTGGGTGCCAAAATATTTACACCTGATTTTGCATATATGAGGCCTGCTGAATCTAAATATCACATTTATTTTTCTGTAGCAGCTCTAGTTTTTGAGACACATGCGTTTGTGTATTTAATTAATATTATTACAGTATTTTCTGTATAAGGTTCCGGGGGAAAAAGCTATGGCTATCCAGTCCCTTTATGAAACTGCTTGTTTACTTACAGTTTCAGTTATTCAAGAACCTTCCAAGAATTACCTTATTTAGATTTTAATCCACGGCATACATATTATTAGTATGCTGGTTATTTTCCTACACTTCTAACACAGAATGACAAAAATTGACATCATCTTCAAGAAGAGCATGTTTTCTTTCACATGATTTATTTTGTTATATTTGTGGAGAGTACACTTTGTAAGAAGAACATTGTAAGTATATTACTGTTACTGTGAAAAAATGATTACTTTGCTTACCTTAAAGTAAAAACAAGTGACCAGGACAACTCTTCAGCTCCTCATATTGTTTGCAAAACGTGTGTTGAACAGCTGCAACAATAGACTTGTGGGAAAAGAAAATGTTTAAAATTTGGAATTCCAATGGTTTGGAGAGCGCCCAAGAACCACGATGATAACTGTTATTTCTGTGCTGTCATTATGAATGGAATTAATGGAAAAAATAACACAAAATTGAAATATCCTGATTTAGATTCTGCTAGACGACCTATTCCACACGGAGATGACATAGTATACCAATTCCAACTTTCAGTCAGATTTCGGATTCCCTGCTAGAAGATGAGACAGCAGTGGCATGTAGAATGACAAATGACAGTGATAGTTACTACGCAGATGACATTCCTGCTGCTAAGCGTGAACTGTAAAATCTATAAAAAAAAACAAATTTGTTGCGTATCCCTTACGGGACGTTGCAGTCAACACCAGTGTCACCAGCATTTTCAGCTGTTGTTGATGTACTAGACAAGTGTTACGTTCAGTAGTTTACCATTGCTTTCTGAACGACCGGCCCCTATACCTTTTTCGAAAAAACCAGCACCGCCGTGTTTCGAACCCGGGTATACGGGCTCACAAACCGCGTTCGCAAGCCCTTAGCCACAGAGACCGGTCAATAAGTAAAATCTAAACCGAGACCTATATCTCTCCAAGGAATCTTCAGAACTTTTGACTTCAAGATTGAAAGGGAAAAAATACTGACTGCTGAAATAAAGGAAACATTTTATCGCAGCAGAGCGCAAGGTTTTCTTCCATTCTTTTGTAAAGAAAACAAACTTGTGTTTTGTATTAATGTAGGAGGTCTTGTAAACGAAATGGGTGTAAGTTATACACCATATACGTGAGTGGCGACTTTTCATTGACAACTCTAACAGAAGTTTGAAAGGTGTTCTCTTAAACAATGGTAATAAATATGGCCCAATTCCAATTGCTCATTCTGCTACAATGAAGGAGGAGTATGCTACAATAAGCACAAATTTGGAAAAAAACAGAAGTATTTAGAAGAGAAATGGAAGTTTTGTGTAGATTATAAAATGATGAACTTCTTGCTTAGCCAGCACAGGAGATTACCAAATATTTATGGTTTACATGTTTGTGGGATAGCAGGGCAAAAAATACGCACTGGACAAAGAAACAATGGCCATTGAGGGATAAATTGAAAGTTGGAGAAAAAACTATTGTCAAGAAGCCTCTCATTTGTCAAAAAAGAGTTCTACTGCCACCAATACACATAAAGCTTGGCTTAATAAAGCGATTTGTTAAGGTACTGAACAAATATGGTACCTGTTTTAATTACTTATGCAGAAAATTTCCGGAACTGATCATAGACAAACTTAAAGCCGGACATTTTTATCTATCAAACTAGAAAGTTAATAAAACGATCCAAATGTTATTGATTCATGAAAAAAGCTTCATGAAAGGCTTGCTGACAACCCAGAAAGTTTTGCGCAATTTAACCAAATGATGATCAGGCTGTGGACTTTCTTACCTTTAAAGCAGACAATTATTCAGAATTAGTTAAAAACATACTCTCGAGTTATTGTAAGCTTGGGCGCAACATGAGCATAAAATTGCACTACCTCCATAACTATTTACATTTCTTTCCCGAGAATCTTGGCGAATTTATGAGGAGCAAGGTGAAAAATTTCAACAAGATATATAAACAATGGAAGAGAGATACCAGGGACTTTGGATCCCAACATGATAGCAGATTACTATAGGACCCTCAAGCGTGACTGTCCGGGTATATGACATTCCAGGAAGTCCGCGAAATGAAGCTTTTTGCATATTGACTATTTATAAAAAATGCTAGTGATAAAGTTTTAATACATTTCGATGTTTTATATGAAGGTAATAAATGCACAGTAATTCCATATAATATGAATGCAGATTACAGTCAAAATTCCACGGATGGCATCTAACGCTAGGCTTGCACATACATTTTGCCCTACTAAGAATATAATCCTTAGATATCTCAAAAACTAGAGCTGATAGAAAAAAGTCTGATTACATTTTTTGGAATCAGCAACACAAGCCTACCCAAGAAGAGCTATAACATTTAAGACACCAACATTTGTGTAAACCATGTAATATAAGTAAGACATACAGACGATACAGTATTGATTGCAGACATCGAACAGGATCAACAACATTTATTAGATGCGATTATTGTAAAGAGTGTACATTTTACTTTTGAGAAGAGGGTCTTCCTTTTGAGAAGAGGGAAAACACACACACACACACACACACACACACACACGAGCGCGCGCGCGCGCACACATACACGCACACATATACATAGATTGTATTGAGCAGCACCTCACGTGATGAATACTTGTAAGTATCAATACATGGCATTGGACTGAATGGTGGATCACAAGTCCCCCCCCCCCCCCCCCACACAATAATAGTTATCGTATAAAGAGACGACCCCAGAAAGGCAGCAAGTGAGAATGGGTGGTTTTAAACTGCGTTTTACCCGTCGATGGTCATATAACAGGTTTGATGATTTAGTTAGTTAGTTAGTCGACAGATCATCCTCGTTGCACATCGAACCATTCAGTCCATAAGTGCTCGGATCCCCTCCTCAGCAAATCCCGCAGCGTGTAGCGGCTAACGACGCCAGTTCTGTGTTGGTTTATCCATCTTCTTTGGCTTCCTGCGTAGTGTTCTTGTTTGGCCACCCCTCTTTTAATTTGCTGCTCCCGCAGTCTGGCCATTGTTGTAGATTCACAGTCATCACTTGGTTCTCGCAAAAGTCTCACTTCTCGTAGAGCATTCAGAATGTCAGCCTGGTCCATGGCGCGTCCGCCCTCCACAGTAGCCTCACCTGCGAGCTTGTCAGCCCGCTCATTTCCTTGTACTCCCGCATGACCTGGCACGAAGATGAAACTAATCTTTGCCAGCCGAGACCGCTTCAGAGGCAGCAACCATTCTCTTCGGATCGACCCCTCCTCTATCCTCTTGATCATGTTCATTGAGTCGCTAAGGAAACAAGCCCTAGTGAATGTCTGTGTCTCGAGCCATGTTATTGCTTTACTTACTGCCATGACTTCCATGGTCAGGCTACTTGTGGTTTCAGTGAAAGCACCAGAGTCCTCCTTCACAATTCTCCCTCCGGCCCGAGCTGTAAAGGCCCATGAGCTTCTCACATGTCGGACGACCGACCCATCTGTGTAGATGACCGCGTCACCGTCTAGCGAATTCTCGAAAATCAACGCTTGTACTTCAGCCTCAACAGCAGCCGGATTTTCTTGTCTGCATTTTCTATCTAGTTGGATGCAAACTGAAAAGGATGTGCAGAAGTCTGTTGGCACTTGCACCCACTCCTCGCCAGGTTCTAAGTCCTCAAGTGAACACACCTGTTGAAGAATGTCTTCGGCTTGACCCATCCACGACCGTCCTCTTTTTAACCTGCTGCCCTTCACCTTCCTAATTTCACTATGCAGTGGATGTTGTGTGTTTGCGTTAATTCTGAGGTAGGCGCGTGCCCTGCAAACTTGTATTCTCTCTTCAATGGTTGGAAAATCAAGAAGGTAGCGCATCGCCCTGCATGCTGTATCTCTTGTACATCCAAGAATAATGCGCATAGCTTCATTCTGTATCCTTTCCATCCTTTCTATCTGCTTATGGCTGAGAGTCAGGATTGCCATTGCATACTCCAAAACAGACATGACCAGCCCCTCGTACAGAAGACATAGATGGCGCTGCTCACAGTTTGCTGCCGCCATCACCCGCATCGCTGCCAAACCCCGCTTGGCCTTTGTTATCACCTGGTCTATGTGCACATTATAAGCAAGGCTTCGATCAAACCGTATCCCCAGATAATTCATTGCCTGCGTTCTTTCCACCGTCTCTGAACATAGCATTACAGTTGGTGTTGGATTGTTGACAATATGATTATTCAACGAGAACCAAGTCACTGTTGCCTTTGTTGGGTTGACCATTGCCCCAGCTTCATCACACCAAGTACTTATGCGATTGAGTTCGGTTTGTAGTTCCACAGCAACCTCCTCTCTATCCTTACCCTGACGATACACTAAAACATCATCGGCATACGACAATGTCCTGCCAGGTCCAGTGATCTGCTCACTGGTGATTCTCACTGTGTAGGCGTTGAACAGTACCGGAGATAATGGTGATCCCTGTGGTAGGCCAGGATATATTGTTGTTGGTTCCGAAGTCCAACTGCCACATCTAAAAACTACTTTCCGTTGGTAGAGGGCTGCAGCGATCCAACTAAGGAGGAATGGACTTACGTTTAGTTCAAGAAGCTGAAACATTAAAAAATCCAGTGGTACTCTGTTGTATGCGTCCTCAAGATCAATCGCTGCAGCAACGGTTTCAGTGCCTGAGTGGAAACCTTCATAGACATCATGGGCAAAGACTGCTGCATTGGTCCAGGTTTCTCTTTTTGGACGGTACCCACCCAGGGTAGGTGGGAAAACACCTTGCCTCTCTAGTTGGCTTGATATTTTCCTGGCAATTACCTTCTCCAGCAGCTTGCCTATTGTATTCTGCATGGTTATAATTCGATATCCCTGAATTTTTTTGTGGTCTTTGTCAGGCTTCGGCAAGGGAATCAGATAGCTGTGTAACCATTCCTCCTTGATGCTAGCACTCCCTATACTGTTGTTGTACATGTCTGCTAGTTTCTCTAGCTCATTGTCGGTACACCTATTTATGTCGTCGTATCTTATGCCATCAGGACCTGGAGCACTGTTTTTTGATCGTCGAAGCACAGCCTTGATTTCTTTCACTGTCACTGTGTCTTCCTCCGAAGTGTTCTGGGCCTTGCATCTGTCTGAGGTGACCTCCTTGGCCAGATTTCGGCCTCCCATGTCTGTCTGGTTGCCCTGCTCAAGGTAGCGTTCAAAGAGGGCTTTGCCCTTGTCCTCGTCAGTCCTCTGCCAGGTGAGGTCAGCACCTTGGAAGTCTGAAATGCTCTTATTCTTGACTACACCACTCATGCTTTTATGTAGTCGCCAGAACAATTTCAGTGACTTGTCTGTGCTTACTCTTTGACACACCTCTGCCCATTTTTCGCTTTTAACCACCTTGACCAGTTTTTTGAAATAGCTTACTTTTGTGTGCATCTCTCTTTCTAAGTGCAAGCAGGGACTAGGATGACCAGCTCTGTTCTTCTTGGCATTTTGCCATCTCCTTACAGCACTACGCTTATCCACCCAAGCCTTCTCCACCTCGAAACTCCACCACGGTGGCTGCTCCCAGCTTTTTTTCCTGCCCTGAAACGTTCTGCGCTTGTCACGTCTTATTTTACTCACCACATCTTGCCCTGTACTGTCATACTGGAACGTCTTTACCTTTAGCTTGTGCTGCCTGGTTCTGCCTTTCTCCACCAATATGCTGCACGGGTGGTGGTCGCTGCCATGGTGTCCTAGGACACCCCATCTACACACTGTAGTGAGTGAAGGTGAAACTAGCGCCAGATCAATAGCACTGTCCTCATCGCCTGGACGGCTTGCTGTCCTGGTGACACAGCCACTGTTAATACAAACCAGGTCGATGGTTTCCAGTGCAGTCTCGAGCTCCTCCCCTTGTGTATTGGAGGAAGTGTTTCCCCATGCTCTGCCTTTAGCGTTGAAGTCACCACAGAAAATAACATTTCTCTCGTGGCCTAATATGCCACTTAAGCACTGCCACTTCTGGGCGTCCATACTCGCATTGCGGGCATAAACATTAACCAACACGAATGGTATACTGGAATGAACTCTCAACGCCTGTATTTGTATATCGTCACTGTCCCAACTGGACATGTCTAGCTCTGACGCCACCATGCTGTCGCGAACGAGAATCGCCGTTCCCAGATGTCGTCTGTTGTAGAAACATTTGAAGCCGGCAATTCGGAGTAGCTGATCGCCCAGTCTCGTCTCCTGGAGTGCTACAATGTCGTTCCTGTAAACTAGGGTTTCTAAAATAGAGCCCCGTTGTTTTACACTGGCACAGTTCCAATATAGAATACGGATGTTCCTGAGTCCTAGACGGTGACACTTGAGTCTAAAACGCCTCAAACCACCGCGCTTACCTTGCTTCTTTGTCCCTGCGCGGCTACCACGCCGCTTCGTTATGTTGACTGCTGACCGCTCGGAAAAAACACGTTCTTCCGCCATGTTGAAAAAACGTAAACACAGACTGCTGTTGAACCACACACGCTGCTGAAAATTCACTCAAGGATGGCTTCGCTCGATGCACGAACTCCGTAGAACCCGCGCAGATCTTGAGTAGAAACTCCTGGTTTTACATCCTGGCACACCAATTACACGCAAGAGATGAATAAATCCATCCCCTACGCGAAAAAGTTAACGAACACAAAACAACACGACCGTCCGTCGCCATCTTGAAACCGGAAGTCGGTTTGATGATTTGTTACATTTTAGCCGCCCCATGAAACTATTCGCATCTTCCCTATAGCTAACAAATATATTGGTCCATGACTGCGTATTGAAGATTCACGGCTAGCCTCTGTATCTAGAGGTCGCTCTATTAACCGTGGACAGGCTCCGGCCCCAGGTATTATTGTACATCTTGGTTATAACTGGAACATTTGACGTGATTATACCCGGTGGTCCACATCATAACACTAATATATCTTAGTTGCATTATATATAGTACTCGCTGTTGTTAGAACAATGCACAAATTTGTCTTGTTTACTATACTCAGCATTCTTTTTATTTATGTTAATTATTTTCTTTCGTTGATGCCAGATTATACACCAGTGCTGCTCCAGCTTATCGTTGATGCAATAATCAAACACAGCTCATCATCACCGCCCAAGTATACTCTATTCACTCAGCCTATAAACTGTCACAGTGAACTCGTCGATTCTCTTCAGCAATTATTAAGATTTGCCATGCCTATTTTGGTGTTTGTTTCTTATCTCCCAAGTGCTTTCGTTGTTGTTCGCGAAATCTTAATGGAAGACAATGAACATTTGAAGGTATGTAACATATGTTTTGTTCTTTAATAGTTAGTTAGTTAGTTAGTTAGTTAGTTAGTTAGTTAGTTAGTTAGTTAGTTAGTTAGTACGATCATCAGAGTTGTGGATCAGCTCTGGCTTCTTATCTCGATCATGCAATGTGGCCAAGCCATCCAGATATTTACTTCTCCTTGTTCTTTTCCCTTAAATTTTCCCAGTTGTCACAAAGTTATCTAGTTTATTTTTTGTCTTACCGTTCCCAAAAAATGTTAAAGTCAAAGTCTAATCAGTTTACGATTTTAACTTAATTCTTGTAGGACTTGCTCAATGGTTCTTCTGTCTGTTCATAGTATTCTTTGCGTTTTCGTCAAAAATGTCATTTCTACAACGATTAGATCAGTGGTTCTCAACCTTTTTTGGCCCGTGCCCCCCTTAATCATATTTTCAGAACGTCATCCCCCCCCCCCTTTCATATTTCCTATCTAAAAATCCCCCCACCCCTACACAGTATACGTAAAACTGGAAGGCAAATTTAATAGCATATACTAAAACAAGTCTAGACATCCACATAAAACATGATTTGTGGGTCTACTTACTTTATAAAATGAAGTTTAGAAGGATGAGACGTACATAAAAGTAAAGTATGAAGGGAAAAACAATATCAAGTAATCGGTTCTTGTATTAAAGCGATCTTGAAATGGTCTTCATTCCCCCCCCCCTGGAAACCCATTTGGGGGGGGGGGGGGAATTCCCCACGGTTGAGAACCACTGGATTAGATGTTTTCAGCTTGTTTACTCTTTGTCCACGCTTTACATCCATACAAAAAGTACAGTTTCTATGTAGCACTTCAACGCTCTTTTTCGCGTTGCAATTGACATCTTTTATTTTGTGGTCAGTATGTTTTCTATCTTGAAAAAGACTACCTTTGCCATTGTGATTCTTGTTATAATCTCGTTAGTGCACCTCCGATTTGATGTTATAACTGTCCCTAGATTGTTGTACCGATTCACCTATTTAAGAATATTTCCAATTATCCGTATTTTACACTGTGGTCTTTCTTTCTTTTTTGGAAATGGTAATAATCTCTTGTCTTCTTCCAATTTAATTCTAACCCTAGTTATTAACTCAATCAATCAATCATGTGCCATGCCGGAAAGCGTGGGCGGTCATGACTCGCCATTTCACTCGATCACCAGAGTCATGGATCAGCTCAATGTTCCTGTCTCGTCCATGCTACGTGGCCAAGCCATCCAGGTATTTTCCTCTCGGTCTTCCTCTTGGTCTGTTCACCTCGATCTTGCCAGTCGTCAATAAGTTCTCCAATCCATTTCTTCTCATAACATGTCCAAAACATTTTGACTGTCTTCGTCTAATTTCTCTAATCAGTCTACGATTTTTATTTGTCTCCTGTAGTACTTGGGCATTGGTTTTTCTATCTGTCCATGGTACTCTTTGCATTTTCCTCAGAAACCACATTTCTGTAGCCATCAAATGTTTTTCAGCTTGACTGCACATTGTCCAAGTTTCACATCCATACAAAAGAACAGGCTCTATGTACCCCCTCAACACTCTTTTTCTCGTTTCAGTTGACATCTTTTTATTGGTCAGAATGTTTTTCATCTTGCTAAAGGCTACTTTCGCCATGGCGATTCTTGTTCTAATCTCTTCAAGGTATCTCCCATCAGATGTTATGACTGTTCCGAGATAATTGTATCGATTCACTTGTTGAAGAATATTCCCATTTACTTGTATATTACATTGTGGTACTTCGTTCTTCCTAGTGACGACCATAACCTGTGTCTTCTTACAATTTAATTCCAACCCCAGCTGCTCACTGTGTACAACAACCGCGTCTACTAATTGTTGCAGATCCTGTGCATTGTCTGCAATCAAGACTGTATCATCTGAATATCTAATGTTATTGATGTTTCTTCCTCCAATGCTGATTCCATTTATATCTTCTACATTTCTGAAAATAGTTTCACTGTATAGGGAAAAAAGATCTGGAGACATTACACATCCCTGCCTAACACCTCTCTTAATAGGTTGATATTGTCCCACTTCATTATCAATCCTTATGGCAGCTTGTTGTTTCCAATATATGTTTTTTATAAGTCTAATGTCTTTCCCATCAATTTGTAGATCTGCAAGTATATCCACCATGTTGACATGTCTAACTCTATCAAAAGCCTTTGTGTAGTCAATAAAGCAAAGCTGTATAATCCTTGTTTACTTATATAGCACGTTCAATAACTGTTCGTAGCATATACACATACATCATTTACTGTACCCTTTCCTTCTACAAACCCACATTGTTCTTCCCCTATTTCAGGTTATATTTTCTTCCTCACTCTTTGCATGATAATTGGTAACAAAATCTTTGTGAAGTGACTCATTATACTAATTGTTCTATGTTGATCACATTCCAAGGTTCCTGATTTCTTTAGGATTGCAATAAATACAGAATTACATAATTCAGAAGGTACATCTCCAGTATCATATAATGTGTTCAGCAGTCTGGTGACTTGCTCTAATCCAAATTCTTCTAAAGCTTGAATCATTTCTGTTGTGATGTTATCTGCACCGGGGGGCTTGTCAGCTTTCATATGCTGAACATATTGAACCTCCATCTTTAAAATTTGTGGTCCTTCATTATTAAATCTAATATCATGCTGTTCCTCTCTGTTATCATTTTCTCCCATGTGTTGCCGGGGCCCATAAGGGAAGCAAAGAATAGCAACACTGCAGCCTACCACGCATGTCGTAAGAGGCGACTAAGGAGTCTTGATGGTTCCGTCGCCCTGCTACTGAGTGAGTGCGTGGCGCGACACTGTGAGTTGTGAGTTTCGTGTGAAGTGCTTTTGAATCTGCCCGAGGTTTTTTTGAATGTGACTGCATGTTCGGAGTGATGGCAGATGGCTATGTCCCAGACTTGACCGGTTTTTGCCTTATGCAGAAATGCGTGGCTGCTGAGCTTCTGGTTGACTGCCACTGCCATCGACGATGAACTGTATTTCGTGGACTGTGTAGGTGAACATCTAGGAAACATCCAGATGGGAAAATGGCTGCAGATTCCATCAGAAATGAACTGGGTGTTTTGTGGGGGACTATTGTTTTGACATTCTGGCGGCGGCATTATGCACAATGCATCTGTGCGGGCTGTTGTTTGTCGAGACTCCTGTCTTTTCCACTTTTCACATTGGGCAGTGGGGAGCGTTTTGTATGATATTCACTGGCACAGGAACGGAGCATAATGGGGACGACCCGTTGCTGTGAAGTTGGAACTGCGACTAACTAACTAACTAACTAACTAACTCTGTTATCATTATACAGGTTTTTCACATAATCTGTCCATACATGTAGAATCTGATCTTTTTCTATTATCATTTTGCCATCTTTAGTTTTTAGACAGCCTGTTGATGTATGTCACCGTCCTAGATCTCTAGGGGATTGAAACTCGGCTCATACAGGCAACAAACTCCGTTCAGATACAATCTAGCATCATTTATTTACATGTATATTACAGTACGCTGGCGAAGCGAGTTTTCACAAGCCAGCAATCAGCAAGTTGCGTATCACAGGAGTTTGCAATGAACATGATTAACACAACAACTCTAGCAGCTATCTAAACACATGTATCAGACCCCTAAATACAATTGGGTCTACTATCAAGTCCCCTTAAGGTAAGCCCTGTTGCTTCCTCGATGTCCAGTCCGTGTCTGTCCTTCCACACGTGTCGCAATCCGACACGGGTGGCAACTCTCTCTGAGTTTCTCGTGGACCCCGCAATCGGCGGGCCCCATCAGTGTCCACGGGGCTGTGGACACACTGACCGGTCCTTCGAGAAGGCTCTGGATTATTCGAGCCTTCGAGTGACTCGGTTCTTTCCCTTTAGCTGGAGTTCTATCCCTTCGCCAGTATCTCTTACTTTTATGTTGGTACCGTCCCTATGTGAGGCTGTGACAGGAGTCCCCCTCCCCCCTGCTTTGATGGGTTCTCATATGGTAATTCGTTCTGTACTAATTCTGTCACAGGATCACATAAAGTCGGTGTTTGTAGTTTGGTGGATAGTAACTTGGCAACTTACATATCTGCATCACCAACTCATGTATTCTCCCATACACCACTTTAAGATGATTGCTGAAGAGGTCTCTCTCTTCTATGTTCTTAAACATGCTTATCTGACCGAAGTTCCGTGACGTTTCCCAGTTGTTTTTACAAATGTCTTGGCTATTTAAGTACACCTGCAAATCTTGTCCTGTGTGTGTATTTGGATAAATTTTTACTTCCGTATGTTGTATAATGCTGAATATGTAGTTATGCTGTTGTTTTATCACATCTGACTACGTGTTCCTGTTGGCTTGTTCGTGTATTGACTGATATGTTGCTGTTTCTAATAAAGTGCCTGTACTTTAATTGTTAGTGTTCAGTTTTGAGTTTGTATAAAGTGTGTGCTCACTGTGTGGTTTATCTCCAAGCGTCACGAGTTGGGATATCCCTTGTCATGAATTACCCCAATGTGTGTAATGCATGATCGGGCATTCCAAGCAGTGGTGCTTAGTTGTAGTGTATTAAATACTAAACATGTATCAACAATTAGACAGGTAATACATTTTTACATGAAAGACGCAGACAAATTAAAATAAATACGTTTTGCGTACAATTTGTCCGCTCAGTATATCGCTCTCTAATTTAATTCATTCACTCTGTCATCCATACATCTTTCATAAAAAATAGTATTTTGTTAAAATATATAAATAAAGTTGAGGTAAGTATTATTGCCCTTAGAAAAATGGATTAGGCGATATGTTCCCTTTAAGGTAACAAGTACTTTTTGTACGTGTAATCAAAAAATGGTTTATAACTTAAATAGAAAAAATTGTATAGGAAAAATATTTCACCTATGAGTGGAAATACCTGTAATATTATGGTAGAAAATATACAAGTTATAGGTTGACATATTTTATATACATAATTAAATACAAGTGTAATACATATTAACTAATAGTAAATTAATTAATTAACTAACTAACTCCAACGACGATGTGTGTGTTGTCCTCCTGTTGTCCGTGTGTCGTGCCATCAATGTTAACAGTTAATATAGCTGTCACTTGCATGTTGTAATCGAAGTAGTTCTATTCCGGCTGTTTGCGAAGTTTCTTAGCGAGTATGCAGTGTTCTTAATCTTTACAGATGACTGTCAGTTCACTGGTTGAAATCATTTCACAGATCTTATATATCGCTCGGATTGTTTTTAACACCTTGGCAATTGGTAATATAGGGTTCTCAAAGTGTCATGTTCGTGGGTGTTATACGTAACCTATTCACTTGGGCGTTGTTACTTCTGAATGAAAGTTCTCTAGTAGGTGTAGAGGTACACTGTTCTATGCAACAGACTAAAATATCACAGCTTATTGTATGGCGAATAATTAATGTGCCTAGTGATCGTCTGCTGGTGCATTAGTTTGCCGTGATAAAAAGTCAGCAATAATGTTATCAGTGCCCTTGATATGGCGGATGTCAAAGTCGAAATCTTGAAGAAGAAGACACCATCTTTCCAAACAATGGTTCTTTGGAACACCTTGCTTAAGTACCAGCAGCGGCAAATTATCGGTTAAAACAACAGAATGCGAACCTAAGAGGAACTTAGATAATCGACGCATACAAAAAAGTAGACTTAATGCCTCCAACTCAACTGTGGAGTAATGGATCTCTGCCTTTTTCAGCTTGCGGCTGACGTAGAGTATTGGATGTCTCAAGCCTTGATATTCTTGCATCAGGCATCCTCCAATTGCGATAGCACTCGAATCTGTGGTCAAAATAAAGGGTATATCTATGTTTGGTAATCTTAATACTGGTGGGTTAGAAAAAATTGATTTCAATTTGCACATTGCATCCTCTAAGCGGATACTCTTACAAAAATTTTCTGGATGATCTTTTGTCAACAGATTAGAAAAAACTGATGTGAGTTCTGCCCAGTTTGGTATAAACTTGGCATAATAGTTTATGAGACCTAATAGGCTTCTAACCTGTTTCTTTGTAGTTGGAACTTCTAGGTTGAGAATTTTTGATACGATTTTATCATCTGTCAACAGTTTGCCTTCGGAAATCCTATGACCTAGGAAGTCTATTTGTTTATAGCCTAGTTCAACCTTGGAAGATTTGATAGTAAGTCCAAAAAGAAAGATTTGGTTAAAGACTTGTTGGAGTGTAAGTAAGTGAGAAGTCATGTTTGAAGAATGGATACATATATCATCAATATAAGATTGCACGTCCTTTATGCCGTGCAATAGCAGTCTAGTTAACCTGACAAATGTGGCGGGAGCGTTCTTGAGACCAAACGGAAGATATCTCCATTCGTACAGCCCAAGGGGTGTAGCGAATGCTGTTATGTGTCTTGAAGAGGGGTCTAGTGGTACTTGCCAGTAACTTTTAGCTAAATCAAGCTTAGAAAATAAGGATGATTGAGACATATTCAAAATGAGGTCTTCACAGCTGTTCATTGGCTCAGCATCTGTCGTGGTTATAGTATTTAATTTTCTATAGTCTATGCACAAACGAATGGTTTGGTCCTTCTTTTTCACCAGGACAATTGGCGAAGAATACTGGGACACAGATTTCTGTATTATTCTATTTTTCTCTAAGTCCAAAATTTCTTTATCTAAATTTGCTCTATAATGTAAAGGAATCGAATATGGTCTACATTTGATCGGTGTCAGATCTGTCAACACAATTGAATGTGTTATTTTGTCAGTCCGTCCAGGTATATTTGAGAAGATAGTTCTATAGTCGTTAAGAAGAGACAAAATGTCTTGTCGCTGCTGTTGTGTCAAAGTGTCAGAGATTTGTATTTCCTTCATAGTACTGTCGTCGTTCATAATTGGTACTGGAATTTCCGTATTGTCTACGTCCGTCTGATTTATTACTGATGCTACTGTTTGTAAATTGTCTTCAATGTCATTGTCGTCGTCGTCGTAATCGTCGAGACTAATAGTTGTCAATGTGTCGTTAACTTGGTCGTACTTGTCGTTATCCCATATTGTCGGTACTGTGAATATGTTTTCGTTGTCTTCGTTGTCACAAGAATGAGTCGTTAACGATGCTTCGTTTGTCGAGGTGTCATTCAGTTGGGTAATTGTCGTTTCGTTTCTGTTGTCATTCTTGTCAGTCTGGTTGTTCGTGTCACTGTCATTTCTAGAATAGTATGGTTTTAACATATTTACATGGAATATTTTCAACTTTCCATTCAAAGAAATTTCGTAATCAACTTCCGAAATCCTTCTCACAACTTTAAATGGTCCCTGCCAAGAGGTTGATAGTAAATCTCTCTTGTCAGGTAGTAATAGTAAAATATCTTGATTTGGTTGTAATACAATCGTTTTTGCCCCTTTGTTGGCGTACTGCCTGTACCTAAAACCTTTCTCCTGTAATGATGTTCTGGCCAGTATACAGGATCTAATGATTTTGTCTCTAGTGTCAGTGACCAAATCATAGGTGGAAACTGGTAATTGGGTGTTTACAGGTTGTGATATTATATCTTTGTAAATAGTGAGAGGTCCTCTTGGGTTCGCTCCATATATCAATTCAAACGGAGAGAACCCCGTACTTGATTGTGGGACTTCTCTGTATGCGAACAGCACCGTTGGGAGAAGTATATCCCAATCGGCTGGATTTTCAGCTGTCACTTTGGATAACATATGTTTTAGGTCCCCATTTAATTTTTCGCAACTTCCGTTCGCGGACGGTCGATAGGGACTTGTGAAAAATTGTTTTATGCCTAGTAACTTAGTTACCGATTGGGTGGCATTAGATATGAATTGCGTTCCTCTATCTGATATTATTTTCTCCGGAAAGCCAAAACGGGAGAATATCTGTAATAATACGTCCATCACATCCTTAGAGGAGATAGATTTTAATGGAATCATTTCTGCCCATCTTGAACACAAATTAACAAGTGTAAAAATGTATCTATTTCCTTTGTTTGAGATGTGGTTCAAAGGACCTACTAAATCAACCGCCACGATTTGAAATGGCCTCGAGGCAGTTGTGGTTGATTGAATTTCTGCTGTAGGTTTTTTTCCCCTTTTTGATTAGTTTCTGACAGGTATCACATGATTTACAATGGGTTTTTATGTCTCGGCAAAATTTAGGCCAATAAAATTGGCTCAAGACTCTGGCCCTGGTTTTTTCGTAACCCATATGACCTCCGAAAGGTGAGTCATGGGCTATATGTAGCACTTTCTCACGATGTGACTGAGGTAAAACCACTTGCTGTATTGTGGTTTGATCTCTGGTGTATAATCTCGTTAGAACATTGTTATTTAATCTAAATGTCCAAGAAGCGTTTTTCGTTAATTTTGGCTTTAATCCTACTAGCCGAAAATATTGTGAAAGGGTTGGATCTGCTTTTTGTTCTTCTATCAACTCGGTGGTGGTAATATTAGGTGAAATGATTTGTAGTGCCTTCTGAAGTTGGTCAGTGTGGGTTTTGTGTGTCGTTTGTCTTGTTACTATATTAGTGTGTTGTGTGTGTTGTTGCACATTTACAGGCTCAGTAATTTGTGGATCGATGGCGTCCTCACTTCCAGGTGTTAATTTGATGGTATCATTGAAAGATTCAACCGCCCCTGTATTTTGCACCTCTGTGAATTCATTTCGAATTACGTCATCGGTTGTCTCCCTTGTGCTTTTGGCAGTTTGAGACAAGCACGCGTGGTTTTTCACTTTGGAATCGCTGTTTGGTTTTTGGATACAGTTTTTCTGTTCCCATTCTCTGATTTCCCTTTCAGAGCAAGATCTTATGTTGGGAAGATTCCCAAGGATGATTTCAGCGGCAGGATTTTCTAGTACTGCGCATAGCACTTGTCCTGATATAAAAGGTGTCCGAATTTCGGCCAGTGCTAGGGGGTATCTTTCGATTGTGCCTGCGAATGTGCGACACGTTACGTATTTGTGTGTGTAGTCTTTGTCGTTAACTAATGTTCTTTTAATTCCACAAAGAGTCGCTCCGGAATCTCGTATTAATTTACATTGTTTGTTATTAACAAAACCTGTTGAATAATTTAACTTGCCTGTTGGTGTTAAGGCTGCGTTGGCCATTTCGTTTGAAACTGGGATTGTGTGGCCACATAACAAAGTTGTATCAAGCTGAAATTTTCTACAGGTGTTACATTTGTTATCAGTGATGGTATTAATGATGTCTACTGCATTACCTGACTCACTCGCACTTTCATTCTGGATGTCACATTCGTTCTGTTGTTCAATTTCTTCATCTGATGATGTGTCTATTAATGCGGCATTGGCCTGCTTCATCATCTTTCTCCCATCACAAACTGATGAAAAATGCCCATAGCTCGAACAAAAAAAAAACAACATTTAACCGCTCTCTGATATGCGTTCCTTTTGTTCCTTTGTTTTTCCACTACCTTTTGGAGATGATGTGGATAATTTGGTGATTTGTCACACATCGCGAACTGTTCGTGCGTCAGATGACAATACTGGCACATGACTGGTTGTGTGAACTTAGAGCGTTGTTTGAACCTATTTTCATTTGGTGTCGAATATTTTGTGTTTGTAACCGCTGCTGTTTCATTTTGGCTCATGTTTAGCTGAAAAATATCGCGGTTCGCTGTAAAATATGCGCTCCCTTTATTTTCTATTTCTTGGATAGTTTTACAATCCATTTGTCTCAAAAATTTAGGAAAAGGTGTTGGTATTTTGCTAATAATTTTATCAATTATAATTAGCTCCTTCAGTTTATCATGGTTGTTATTTGTTTTCGCTGAGGTTATCCACTTTGTACAAATATCTTGAACTGTAGACACGTAGTCTATGAAAGTTTGGTTAGGTGATGGTGCTAATTTTGAGAACTGTAGTTGAAAGCCTGCTGTATCTAGTGAAAAATGTTGGAGTATTCTTTGTTTTGAATAATCATAATCTTTCCTCATGTCTTGTGGAACTGTCTCTATCACTTTTAAGGGCTCTAAAGCTAAATTTCTCATTAGAATAAATGACCAGTCGACTTTTGCGACCTGATGGTAAGTCATCAAACACTCGACGTTCTCCAAGTATGCGCTTATAGAATCTCCTGAACAAAACGCTTTGACAAGGCCTTTATATTTGTTGTATTTTTGTTCATCTTCTTTACTTCTAATTTGTTTACTGACATTTCTACGTTGGAGTCAATTTCCATTTGTTTTAGTTTTATCTGTG
Organism: Cepaea nemoralis; assembly: GCA_014155875.1. NCBI lineage: Eukaryota > Metazoa > Mollusca > Gastropoda > Stylommatophora > Helicidae > Cepaea > Cepaea nemoralis. The sequence goes on from JACEFZ010017893.1 coordinate 459,395, forward strand.
TCTCTGCATTTAATTGGGCTTGCTTGGTCGCAGCCTCAAGCTCCATCTGCATCTTCTTCTCTTGAGCCTGCAGTTGCATTTTCTTTTCTTCAGCTTCCATTTGCATCTGCACCTTTTTCTCTTCAGCCTGAATTTGCATCTGCATCTTTTTCTCTTCTGCCTCCATTTGCATCTGTATCTTTTTCTCTTCTCTTTCTGCTTGTATCTTTTTCTCTTCTCTTTCCATTGCTCTTTCTTCTCGTGCAATATTTTCTGAATGCGTCTTTTGTGCCCATTCTGACAGTTTTTCCTCAATATATGTAACCTAATACCTAATTCAATGCAGTGTTCTAATGTTGACATTTTCTATTTTAGTTATTGTTTATTTTATTGAAATTAAATCCCTTTGAAATTAGTCAGGGTGTACAAAAATTGGTTATCCCCCTTAATGTTTACCTTCAAATTTATATGAGTAGATTTACTTGGTTATAAGATTAGCATATACATAAAAATCAATACAAAGAAAAATGTTACATCAATGAATGAGGGTGAGTATCGCTTAGGGATGTAATGAGCAAGAAATGAAACTCATCTTATTTTCCCTGAGCTCTCGACTGTAGTCTTGTTTTCTCGCCACTGCTGGTGTACAGGTTACATACACACGATAATTCGCGGAACAATCTGATGTTGGAATAAAAAAAAAAATAGTAACTGTCATTGTAATTGTCACAGTCATGTCAAATTTCATAAACATTATCATCATTTGAAATATTTTTGTAGAGGGACTACAATAGCTCATTCACAGATAGCTGCAAAGTTTTTAACTTTGTCATGTGTTAAAGTTGATATATTTTTTTTACTTGGCAAAACCAAGAGCTGTTCTGAAAAGTACTGCTTATGATTGCAAAAACCGGCGCTTGCCCCCAAACAGCCTGTCACCGTCCTAGATCTCTAGGGGATTGAAACTCGGGCTCATACAGGCAACAAACTCCGTTCAGATACAATCTAGCATCATTTATTTACATGTATATTACAGTACGCTGGCGAAGCGAGTTTTCACAAGCCAGCAATCAGCAAGTTGCGTATCACAGGAGTTTGCAATGAACATGATTAACACAACAACTCTAGCAGCTATCTAAACATATGTATCAGACCCCTAAATACAATTGGGTCTACTATCAAGTCCCCTTAAGGTAAGCCCTGTTGCTTCCTCGATATCCAGTCCGTGTCTGTCCTTCCCACACGTGTCGCAATCCGACACGGGTGGCAACTCTCTCTGAGTTTCTCGTGGACCCCGCAATCGGCGGGCCCCATCAGTGTCCACGGGGCTGTGGACACACTGACCGGTCCTTCGAGAAGGCTCTGGATTATTCGAGCCTTCGAGTGACTCGGTTCTTTCCCTTTAGCTGGAGTTCTATCCCTTCGCCAGTATCTCTTACTTTTATGTTGGTACCGTCCCTATGTGAGGCTGTGACAATGTACTTGTTCTTTTATTAGTAAGTTTCTGAATTCTTTTGTGCAATATTTTGGTATTTTGACTGTTGTGTTGTTTTTCAATTTCTAAGCACTTTTCCTCAAGCCATGATTCTTTTGCCTTCCTACATAATATTCTGACTTGTCTGTGAATTTCTTCATATGTGGCAGGATTATTTTTGTTGAGTCTTCTTGTTTCCATTAGGTGTAACATTTCTTCAGTCATCCATTTCTTACGACCCACCTTCTTTAATTTTGGAATAGTTGTTTCTGCAGCCAATATGATTGAATTCTTTAACATTTCCCATTGATCATTCACATCCTGGAATAATATCTCTAGATCAGACAATATATCAAATATGTTCTGTACTTCTATGTTGAATTTGTTTTGTATTTCCTTGTCATTACTCAATGTACACAAATCATTTTTTCCAAGTCTAAGGTCTCTCCCATCCATCAATTTGTATATTTGTAGGCTTTCGATAACGTAGGACATGTTAACATGACAAAGGTCATCATGCTGATATGTCTTACTTTATCGAAAGCCTTTGTGTAGTCAATGAAGCAAAAATGTATGCCTTTGTTAACTTCTACGCCCCATTGATGTTCTCAGCAAATACACAGCATTTGTTGTATCCTTGCCTTCTACGAACTTACGGTGGTCTTCCTCTATTTCGGGTTGTATTTTCTTCATGGTTCTTTGCATGATTATTCTTCGTGATGTGGTTTATTTGGCTAATTGCTCGATGTTGATACATTACATGGCTCCTGATTTCTTCGGGATCGCAATAAATATAGATGTATATAATTCAGGAGGTATATCTCCAGTATCATATATTGTGTTCATCATTCTGGAGACCTGGTCTTTTCCATATTATTCTAAGGCATTGATAATTTATATTGTGATGTTGTCTGGACTCGGGGTCTTGACACTTTTCATATGGTTGTGAGCATTCTGAATTTCCATCTTCAAAAGTGATGGTCTTTCATTATTATTCAGAATATTGTTGAGTTCCTCTCTTGTATCATTATAACGATTTTTCACAAAATCTGACCATGCATTTAAAATATGTTTTTTTCTTCTATTATGATGTTGCATTCTTTGATTTTTATGCAACCCGTTGATGTGTGTGGTGTTATGAATTCTTTTGGTACATTAATTTGGTATTTCGGGTTTGGTGTTGGTTTTAATTTCTCTGCAATTTTCCCAAAGCCGAGCTTTATTTGCCTTTTTGCAGAATTTTCTCAATTTTCTGCAAAAAGTTTGGTATTTTTCATAGTTATTTTTTGTTATTTCTTCTTATTTCCATTAGTTTTAAGATGTCTTTCGTCATTCATTTCTTACGTCACATCATCTTCATTTCTGGAATAGCTGTTGCCTGGCTTTCTCAGTTTTTCAATATTACTCATTGGTCAATGACATCTTGAAATAGACTTTCTAGATGAGACAATGCATCAGATATGTTCCATACCTCTACGACAAGATTATCTTTATTGCCCCATTCTTCAATGCAAGTAGATCAAATTGTAGATCATAGTGGACCAGGAGGTCTGAAATAGGATTTCAAAAACATGAAAAAAGTATCACACCTGTTTAGCAGGCAAGAGTGCTAGCCACTGAGCTACGGCGGCTCCCTATTCTTGTTATATTTCG